>CM074508.1:7806952-8043539 GCA_037389245.1 Oryzias sinensis | reverse complement strand
TAAACTCACTGTGTAGTTTTTAATCATCAGTACATAAACAATAATGTTCAAATAAACATACAACAAATAAACATGAAGATGAAAAGAAAGAAGTACTTTTTTTTTATCTTTTCTGGCCCGCAATCTACACTTATGTCTTTGGAAATCGATCGCGATCGACGTAATGAGCACCCTTGATATAATATATATGCATAATATATATAATGATGTCAAAACGGGTTGTGGCTCCGGGTGCTTTTTTTTCCATTAGGGGCGGTCCCAAATGGCTCTTTGAGTAAAAAAGGTTGCCGACCCCTGGTATAGAGCCAAAAATTCTACAAATTCTTATTTTCATGTACACTCATTGTTGCCAGATGAATTGTTGAGTCTGATGGAGGACTTAATGTCCACGTTGAGTAAATAAAGATCACGTCTTAATCACTAAATTCTGTTACAATGGAAACTAAAGAAAAGAAAAAAATGACAATTTTCACAGAGGCAGAGTTGGAATTTTTAATACCAGCTTGTGAAGATTTTTCACTTTTTGTTTAACCCTCCTGTTATGTTCCGGGTCAAATTGACCCGTTTTAAAGTTTGAACATCTAGGAAAAATAGTTAAAAGTATTGTTTTTAGCATGAAACTTCTTCTGCTTGCCTTAATTATTGTATTCAACATATATTATGAAAATGGTTCATCTCACATATGTGCAACCCCCCTCCCCTTCCGCATGTTTATATTACATAGATGATGTTCGGGTCAATTTGACCCTGCTGTCAAACTGGAGGTACAAGTATATCTTATTATTATTTATTTTTCCTTTATTTGCAGCTGTGAGACATATTTCAACCCAATCACACACATAGACACACACACACACAGGTGCATAGTTGTTAGGATTTTTTACAGGAACCATTTATGTTCTCGCGGGAAAACTCAACACACATTCAGTGGACACTCAACAGGGGAGGGACAAAATATTTAAAAGATTCTCTGCATGGGAGTCATTCCATCTTCACACCCCGTCAGGCAGATCTTTACAAAATGACCCGCAGAAGCAGAAACATGACAGTCCAGGAGGCTCTGGATGTCATCACTGATCATAATCAGAAGAAGACTATCTTGAGCTAAATTCTGACTCTAATGATTCTGATTTTGAACCAGATGAGAGAATTGCTATTCTTTTTCCTCCAAGCAAGACATTTATATTAAAGAATGATGAAATACATTGGTCTTCATCCCCAAATATGCGTCAGACAAACCTGTCTGCAGAAAACATAAAAAAGACCAGGGCCCACCAGGATGGCAGTGACCATGTCAATTTATTCAATCTAATTCAATTCAACTCAATTCAATTCAATGTTAGATTCAATTCAATTAGATTCCATTTTATTTGTGTAGCCCAAATTCACAACAACAGTCGTCTCGATGGGCTTCGTATCGGTAATTGAAAAAGTTAAACATAAAATAAAAAGGATCATGAATACATAGAATTCAATAGGACAAAAATAAATTGAACTAACTAAACAGACTAAACTAAACAGTAATCCATGCCCTTAGACCCCCCTTCGCGGTAAGGAAAAACTCCTAATTAAAAAAACGGATTCCGGAAAAAACTAAGAAACCTCTTTGGTGCCCACATGAAGGTGGGATCCTCCCCCAGGAACGGACAGTCGATTTACCAGAACTTTTAGAGAAGAATTAACTTATCTAACACTACAACTACATATTTAAAGTCCAGCAGACGAGCTTCATCCAGACGGAGTTGGCGGGACAGCCGGGGGCGCGAGATGAGCCGGAGACAGGATCTAGGTCAATACAAGCATGACCTGTGCGAAATGTACAAAATTAATTTGCACAAAGCACAGTGTGATGACTAATGATCGTTTCCCCACTTCAGGACCAAGCCTGGCCTCTACATTCTATCATTTTATCACTTTTTTATTTTCTTTTTTTATCTTTTTTTTTAATGTATTCATTTATTGATGTGTGTGTGTGTGTGTGTATTTTTGCGGCGGGGGGGGTTGTCGCACGGTTTGTCTTGTCATCTTGTTTTTAAATTTTATTGTATTTTATACACAGCACTTTGAGTGACATCTGTTGTCGAAAAAGTGCTATATAAATAAAGGTTGATTTGATTTGATTTGATTTGAAGGAAGACTTTCCAACAGATCATAGAGCTTTTTGTGGAGAAGGATCGGAGCATGGACTCAAAAAGTAAGGCCAAACATGTTTTTCTTTTTTTTTCAACATGGGAGTAAGTAAAAAAAAACAAACCTAAAATAATTTATTTTATGTTTATGATAATTTTCACAGACATCATTTGATAACTGATTAAAGCTCCAGAATTTGAAGTTGGAAAAATACCAGAAATAGTTACTGAGGGTCAAATGTGTGCTGAACACATCTGTATACTTTAATTTGTTTACAGGATATATGGATAATTTATACACAAGAAGAGTGTTCTGTCCATGTCCATTAAAAAAATATTATCTGACAAATATGTTAATTTGTGAATTTTTATAAGCTGTTAGCTGCCGTTGGATGAATGTTGAAACATTTAGTTCTTTCATTGTAAATCTGACTCCAGATGAGTCAGTGCCTCACCAGCCATCAACCTCACTGCATGTCACTGGGACCCAGATACATAAAATATCAAAGTTCTGTTGAGCTCAAGGAAAAAAACAAATCATGAGCTTCCCAAAAAAATATAAAAAGAGCTTAAAAGAGAAAAATTGACAGTACAACCTCCAAAACGCTGTAGCTGATACGTTTTTAGCTTCTGACTTATTTTAACATACTTTTATTATCTTAAGCTTGCTGATCAAGCAATAACTCTTTAACTGATCTTTTGGCAAAAGTATTTGGGCATCATACGACTCATCACTAGTACGTCATAAGTGCATGTAAATTATTTTAGCATTATAAATACTTTTTCATACTTCTGGAAGACAGTCTGATATACATTACTTTCAATTAATATTGCCTTGCATACATTTATTGGAGCGTATCAGCTTTGGTGGATTTGGACGTAGATGTTTTAAAACGTCGTGCGCAGTGTAATCATGGAGACACCTGTCACCTGAGAGCCACCTTCCCACATGTTTCGCTACCCTATAAATCACAATGTACATCGATGGTGCAAACACACATACATGAATAATTAAAAGAACCAAAGAAGTGGATTGTTCTCATTGGGAATGAGCGAAGATGCTGAAGAGGTGCAGGGTGCGGAGAAGGAGGACTTAGCTCTTAGATCAAGTCAAAAGACTGTTGCTTCCAGGTGCAAGCTTACCACATGCAGGACAATGGTACCCTCCCATTTTATGACATCCCTGGAGGAGTCTCAAGGGAACTGGATGACAAACCTGTGCCCCCCGTTCTGATGCAGCTGCTCCTCTCTACGACCCTGCAAGGGTCCAGACAACCCAATGGCCTGCAGCTGCCTCACTAACTCCCATATAGGTGCATGTTACCAAGACGTGGGGGGGTTTATTATAGAAAAAAAATTGTGTTTAGTAAAATTCGTCTAATGCACGAGAAAGTGTGTGTCATTATTTGGGTGTTTTTCCTTAGTTTTTGCTTGTTTCTTTCATGATCTGACTTCTGCTTCCTCTTTTATTTTGAAAGTTTCCTGCATGTCATTGTTTTGAGTTTTACTTCCCTGGTCCCAATCTCCCCTGATCGTTTTCACCTGTGTCACGTCAGTCCTGTTTGTATATATGTCTTGTCCCTGCGTTCCTCTGTGCCGGTCTATGCTGTCATTTCACCGATTGGCTTCTCTCATGTCTATTTGGTTTGGTTTGGTTTGGTTTCCCTGCTACGCTGCGCTTTTTCTCAATGAGAAATGGACCCCTTTTCCTGGGAACGTTGTGCCAGTCTGTCTCTGCATTTTGGGTCCTTCCTCAAGCTTCGTACGTGACAGTGTGTTTTAGCATTTGGGAAAAACTGTAATTGCTTTAAACTAATTTCATCTAAACAGAAACTGCAAAAATTCAAAGCAGCTGCACGATAAGCTATCGGTGCAACCATACCCAGCTAGTAGAATCACAAATTAAGCTGCGTGCCATCAAACTAAGAATTGTTTCAGTGAAAAAAATGTCTCAAATTCTGTTTTAAAAAGTAGAGCCTTATTTACTAAAAGCTGCACAATTCCATTATTGCAAGTACATGTAAATAACAATACTTCAGACTTGAGAATAATGACTTCAAACGCTCTCCATGGAGATGAAGCTGAGCAGAATCCACTTACCGACGCTTTACGGAGCCTGTCTGTCTTCCCGAAAAAGTAGGCATCTTCAAAGGATGAGGTGCTTCCCCGCAGTTTCTCTGACAGGTTTCTGTAAAGGCGCTTGGCAGCACTCGGAGAGGCCGGCCCACCCGGGCACTTCCTGCTCTGGGACAACTGCAGGTTCTGCATTTGCAGAGTCCTAACAGCTGGGAAGTATCTACCTTAGCAAAGAGAGGTGGTCAGAGGGCGAAAGAAGACACTTTATAAATACAAGTATTTATTTTACCAGTCAGTCAAAGAACCCGTCAGAAATATTAGCAAGAAAGTGTTGGGTTTATTTTGTTTTAATGAATTACCTGTCAGATACTATGAATTTTCTACAGACACGCCTTATTATTGCAGCTCTCACAGCAGAAGCTGTAAACATGGAGAATCAGTAGACAGTCCGAACTGTGAAACAGGCTCAACATGTGACAAATCAGCAGAGTTCATATAATTTAAAGACCCTCTCAGGTAGAATTTGTGTTTTTAGTGTTTAATATGTTCTTGTGGCCCTTTTCTTATTATAGAGGACATATATAAAACAGAGATTAAAACCACATTTCTGAGTATTTCTTTATTCAAATAATGGATCAGATGAAAACATGAAAAAGCCACAATCGCCAGGCCACAAGCTCCCTTCTCTGCTCCACTCTGATGCATCCACTTTGTTGGGTTGCCGCCTCTGTTCCTGTGTGTAGCTCTTGCTCCACGCCTTCTCAGCTGGACAAAAGCATGAAGGCCAATTCCCTCAGCCAATCTCTGCCAGATTGTCCTGTTACTGACTCCAGCTCAACAGTTGTCTGCCCCTCTGCCTCCCTGCCCAGCTCCATTCTCTCAATGAATTGTCATCCACCAATCTGCTGTCAGCTATTTCTGATCCATCCAGCCTGCTCCTTACAACACGCTTGTAGGCGACTAGATCCATGTACAGCTTTGTTTTCCAAGTCTGAGCTGGCATCTGGCTCCAAACTCTTTGAATTTATCAGACTTCAAATATTTGAATCTACCATCTGATGATAACTTCTGTTTTTAAAGGAATCACAAATACAGTTTATTAAGAGCAACTTGATGACACCTGTGTCTTTCCCATGAACAAATTAATAATAGAAAGGACTCTTTTTAATCACTTTGCCTGTCACAGTCTCTGCATTTGCACATTGCATGGATTGAATCTATCATCTATCATCTTTACTCTCTCTTTGTCCAAAAATGAACTAATAGAGTTGTGTGCAGGACAGCTTTAGTGACTTGAGCCACACAAAGTAATACAATATTTTCAGTGTTTGTGTAGAAAACATGAACTTAAATTGTGTTTAGGTTGGTGAGAAACAAATCAAACAAATCAGGTGGTAAATTTGACTAGGGATTTTGGAAGAACACGTCAATGTAAGGAATTTAATAGGAATTGTTTGTCTTAAAAGTGTCTCTACCTCCTCTAATGAAACGGGGAAAAAATACTCATGAAGTTCATATTTAATTAAAAGGTTACATTTTATCCTCAATCTCAAGGCTATGTAGCATAAGATGAGAACATGTGCATAAACTTAATCTAATAATAAACAGTTCTGACAATAGATCTAATCATCATTAGTCATCTGATATGTGCTTTTTGGAGGATTGATAAAACACATTAGATCTCTTAATATGTTGTCATGTCAGGAGTGGTTACAAAGATTTATTTTACTATTGTAAGATCACCTCATTAAAAAAAAAAACTGAAATACGGTAACAGAATGTAACCAACAAACTCATTATTGATGCACAATAAGAAACAAATCAGGCTACTTTGAAGCTCCATATAAAGGTCTGGTTTAACAAAATAACTCAAACTCCAGAAGAACTGAGCCCTTATCTGCTCTTTGACCATCCTATCCAGCCCTGTGGGTGTCTGTCAAGCCCAGTTTCACATAGATCCTAATGCCCCGCCTCTTCCTCCCAGTCTGCACGTGGATGCATCAGAATGGAGCAGCAGGGCAGTTGTAGCTTGCTTGTAGGTTCTATGTTCCATCAGCTTTTTTCCAAAAGCATTTCTTGTCTGCTCCTGATTCAGGTTGTCGCTAGTGTAAGTGTGTGTGTGCAAGGGTGGATGTGTCTGTGACTGTTAGGCACTTTGGGCCTTAAGGGAAGGTATCGAAGTACTATAGAGATTTACAACATTTTCCATTTGATGGAATGTTTCGCTTCACGGGCCTTTTCCAATTCACTGCAACCTCTGTTTTTGTCTCTCTTGGATTTAAAAAGAAGTTATTAATGTAGAAAATGGTGAACTATGCCACTCCTTGTCAATTTAACTGCAATGGACATTTGAGGTAGTAGGAAATATTAATGATAAATCAATTTTATAATATACACACATTTAGAAAACGTTAAACTCCTGTTGGTCTGGGTTTTTTTGTGACGTTGCACATTTTGAAAGCAGTTAAATTGACTGCTTCTGCGGTTCTATTAACAGAAATATCATCAAAGCAGATGAGACATGATTGTCCCAGTGGCTAATATTAATGAAGGGATACATATATGAGCATTTACAAGATAAACTGCACTTTTGCATTTTTTTCAAACCTACAGATCGGTGTTCAATTGTCCTTGAACTTATTCTGTCCTTGGAAAACAATAATCAAAACACACCTGCAATGTCTTATCGCGCAACGCCTCCACCTGATGGCTGCCCAAAGTGGGATGCCAGCAGCGGCTCTGCTGCTTATTGGATGCTGTTTTGTGCTTTGGGTGCCATTGTAGATTAGCCTACCAGCTTTAATGGCTTTATATTGAAACTGCTTAAAAAAAGACACATCTGAGTCAGCTCCTGTAATACACGACATGTACGGAGTCAAGTTTTCAGTTTTACCATCTGTTTTTTAGCTGTCTTTTTACTCCACCACAACAGTACAACTCAAATCTCACAGCAACACCTGTGGACACAAAGTGTATAACAACTCCAATACACTACAGCTCCTGAGCGACAAGGCTGATTAAAAGCAAAAAAATTAATCAGTGCATGTTCAGGCATGCATGTGTTTTATTACAACAGCAGTAAAACCTTCTGCTGAACAATCTATGGCCTATTTGAGTAAAGCAACTAAACAGCTAGTTAAGCTGTTAGACCTTTAGAACCATGAGGGTGAATGTAACTCTGGTCATACTGAAATAAAAGTATGGAATTCTGTACAATAATAAGATGATGTAAACATCACAAATCCTATTATCTTGGTCATAATATCATAAAATCAAATGAAACCGCTTGAGGGGAAAACAAATCAAATCTGTTCCAAGAGCAAAGCTGATCAATCTGTGAAGAGTTTTTCTAGTTATGGCATTTGTATGGATTCTTTTTCTATTCTGTCTCTGTTTTCTGTGCAGGTTAACTGTAACTCCACCTGCCCACGCACCTGCAGAGCCACATACAGTTCCTACCCTTTCTCCATTTAACAGGGTGTACTATTTAAAATAATTTAGGGGAAAAGTTTGTGTTAGTCAGGTTAAAGAAGCAAGAATGACTTGATGCCGTCAGAAAAAAGACAGTTTTTTGCTTAATGATCTACCCAGTATGTTCTGAGTCCAGGTTTGGAGGGGGCCTCCTATTATCACTGTGCCGTTCTCACCACCCACATTATTGTCCTGCAGTACTAACTACACTGTCACATTCAGACACTGGATCTCAACTGTTGTGTGGAAGTTGACGAGCACCTGAGAATATAGCCAATTTTAAGATATTTCCAGAGGTACGAAGTGGTATGGAAGTGCTAAGAGACCAGGTGAGGTTAGATGGATTCTTACAAAAGTAATGCTTATTTCCACCCATTTTCCACCCAGATTTCTGCCCCTCTGTAAGGTTATTGTCACCAAACCATTTTAGTGGAAGCTGGATCTTCTTCCTGTTGTGTATCTCATTACTGTCTGATACGAGACCAACAAACGTGGCAACAACCAAACCCACACACCAGGATGGGCAAACTCCTAGATACCCTTAAGTATTCTGTCAGAGCTGATCTGCTGTTCCATATACAAGATGAAAATCACACGTATCCTCCAGAATTACAAGGTTGACTATTAGCCAAATTCCACTATTGAGTACCACAGTTAACTTTCCCAAGCGGAGTAATGTGATGTCACTTTAGTTGGAGCGTATGCACTAAGTATACGCTCCATCTACACTCAGTGTGAAAACACTGAGTTTTGGAAAAGATAACTTTGTCATCTATTGATTTCAAATTTCAAGTTCAAACAAAGATTATAAACCCCATGAGACAGTACGTGTCACATTTGAGACCCAAATATCATCAGCATGATCAAAACTTTGACTAAAAACCCATTGTTTATAATTTGGTTATATGTTTACTGCCCTGTATTGCAGGAGTGTAAGAATCCAAGCCTCAGTGGTGGTGTCCTAAATGTTTTCCTACCACCCTGCTCCTTATTGGCTAAACATACCTGATCCAGGTAATAAGCAGATTAGGCAGGATTTCTGAAAAACCAGCAAGAGGCCAAGAGGCCAGCCCTCAAGGCCTAGACTTTGACCCCCCCCCCCCCCCTACTGGATTATCACTCCACTAAGGGCTGTGGAAGCCCAGACAAGTAAGTACAAGTGGAACCTTTTTGTGCAAGAGGTCAGAAATGAGTCATTGAAGGACATCGGAGTAAGGAAAGAATACAGATGGAGGAAGAAACAACATCAAGCTCCTTTTGTTATTTTAATTGCAAGTGTTGGGATAGGCATAGAGAATAGATGTGACTGAAGACTATACATGCATTTCAAATAGTTTATCACTGGTAAAATGCTAAAGGACGCTGCATAATCAGCAAACCTGTACAGCAACACAAAGAAGGAACATCAGTAAACAAAGAGAGCAGATTCTCTGCATGGTTATGCACATGGGCTTAATACAGATGCCCAGTGTGAGAAGCTATTGGGCGACAGACAAAACTCCCTGCAGTCTGTGATGCGATTTCTCAAAATTGCCTTCTGAAATTGCTGATAGTGAGTCACTTCCAGGACGCCTTAAGTGTGTCCCTCAGGGGACCCTCAGGCTATGGTTACAAAAACTGCAAAACACTTTCTCTGTGTACCTACCACCCAAAAAGTGTCATGCAGTGGATAAATGATGGTGCCATTCAAGACAAAATTTCATTTCCACCTTTCTTTGCCTGAGAAACCTCATAAATGGGGATTAGAGAGCTGGGGATGTGAAGTAGAAACGGGCTTAGTTTTAACTTGAACACACAAACTTTATTTATATACCAGAAGCACTTATCCTATAAAAACATAACACAAACTGCTTTACACTAAAACAAAATACATTAAATTGATAATATAAAACAAGCACAAAATTAAAATAGAGCCCCCTCCCCAGACCTACACACAACCCCCCACCCCTTTCACTCCCCCACCCCTTGGCTGATGGGGATAGACAATGGGAAACAGGCTGAGCATGAAAAAACACAATGTTGGTTGTTGGAAACTCTAATATTTGGGACCTCCCTCTCTGTGGATACAAGCATAACCAAAATGCAGCATCACAGGTGGGGGACCAGCATCGCCACAGCAAGGTGGTGATGCAGGTTCCCATCTAGAGCCGCAGCGGATGAACAGCAGCCAACCCAGAGGGAGAGGTTCCAGCTGAGGAATCACAGGAAATAAAAATTAAAATGAGAATGAAAAAGTAAATATACTGATAAAATTAATAAACAATAAAACATCTTGTTGTGTTTGTGGCCTTTGATTTTGCACAATTAGTCATCAGGCGGACTTGGAAGCTCAGTTCATTTTTATTTCGGTTCCACAGCTTCAACACACACTTGTTCGTCTTGCTGAACAGTTCCTTAAAGCCCACAGGCGCCCCCTTGTGGTCGCCAACATAATAACAGTTCTAACACATAACACATTGAAATAAGAAATATTAAAATAAATGATTGATAATCCAGCACAAGTTCACAAAACAAGATAAAAAGATAAACAAATGAATACAAATAATAATAAACTTGTAAAAATTAGTTAAAAGCCAGGTTAAAAAGATGGGTCTTGAGCCCTTTCTCTTAAGCAACTATGCTCTCAGCATCCCTCAGGTCCACTGGCAGACTGTTTCATAATCGAAGGCCAAAGTGCTGAAAAGATGCTTCTTCATAAGTTTTGGTTTTCACAGCGGGAATGGTTAAGAGACCAGAGCCAGAGGATCTCAGAGTCCTCGAGGGTTCATATTTGACAGAAACCTCTGATAGATGAGAATGCGCAAGACCGTTAAGGCATTTAACAACTGTTCTTAAAGTATCTTAAAAGGAAGTTAACCCTTAGTGTGTGAATTTGTGTGTGCGTGGGTGAATGGGACTAAAGAGCTTTGGGCCTTCTAAGAAGGTAGTAAAAAATCTAGATAAGTATACACCATTTAGCATTTTATGGGCGGAAAAACCCAGTCAATTCCAGTGACCACTGTCCTCTCCCAAAGCGACCCAACACCACAGCATGACAGACCAAGCTTCAGTGTGCCCATTGACGTGAGAAGGGACGGTGCAAACATGGGAAACTGTAAAATCTTGCTAATGAGCTGCTACTTTTTCCGGCCCTTTCTGACACTCTGCTCACCTGGCAGGTGTGGACTAAGTCGTGACTAGCTCCTGCCAGGTATTTATTTCAGAAGAAGCCTCAACCACATGCAGAAATATGATTCAATGTCAACAGACAGAGGGCCATTTTCATAGGTCAAATAGAAACAGGCAAGATCAGGGGCCTCAAACTCAATTTGCCTGGGGGCCACTGAAGGCAGGGTCTAGGTTCTAGGCAAGGCCGCAACTTCAACGCACACATGCGCGCAACTTGTGAGTGTCTAAGAGCCAATAAATTTGTATGGAACATATACTATACCAGGGGTGGCGAATAAGTTTGACACCAAGAGCCGAATTTTTTCACTGTGAGAGTCAAAGAGCCACAGCACACACTGACCTGCCAAGACGTACACACACAAACACGCAATTAAAGCCATATTATTTTCTATAACACACTTTTCTCCCTACAACAGAACAGCAGTATTGTACTTGTGTTTATTTCAAGGAAATTATCCACCCTCAATACACACATCAATGCAGCTTAGCCAGAGTTAACAGAGTTAACCCTGGAGGTTGGATACCCCCTCCACACAAACAGGCACCTCTCTCTCATCTCACACACACACACACACACACACACTCTCTCTCTATCTCACTCTTTTCTCTTCCTCTCTCTGACACACAACTACTTAGTGACGGGCGGTGAGGTTGATGCTGGTGAGGCACCGACTCCTCTGAAGTCAGATTTATGATTGTAACAACTGAATATTTCACCGTAACAGTACTTGACTGGTAATTCTTTGTACCTCAACATTCCTCTTTCAATGATACTTACACCAACAAATACACAAACATCTGGACAGAGCATCATTCTGGTGTCTGAGTAATTCATATTCACAATGTACACATTACAGTTGTGTGTAACTTAGATAAATATTTACCTTCATTAGAATATCTTGCTTTTTTGTTTTAAATTGAATGACTGACTTTTTGCATTAAAAGCACATAATTTATTACATTTTAATACATTGCAATGACAAGTCATTCTTCAATGCAGTAAACAAACAAGTAACAAGCTAAGTTACCGTTAAACTGGCTGCGTTATTCACGCCCAAACCCCATGTCCACATTAATAGCCCATTAACTTAAACACACACATACAGCCAAACGGCAGGAAAGTCACTTCTGCTCACAGCTCCCTGGCTCATGGTTTTACACTTAAGATTCCCCACTTCCCATGAGTCTTAGGGGCTGAAGGCAGGGCTAACCCCCAGGCCAGTCGTAGCCTCTCTGATCGGTTCCTTTACGTGAGTGTCAGTCAGAAGGACCTATGCCTTGATTTCACATCTTTCAAGGTAATAAACAGGGACTGGCAGACATTGAGGAGAACATCGACAGCAGCTTGAGAGCAGCTCTTTTACACACGGGTATTTCTCTGTTCTCCAAAACGTAACAGGACCTTCTTTCAGAGAGATTTCAGCTCAATCATCTCCAATTCTCTCGCTGCCTCATCAGTGACAAGCGGGGATCTCAGGCATTCAGTCTCTGCATTAAAGGATCCATGAGAAAAGTGATCTGAGGTGGTTTCTGCTGCAGGTCCTCAAACCACAAAGTAAAGTTTCCGTCCTGTTGCACAAGCAGCGTCACGTTCTGCGCTTTATTCATTTGGATTGCAGCTTTCTGCTGTGAGCTCCACAAAGAAGGAAAGTGGGACAGATTGCCGTTTGAATGTGCACTTTGAAAAGCTTCAACTTGTTAATAAAGACAATTTGTGTCAGATCAGGAAGAGTTTTTACTTTTCTCCAGGATACGTTTTGTTCTTTTCTGCCATGAACTATTTTACCGCTTCCAGAAGCTCATAATGATAAACATCGTGTCTTGCCATTCTGTTCAGTAAAAAAGTAAGAATCTTCCCTTCTTCCAGAAACGTCCTGTGTTCATCTTAAACTCTGCATTAAACCATTTTGATCATGAGGGTAACGATCTGCACGCACATCAAATCTTTATCTATGTGTTCCGGCAGTGGGCGTAACCCGCTCAAATGATTGGTGGTCACCTGTGTGTCGGGAGCAGCATTAAACACACACACTGCCAAATTAATTTTATTATGGTTTGAGTGTGGTTTAAGAGGGAAAATTATGAAATGAGGCACAGTATATAGAAAATATGATGAGACGCAAAGAGCTGCACACTCATTGGCCAAGAGATACTGTTGGCAGCTGTGTTCGCCACCCCTGTACTGTACCACTAACTATACTCTATTATTAACTGTTTTCTGTAAAAAATGTACTTATAAAATTCTCATTCAAATAAAATAAAATAGGTAAATAAAAAAAATCAAGAAGTAAATAAATCAGTAATACATTTCTGTTTAATTATTCTTCTATATCTTCTGTTTTCTAATTTAAATGTTAACACTGTTGAATTCTAACTATTAAACGCAAAAGAAGACTCCACTTCTACAGTTCTGTAACCTCCATCAATGTTCTTCTGAACACGGTTTCTCTTTTCTTCTTACTGATGGACACTTGGCAGCACTTCCTCCCAAACAGCTGAGACCCTCACTGTGGCTTAAGATGATTGTCAGGAAATCCGGACTGGACTTGGACTGAAATTTAGGGATGATAAGAGAGAATGTGCTCCCAATTTTGAGCCTGTGTTTACTCTTTAAACCACAAATCAGTAAAGGAGAAACAAAATTCAGTAACCATTTTTGGATTTTCTTTCTTATGATTTTTTGCACATTTAAACCCTGGTCACAAGTTACTGTATAGCAGCCAGCGACCCTCTCCTATATTTTCATAGTTGAATTCAAACTGTGGTTCGTTAGAGCACAGCCGCTGTTCATTGGAGATCAGAACAATCGATACAGATACCTGAGATCAGAGAATGATGCAAATTCATGTTTGCGACACCAAATAGGTGCAGCCAAGATGCACAATAAGCGTGTTTGAGATCACCCAGATGGAGACAACGCTGCGCAGATCACCTGGTGTGTGACGGATGTTTTAGTTTTTGCTCCAACATCACCTGTCAATCATCACAAAAATATCAGGAGAAAGGGGCGGGAGCAAGGCGTCAACCTGAGCTGGAAACTGGAAATTGGAAATTTAGTACTGCACTGACTGAGAGCTGCCAACGACTACAGAACAATGCATTATGGGAAATGTAACCTGACGGTTTTTGTAGTTGAGTGATCAATTGAAATAATTTAAAAATACCTGTTAATTAAAAAAAGGCTACACACATTACAAAACACAGATCATTCTAAGGGGGAGAGGCATATGAAAACTAAATTAAATGTTAAGAACAACTCCAACTTCCTGTTCTCATTCAGTCTCGCTGCAGATTAGCCTTCACCCCACCGGCCTGGTCTCCTCAACGATCCAGGCGAGGCGCTGGTTTATCTCAAACGCGTCTATCGTTGCATTTTCTCCACGTATTTTCAGTGTGTCTAGGACTAAATCTTGTTGTTGCTGGTACATGTTTAAGGTTAAAGCCCCGTTAGCTGTCATACATGTAGGTGTGGGACATTTTTTCTACTCAGCGACCCATCTCCTGTGGGAGCGGTTGGCTGCGGTCACAGCCACGCACGAGAACCGTTTGGTCGGGGTTGATACGCCACTGCGCGCCTAACCGTAACCATAACCTTAACCATAACTGTAACCCTCCTCCGGGACTGTGCGGCCCATAAAGAAGTTCAGCTCTGACTGCATGCATTTAGAAAAATAGCCGCAAAATATCATCTTCGGGGCCTCAAATAGCCCGCGGGCCGCAACTTTGAGGCCCCTGCTTAAGATCAAAAAGAATTTAAACAGCATATTGCGTAATCGAGCTACATTTTAGTTTATTTTATTTTTGAGAAAGTCTTAGCTATCAGGTAGAATTTAGGTGCATGGATAATTATGTTACATAGTCCCAAGTATGGTATAACTAAAGTGTAGTAGAATATGGTGTATGGGTAGTATATGGCAGTGGTCCCCAACCCCTGGTTCACAGACCGGTACCGATCCGTGGGTCATTTGGTCCCGGGCCCCACAGAAAAAATAAAATAACTTGCATGACTTCTGTTTTATTTATTTCAGAATCTGAAAGATGTTTTATTTTGAAAAATTGCCCGATTCTCTGTTCCATCCGTCTATGTCACTCTTGACGCAGGCCAATTCGCTCTTCTCGGTCACGTGATAGGATACCGCTAAAACTAAAACCCAGGAAAGTTTCTTTGCCAAGTGGAAAAGGCCCAGCCAGGAGACATAAAAAAGAAAACTACATTTGATAGACAGTTTCAGGAGTCCTACTTAAAATACGGATTCATCCCAACGGGAGATTCCCTCCAACCATTCAGCTTTGTGGTGAGTTGGATGTTCCATGCACTTATTTTGAAGGCGTGTTTAAACGTTACCATAGTGATTAGCGACCACAGAGTGTCGCGGGCAGAGAGGACGTTGCTCATGTCATAATTCCTGTTTATTGTTATGTTTAGAAAATACTACAGTTTTCCTGCAGTCATATTATCTTGTTGTACTGTAGTGTGGGTCACGTGCTCGTTTGGTCTGCTGTCAGAGTTCCTCAGGCTACAGGGGTTACTGTGGGAGCTGGCATCACAGGGAATTAAATCCATCCCCTTTGCCTGCTTTGGTCCAAATACGGTTGAACACGGGTCTTTGTTTTTGCCTCATTTCATCAGGCAGTTCTGTTGTTTCAGTCTTAGTTATTTCTTCCTGTTGTGTTTACGTCTTTTCAGCACCATGAGTGTGGGAAGGGGAGAGGATGATCACACCTGTGCCATGTACAATGTTCAGTGTGTCAAAATAAAAGTGCAGAGTACGTCTTATCATGTGTCTCTGCCTTTATTGCAGCGATGCAGCAGCGTGTGTCCGCCACATATAACATACATGTAACATACCGATCTGTGAGAATTTTGCCAGACATCAAACCGGTCCGTGGTGCAACAAAGGTTGAGGACTGCATAGAACTCCTGTTCCACACTCTAGACCAGGTGGTGGCAGTATATGGACCAACTAGTTTATCTCCAACCGCATAAAAAATGCTACAAAGAAGCAGAAGAACCAGAGGCAGAAAGAGCAGAGCAGTTAGGCATGTGTTTGTACATTGAATTTTCTAATTATTTGTCTTTTGTCCTCAGCAGTCTCATACTGCTGGGTTTTGTTTTTGTAGTTTTGGATTAGACCCTGTTATTCTTGATTTGTGGGCTTTATTTCTTTTGATTAGGTTGAATTTAATTAGGCAGCCTTAGCAAGGAGAAGCTGACTCTGATGGTCGATGTGGCTGGGTCACCTGACTTGTTTTATGTTTGGCCAAGGTTCCAGCCCCTTTACTCTGTCTGTTTGTCTTGAACCAGCACACCAGTTATTTCATTTTGCTTTACAGGGCACATCATTTGCTCTTTTTTTAAACTGTGTTCCTTATTCTTTGGTGTCTATATATTTCTCATGTGTTATGGCCCCTTTTTGGTAGGTTCCCCTAGACCAGGGGTCGGGAACCATAAACGCCACATATTTTTAAATGTAATTTCCAAAGAGCCATCCAATAATGTAGTGTCCCTTTCCCACACTGAGGCACGGAGACTTAACCTCTTTAAGGTTCTTCATTCTGGTTACTGTAGACCGCAACAAACGCCGTACAATTAATTCAGCAACTCCTGAATCTCTCCCGCTGAGACGAGAACGCTTCTCCCAACTTTATATTTCTTTACTGCCCCCACAGCCCTCCCATATACCTTATTCGGCCCATAGCTGACCCCCATTGGTCCAAACTCCTTAACGACAGGCTGAGTGACAGAACTGAGGGCCAATCAGATCTCTGCTTGACGCATTCAATGAACTCCGGAATTTAGAACGCAACCCAACAGCCACCAGTTTAACTCAGTCCGCTACAATATGTTTAAAACTAAATATACAAGTGAATGCATTTGATGTAATTTCAACACTTTTAAAGTACAATAAGTCTGTGGATTCTTTTTAATAACATTGTTATGCTGTTGCTAATAAATGATGAGTATTTCCTACCATTATTACAAATTCTGGTGCTGCGTGGTTTTGCTGATGGTCTAGTCTGGTTGATACGTGGAGAGTTTCAGCTTCCTGCAGGCGTTGAGACTTTAAACTTGATCATAGGTTGGTCTGAATGTTCTATAGATGTGAGACAGACCGCTCACATGCAGACGTGGAACCAAACATATACTCACACGCTGCAGTATCTGACGGGCAGCGTGTTTTAAATTTTGACAATCCCTGCGCGATTCGCCTTGCTGTCTGTGCCCCCCCCCGTGCCCCCCCTTTCTTCCTCACACATGCCGCTGCACCTGCACGCTCCCTCAGAGACGGGAACGCGCAGTTGAAGAGACGGTGGATCGCAGGTTTTAGGCTGTTATAAACTCTGTGAAATAATAGATGATAGTTAATTGATAGTGGTGCAGATTTATTTTCTCCAAGCACCACTACTACCACCCGCCCCCCTTGGCATCGCATCGCACCTGAGAAGGACTGGTCTAATGAAAAAAAAAGCATAAATAAAGTTTTGTCTGCGAGCCACATGTGACCATCAAAAGAGCCATATATGGCTCGCGAGCCATAGGTTCCCGACGCCTGGTCTAGACAGAGGCAGGTGTGCCAATCATAGTCCTAACAGAAACCCAACAGAGATGGAAGCTATATACACTGGCCATCAGTGTTGCATGTCTATTGTGAGAAGTTTGTCTTTGCTTGAACAACGGCAAACGTATTTTGTGCTTATGAAAAAGTGAAAGAAACAAAATGAAAAAAAACAATGACAAGAGGACTTGAGTTTAAATATCACTGAGGAGATATGGGAAAAAGCTTTAGACAGAATATACTCCTCCTCAATTTGATCACGTCACATGATTAGTCCATTTAAAATCATACAAAGACTCCACTGGTCTAAAGCAAAACGAACAAAGTTCATTCCAAATATTAATGCCATTTGTGATCGATGTAAACAATCAGCATAAACCATCTCATGTTTTGGTCCTGTGTAAAATGAAGTTGCTTTTGGCAGTCAGTATTTACAGTAATTTACAATGTTCTCCAAACCTGTAATTCCTCCAGTATTTGGTATAATCTTTGGTGATCTCAATCTCAACCACAAAGCATAAAATATAATAATCTGTGTTTTGTACTCTTTGTCAAACGTGTATCTTGGCGCCTTCTGTTTAAATGTGAAATACCAGTACAAAGTCTTGGTGGGGGGAAAAAGTCGTGACAAAATCTTCATTTGAAGAAAAAAAAAGGGAAAATCTGCCAGAAATGTTATACATCTGCAAAATAATATTTAAAAAGTGGGCTTTTTGCATCTTAAACTACAAGTATAAGTAAAAAGATGTGTCATTTATGACTCATATCCAGCAACGACCCATGCATATGCATATTATTTCTCATAAAAAATGATGTTGCAAAATGTTCTTAAAGACCCATTCCAATGAAAATTGTGTTTTCAGTGTTAACATCTTCTTGTTGCGTTTCTCTCTTGGAGGAGTTTGTGGGCGTGTGTAAATAAAAGAATATGAGATTAGAATTGCATTTCTGAGGTGTTTTTATTTTCATTTTTTTCTAGTTTATTCCTGATTCAGGACGAATCAGGAGCAAAAGAAAAACTCTTTTCTGATGGGAAATGGGTTCTCCCTGCTCTGCTCCATTCTGATGATCCACCTGCAGACAAATAGATCCATGTACGTCTTTGTTTTCCTCGTCTGAGCTGGAATCTGGCTCTAAACAGTACGGCTGGATGACTACAATATTACTCGACATTTTGTTAGCTGGGGGGTGTGAGGGGCTGTAATCTAGCAGGAGAGAGTGTAGACAAGGGGATGATGGGATATCAGTGGAGGCTTACTTCTGCACCAACAGTCCCGCCCACAACTCAGGCAAATTCCTGATGAACTGCTGCCGGTCTGCAGACATTTTGTGTTAGAAATTATTTATTGAATATTATTTTATTTTTTGACAATAAATGGCCGAATCATAATTAAAAGACCACTGGAGACACTTTTAAAAAAGATCAAAATATGATTGAAGTGGAACTTTAAACCAAATCTGATAACATGGTTTAAAAAAACATCTTAGTTCCAAAAAGTTAGAATTTCCAAACAACTTCTTATCAGTCTTAACTGAAAACTAGGCCTAAAAGTTTGAATTTTTGAAAAATATTTTAAAAACCTGTGATGTCACAGTTTTTTGCCAAATTGCTTCGCCTCTGTAAGCTGCAGGTCAACTCTAAAAGAAAATTCCACCTTTGGTAGGACATGCCTCACATGGTTATGTGGGGTTTACAGCTCAATTCTTAAGAAAAATGTCAGAAAAACAGATGGCGAAAGACTTAAGGTTGTGTCAGTGTGGCATTTAGCCACGAGCACCTAGTGTTGTTCACTTTAATGTAAATTACTTTGTAACCAGGCTGTTAGGTGTTGTTTTTTGTTAATATTTATGCAAATATAGAAGTTGTCACCAAAGCCAAGGAAAGTAAAATAAAATAATCATGATATGATCCTTTGCCCATTTTTTAGAAATGTAACTGTCTTCCGAAACCACCAACTTCTTGTATTAAGTCAAACCGCTTAGATCACATGTTTATCTGTGAGTACTTTTCTGACACCTGATAAAGTGTTTGCTGGCTCTTCTCTTTCTTTGCTGTGTCTAGGATGGCATCAGACGTATTTGTAATGGAATCCCAACAGATGCGGGTCCTCACCTGTCCAGACTGAGCGAAGATTGGGGGGTTCCTGTGTTGTCCAGGGGCTTCAGGTGTCTGATCAGATCATCTGGTGTTGGAGTCCGATTCCACCTCTGAGCAAGTCTGGAGATCTTACTGTTGGTCCTGGGGTGGAAGAGAGCAGTCGTCGTTAGAAACCATCAAGTCCGGAAAAGACGGGGTTTCAGAAAATTCTCAGACACCAACATTTTCGATGAAAAAGAAATCTGACAAGATTTCTTTGCAAACTCAACCTAACAAAAATGTAATTTCAATAATGACTGAACATCTGGAGGGCATCAACTTAACTAAGACAGGATTCTGCCGTAGAAGCCACTAATAAACTTTCAGGCACCTGTCAGCTCAGACGTGAATCTGAACGCTGCTCTGATCCTCTGAGAGGCAGAAGCTGCTCAACAGCAGCAGTGTTCCAGCATCAGCAGCTCCTCTGCAGCGCTCTGTGTCTCTGCCTCCAGCCTCCTGGCTGCTGGCTCTGTGCAGCTCTGCATCGTCCTCTGAAGCAGAGGTAGGGGGGCTCTTTATGGCCCCACAGCTCAGATTTTCAGTCTTGGGTAAGGCTGGAACTGCGGCTGAGTGCTGGAGACACCTGTTCACCCCTAAGCGCATCGGCATGCAAACAAGCGAGCACACGCATTTTTTTACAGAGCAGGAGGGAGGGAAGAATGTTGGAGAAAAATGACCACAAGCACCCATGGAGGAGGAGCTGCAGCCACAGCCTCTGAAAAGATCATGAACAAAAGAGACAGGGGATTTGGAGGAGGAGTGCCGCAGCCACGAAAGGAAAAAGAAAAGAAGAAACACGACTCAGATTCCATCCAGATCTCAAAATGTTCAATTCCAAAACCACAAGAATTGTCAGGTTTAAGCAGCAGAAGGTTTTTCTGTGAAACAGGCATGGAAAGGCGTCTGTTTCATCCCATTTCAGGAATCCATTATGTAACCAGCAGGGGATGCTGTGTGCCAGCTGCCAACAACAAGACAAATCCGCTGATAGCAGCAATAACTCAGAGGGGTCTGGGTAAAAAGGATTTTATTTTGTTGTAAAACAGCTATATTTGAAATCTAAGAGAACTCCAGAGAAGACAGAGTTTTTGGTGGACTAAAGTTTGGTCGTGATGGAGATACACATTGATCCAATTTGTAATTCAGCATTCAACAAAAAAATTCACCTTTTTTCAATCAGAAACACACTTAAGATGCATTTTGTTTACAGGTTTGTGAGACAAACTCTAATACAGAAGCTCAGGCAGCTCACAGAAATAAAAGAAGTATTATCTTCACAGTAAAGATGTTTTTTAAAAAGACATTTTTGTTTAAAGTTGCAGGGTTTTGTCTTTTCTTACTCTAAACCTTGGCAAACACTTGAAGACGAGCACTTAGTTTTCCCCTCTGTGATAGGAACATTTAACAAGAAAGAAGCATTATTGATGATTTATATGATAATATATGTCAGAATTCTAAAGACAATAACAATCCTTTAAAATGTTATAAAAGAATAGAAAAAAATAACATGTAAATATCAGTGTTCTTGGAGGATCTCGTACCTGTGGGAGTAAATCAGACAAACACTAAAGTCTGAGTTACACCTGCACAGGAGCTGCTAGCTTTTGAGTTTTCTGGGCCATGGAGGGTCACAGACAGCAGCCGGCTGCATGTTAGGCCTCAGTCACAACTGCCGTTAGGGGCAGATACAGGCCGTCTGTGGGCAAAAATGGGCAAACCTGTCCCAAAAAGGCAGACACACACATCCACAGTTACACTCAAATATTACAGACATACCTTTTGACTGCAAAAACCTTCATGCAGTAGATAGATCTACTCACGCACACGTACATATATGCATACAAACACGTGTCAAGCCAATGGCTTGCACACATACAAATCTCCTGTTTGTGTGAAGAGGACCAAGCACCTGTCTCAGACAAATGACTTTTTACTACTGGGGACAATAATGTTATGTAGAGAGTAAAACTAAAGAGGGAGAGCTCTCAGTCACCATCACACCAAACCCACAGCAGAAGGTGAAGCCATAGAGGCAGCCAGGGCCCCCAGACAGAGGCCGCTCAACAGGAAACCCAATACCAGGCCCCCAGACCAGAGTCAGAAGGACCACAGGAAGAGCCCCTAGTGTTACAGAACAGGGCGGAGGCTCCAGCCCAGCCTAAGAACAGACCCGCCTGACAAACTCAGAATAAAATCAGTCTGCTTTCATTTATCAGATGCTACAACAGCCAGTTGAAGGACGGGAACCTGGTCTGTTACAATCTTCTTATCTTGACTCTGTGACAACAGCTCCGGCATGACTGCACTCAGGAAGTTGTGGCTCTTTTGCAACTTTTGCTTTTCCTTTTCAGCATTTCACACCATATTTGGTATTTACAATTTCTTCAGCTGATCAGTAATTCAGCATTTCAGTAACCACAGTAAAATATTCCAGCAAAACAGCAGTCAGACACATTTCAACTGGAAATCTGGACTTGTCCTGTCCAACAGCTGAGCAGACAGATAGGTGCTGAAGGCCTCTTGTGTTGAACATGTTTAACTGTTACAACAGGGGTTAGGAATCTTGAGACACACTAGGTGTGTTTTTGTATGTATTTTGTAATTTAGACTAAACTTTATTTATATTGATTACAACCGTCTCTTTTTTTTCAGTGGACCAGAGGAAAGGAAGGAGGGATGTTGGAGACAGGGGGTAAGGGCACAGAAGAAAGGGGGCAAAAGGGGAGTTAAGGAGATCTGGAGGATGATTACAGAGGTGGTGGTGGTGGGGGGTTCAATCATTAAGCAACAAGATGCTGGACGATTATCATCATTACCGTCTGGTGTAAATGTTAGTGGAAAGGGGCGAAATCTGGAAGATTCTTCTACGTCTGTGTGAAGAAAAGAACAAGACAACAAGAAATGGAGTTTTTAAAATCAGCCTCTCCTAAGCAGATTAACTGCAGCCAGTGGGGGCTGCTGCTCATTGGCTCCCAGCTCTGTTTCCATGGTTCCCAGTCAAAGCAACAGGTAAAGAGAAGGAGGAACATCATGAGAGGAAGCAGCGTCATTGTTAAAGGACTTGAATGACTTAATCTGTAAAATGGAAAAGAACCTCTACTCTCAATTATCAGATTCCACAAAACAGACTACAGAAAAATCTGCTTCTAAATTTACACAAATGCTGTCTAAAGACAAATAACAGCAATCTGCACTCTTTCAATATGTACAGCACAGAGTGCTTCTGATTTGGGCTGTTCTGCAGTACCTTGTGCTTAATTCAGTACTCATAAGCCCTTATGTAATCAGTAATCCGAGTCCTTAAAGCTGGGCTCCAACATGGTCAGAGCATCGGGTCAGCAGTTTCAGACAAACTAAAAACGTTTAATGAAGAAATATTGCAAATATTTCTGCATCACTCCCAAGTTTTAAGCATCAAGTTATGTTGTTCTAAATGATTATGGTAAATATGTATATATTTGGGGTTTAATTAATCTATCAATCAATTTGTAATCCTAGATTTGAATCAGATCGATTTGTCTGAGGCAGAATCAAATCGGCCAATACCTTTAAAAAATCGTTGCAAAATTTGATAAATTGATAATCAAATCGAAATTGGAAAACAGTATTTGGATTGAGACACATTAGGCTTATTTTACTATAACGTAAAAATGACCAAGTGCATCACAGCTGACAACAAAGCTGTGTGTTGGATCAGTCCATCATTCTAGTACAATGTGTGGAAACGCCTTAAATTTAGGAAAGTCGCGTGACCATCCAGTGTCTAGAATGTTCCAGTAATGTTTCCTTTGGATTCTTTGGATGTGGAAAAACAACAGTGAGCTGAACTTTAGGAAACTAAAATGTGAATAGATTTGACATTCATTATTGTTTACTTGTTTGTTTTTGTAAAGTTTTGCATGCTTTTTTTAACCCTTGTGCTATCCTAGGCACTTTAACATTGGGAGCGGGGTCATCTAGACCCACTAGACCAGGGGTCTCAAACTTTATTTACCTGGGGGCCACTGAAAGCAGGGTCTAGCTGAGGGAGGGCCGCAACTTCAACGCACACACACACGAAACTTGTGAGTGCCTGAGAGCCAATAAATTTATATGGAACATTTACTATACTGATATTATACTCTAATATTAAATATTTTCTTTACAAAATGTACTCATAAAACTCTCATTAAAATAAAATACGTGAACACAAAAATCAGCAAGTAAATAAATCAGTAACACATTTCTGTTTATTTAGTCTTCTATATCTGATGTTTTCTAATTTAAACATCCTTATTAACACAGTTCAGTTAACACTGTTGAATTCTAACTATTAAACACAAATCTGTGTTTAATAGTTAGAACCTTCAATGATCTGTAACCTCCATCAATGGTTCTTCTCTTGTCTTCTTCTCACTGATGGACACTTGGCAGCACTTCCTCCCAAACAGCTGAGACCCTCAGTGTGGATGAAGATGATTGTCAGGAAATCTGGACTGAACTTTTTGACATTTAAGGTGGAGAAGTCAGAGAGGATGTGCTCCCTATTTAGAGTCTGTGTTAAATGTTTTTTTAAAAGTTTACTCTTTAAACCACAAATCAGTAAAGGAGAAACAAAATTCAGTAACTATTTTTGGATTTTCTTTTTTATGACTTTTGCACATTTGAACCCTGGTCACAAGTTATTGTAGAGGAGCCGGTCAGCCACTCCTATATTTTTATAAAAAACGGATGGAAATTCATCTTGGCGACACCAAATATGTGCAGCCAAGATGCACAATAAGCGTGTTTGAGATCACCCTGGTGGACACAACGCTGCGCAGATCACCTGGTGTGTGACGGATGTTTTAGTTTTTGCTCCAACATCACCTGTCAATCATCACAAAAGTATCACCAGAAAGGGGCGGGAGCAAGGCGCCAACCTGAGCAAACGCAGCTGGAAATGTATTACCGCACTGACTGAAAGCTGCCCTATTGACTACAAAACAGTGCATTGTGGGAAATGTGTCCTGACGGTTTTGTAGTTGAGTGATCAATTAAAATAATTTAAAATACCAATTGATTAAAAAAGACTACATACATTACACATTAAAATAAATATAAAAGATATAATAACACAGATCATTCTAAGGGGGAGAGGCAGATTAAAACTAAATTGAATGTTAAGGACAACTCCAACTTCCTGTTCTCCTTCAGCCAAATTGTATCCAGAATTGCGTGGTCTAGTTCATACTAATGTAGACTGATTTTGCTTGCGACTAACTGTGATGAACTTCTGAGTGGCGTTTATGCTTTTCAAGCAACACAATTGTCTCCAGCGTTTATTTTTAAGGTGGAGATAGTTGACTATACAACAAAATGAGGTAGAGGAGAAAGTGGAGTGTTCATCCACCAAACAAAGCAAGGAAATGCAGAGGCAAATAAATAAATATAATTAGAAGAAAAACATGGGGTAAATTGCATTTTCTAGTGCAAACTATGAGGTATATCTTTACAGTAACTTGTTTTATTTTCCATTTAGTTGCCCGCTCTCTTCCTCTGTGTCTCTGTGTGACATTAGGTATTACCTAACATCGTCAATTAAGTTTTTCTCATCTGCAGTGTTAAAAAGACACTTTCTGGACGTTTGCTCTGTCACCGTAATCACTCAAAATAAATCCAGGTTAAAGCAGCCAGTGGATTGTACCACGTTTAATGTTTTAAAGAGTTGCGTTGGTAGACTCCATTGAGGACTGGCAAAAACAAATTGAAATTTTGAGAAATCACCCATTTTGGGTCTGCAATATAATTTTTTTTCTTATTTTCTATTGAATCTGTTGCCTACAATTGCACTACAAGTGTAGAATTCTAGTCATGTAGATGTCATCAGCAGGTGTCTCATTTCCCAGGAATTGGACACATTCCACTCTGATGGCCCTGAGACCAGTGCGACCAGAGGGATTACAAATCGCTTTTGAGTATAAACTGGCCCTTACAGTCACAGTCCCATCAGCACACACATTCTCACACTGATGGAGGCTCCACTACTATATGAGGTGCCAACCTCTAACCACCAAGACCAAAGGGGAACTTTGATTCATAGCCTGGCAAGATGGGAAACAAACCTGCGGTTTTCCAATCAGAGGTCAGCCGCTCTACCTCTGTACCACAACAACCTTTTGTTTCTGATGTAGCTTGAAATGTTCTGTTGGCCTGAACAGCTGCACTTACTCAAGACCTCAGAATCAAAACAAAACTTTCAAATATCTATCATGTTGGAAACTGGAAAAACAATTATGTTTGAGATGTTTTCTAGACAGTCCTGTGTCTAAGTGAGATCTTTCAAATCATTGTGTTTTTCATCCAATGAAAATGAAGTTATTTGAATAAATTAAATATACAATGTCATCAATTGGTCGGCCGGTACCAATCTGGTTGGGAACAAGTGGAGAGTTAAATGAAAGAGAAAAACCGTTAAACTGTAAAGCTGCTGGTTGCATTGATGCAATATTAAAGGTAAAAACAAGTGACTATGATCCACTACCAGCATAGTAGAAAACAAGTCTGTGAATTGCAGCAATTATTTACAAAAGTCAGTGCGGGTAAATGTGGCCCGTCAAACTCCTTAATCTGACCCGCCAAACTGGAAAAAATTATAGTCATTCATTATTAATGTATTTTCTGGTGTGTCCCCATAGAAGGATGGACTACAAATACATTTACCTTTGTATAGCAGAAAGTTATTCTGCATTCATGTGCTTTTGAAAGATTTGTTGTTTTAACGTTCAGGTGTGTCATTTTTCCAATCATTCCAACATAAACGCAACATTTCTTTAAGTATGTGTTTTCACCTGAGGAACATCAAACCATTGGTGCAAGAAAAGCCACAGCATTGAAATAAAAACATGTAAATATATGTATTTATATATGTTTAGCTCCAGATCCCATGGTATTCATTTCTCTCATGAGGTGGATTACCAGAACACGCTACTGATCTGCTCTTGATTCGGGCCTGCTGTCAAATTTTAAAACCCTTTGTGGCCCAGGAGTTGAAAAGTCTACCCACCTCTGGTTTACACACACTGCTTTGCTGCTTTAGAAGGTGGGTCAGGTCACCTGACCTCATGTTTTCAAATTGCATCTACACATTTTAAAGCACATTCAATGTTGATCTATTGTTTCAGAAGTGTTGATTGCAGATGAATGTATAAAAAATAATTATAGTGTTAGCATTTGTCAACAATTAAGCTAAATACACGCTCTCAGTTTGCAAGGGTGCTGCCTCACCTCGCAGCCTGTGCTCTCCTTAAACAGGAAATAAACACAATACGGAGATTTCTGAGGATAAAAACATTCAAAACGATTAGAATCCTTACCATAAATTGCTTATAAAACGTTAAGTGGACACATATTTATTTTATCAGCATCACAAGAGGGCAGGTGAGGAACACGACAGGTGAGGCATTGCCTTCTCTGACTGCACGTCCCTGCTACATTCTTTGCATTAAAAAAGTGTAATAAATCATGAAGATGATTGTTGTTACAAACAGTGGTGATGGTGTTTCAGTGTGGAGTGGTCCTGTCATTGATGCCTGACAGCACCCGCCTCTCCGACGGACTGCAGGGATAGCCCAGAACAGACCTGGAGCTCTTGATGAATTTGGCTAGCTGTTGTCTTTTCTGTGGTGCTGCTGCTCCACCAGGCCAAATAGGCTGATGCCACAGCGTGGTTACAGAACCAGTAGGAGAGACCCTTTCACCCAAGCAGAAACAGCCTGCTTTGGACCTTCCTGTCCAGGTAAATACCTTGCTACTTAAAAAACAAAAAAACACTCAGTTTCCCATCCCTGGATATACAGTGAGGAAGCAGTAAACTGAGGTGCACCATCAGTTCTTCTTACCCCGGTCAACAAAGTCCCGTTATAGTCTTTTGTAGGACGCATCATCATGAATAGCTGAGATTTATAGAGAAGCATGATTTATCTTTCTGTTTTCACGAAATCTCACTCATCTTGGTGTAAATGTGAACATGTGACTTTTTTAATCAATTGTTTGTTGGGCAGATGGTGCCACTGGGATTTTAGGGGCTGTTTATATTCAAAACTCCTTTTCTATTTGATGCACCAACAGTTTGACTTTGTTGACAAAATTTACAGTCTTAGATTTTGGAAATATTTCCTCATTCATGATTTTTTTTATCAGACAGCAGCCTTACCAACAATTAAAATCTACTGGTTTGGCTGAGGAAAACCACCAGAAACAGTTTCAGTTCGGAGATAAATCTCTTTATTCTTGGGTCATTCTCTTCCTGTGTTCAACATTTAAACTCTTTAGGTCGGCACTCAGGTCTGCACAAACACCTTGGTGGAGGTGGGTGTAGAAATGACAGAGATAGGATGGAAAAACCCAAATGTGCTGTAGATTTCAAAGTTTTTTGTGCATAAACCGTAAATTCAAAAACATGTTTGACAAAACTGACAAAATGA
Source organism: Oryzias sinensis (assembly GCA_037389245.1). Taxonomy (NCBI): domain Eukaryota; kingdom Metazoa; phylum Chordata; class Actinopteri; order Beloniformes; family Adrianichthyidae; genus Oryzias; species Oryzias sinensis. The sequence continues at coordinate 8,015,557 of CM074508.1, read as the reverse complement.
AACATGATGGGAATGTTTCTTAGATTTAAAACACTGAGGGGTAAATGAACTGAGCAGGGAGAAGTTATAAGACAATAATGCTCAATCTCAGAGCAGAAGACAGCATGAAACAGACAAAAGCTCCCTCTAGCTGATTGATTTCAGCTCCCACTTTAAGAAAATACTGTTTCCGCTGGCAGACTCTGTTGGCTGCAATAGCCAGATGTGAGCTGCTGAACATCCTCAAAAGAGCTCAATGTTCATCTTGCAGACCTTTTTTTCTTTTTTTGTTCTCTGTTGCCATGGAAACCAGTAGCCAGAGGCCATTGTTCATAATAGCTACCTTGGGCTCCTAAACGTGGCAGCATATGCTTTAGAGAGTTTACTCGCCGTCTCCGAGTATCTCAGCTCAATAAAGCCAGCCAGTGACATAAAGTGTTGTTATGAAAAAGCTCCTGCTCTGCAGCGTGCCCTGTCAGAAACACCACGCACACAAAGAAATGCTGAAACTCCATTGTTGGAATGCTTTTCTTTTTCTTCAGGACTAGTGTAAGATATTATATTACTACCCTTTTTAATTCCAAGCAGCAGCAGCAGTTCAGATTTGAGGCATGAAGTTAGACAAACACTCATCTCTGAAAACTAACCTTTGTAACAAAAAAATCTAATCACCAACATTCCAGCTGGAGAAATCTGCTTTCCAGCTGCCAACAAATAACAGTAGAGGTAGTAAAAAGAACAGAGGGTGACACTTGCCTTTTCTTGCAGTCATATCTTCCCGTTGTTCCCAGGCTCTGTCAAGACAACAGAGAAAATGATCAGCAGCTACGCATGCAGCATTGGGGGATGGGGTCAAAACTGTTGCTTTTTGTAAACCATGAAGGCAAAGCCTCAAACATAACTTACAACAAACATTAAGGAGGTCTTATTGACAACATTAAAGCATAATCTTGTCAGTAGCTCTGTTTCCGTTACACATATGCGTAAGCATTCATGGGAGTTTGCCGTCCATCACACAAGACCTTTGTGGATTTGGAGAAGGGTTTGATCATGTCCCTTGCAGTGCTCCTCGGGAAGACATACTTCTCTTTAGCATCACTTGGACACAGACCTCATGCCTGATGACCAAAGTTTGCTTCTTTAGTGAGAAGTAAATTAAATTTCAGATGGATTATTCTTTATTTCATATCATTATTTTGGCGCTTGACTGTGTTGAGTACAAACCTAAAAAGAATGAGGCTAATCACAACATACTGAATCTCTGTCCCCCACCCATGCTGACCTGCTCTGAATTTTATGAAACGTAAACAGCAGAAAGTACTTTTCATCAGCAGATTGGCTGGGATGCACAGATCTCCTGGCTGCTTATAATGCCTGGAAACGGTTTGTTTACAGAGACAGAGAGCAGTAGAAGCCACTGTCATTCAGCCTTCTCTGGGAGTCTGAAGCGCCAAACTGGCAACTAGGCTACTGTGCTGTTAATCAAGACTTTATGAACTTATCTGAATTTCTAAGGTCCATGTGCAATTTAAGTGCGACAGACTTTGACATGTCAGTCAGTGGCTTGGGCTTGGGCGGCCATGGTGATGCAGCGGTAGGGCGGTCGACCCGTGATCGTGAGGTTCCAGGTTCAATTCCCGCCTTTCACGCCCATGAGTCAAAGTGTCCTTGGGCAAAACACTGATCCCCACCTTGCTTCTGGTTGTAGGCGGGCGCCTGTGTTTGTCACACCAGTGTGTGAATGTGTGTGTGACTGGGTGAATGGGACTGTAGGTAGAAAAGTGCTATACAAGTATACGCCATTTACCATTCAGTGGACGTGTTACAAACTGCAGAAACAAGAAACCTACACTTCATTTATAAACAACTGTGAAAATCAGGGAAAAAAATAGTTGTTTACCAAGTGAAACAAGGATAAACAAACACTTCCATATCACACGTCGCTGATATCTGAGGGATATCTGCAAAAGTCCAATATTGTCCTCCCTTACCAATATTAATCACACTACATTTCCATGAACTGTGCGAATGGTGGATATATGATGGCGCAATTTATTGCATTTCTAATGATAGAATGATAATGATAGAAAAAAATGTTTCTGTTCTTCATCCGCATGCAAAGAACAGAGCTGCATTTTGCATTTACTGGGCAATAAAGTGAAAGTAGCCATAACACCATACTTTTCTCTGCTTGTCCTTCCCATTGGGGGGCACGCCCTGACTGAGCTGTGAGCTGCAGTCACAGCATAGACAGGGTGATGCTGGAAGTCAAGCAGGGAGGTATTTTTAATCGATTCAGACTCAGACCTCTCAGTTTTAGGGCTAGCATTCCATCATTGGTTAACTGAACTGAGTGAAGGTTCAGCTACTGCCAGTGGTCACGCTCTTTTCTGTAATGCACCCCTTCTTGGATTCAACTTTGTCATTATCTGTGATTTAAAACTGTCATGTCACCCAGTGGGCCTGGGCTGAAATGACCACTTTGAGGAAACCTTCATTTACAAGATGCAACATAAGTTCATAAAATCCATGAATGTTTTTGCCTGGCATGTTTGTATTGCTTAAGAGAAAAATGGTTTCAGTTTATTCCTTAAAATAAAAATGAGCAGTCTTACTAATAACAGTTGCGGGAAGATGGTTCAACCAAGATGGCAGCAGGTTAAATTCTCTTTACTCTTCAACTGTTTCTAGTCTTTGTGGAAATGGACACTAATTAGTTTATTTGTTTGTTTTGCTGAATGGTCACCACCCCTTTATTAAAGACTCACTCTGATGAAAACTGTATTTCTGTTGTTTAGAGGATGATGAGGAAACATTTAAATAAACTAAGTTAAAATTCAACTTCTGAGTATTTTTTTGTATTCAAATTGTTGTGAATCAGGAGCAGAAAAAAAACTGTTGAAAAACGTGCACATTTGTGGCACAGAAAGCCATAAGCTCCCTGTTCTGACCTTTTGGGAACAGGAAGGGGGCACACAACTCGAAGGCAAATTTCTAATCACATACTGGCACTCTGCAGAAACTATGTCCTAGAAAACGACACAGGTTTCTTGATTTAGTTCTGAAGTCTGAAGCACAAGCCATGTCATTATTTGCAACAGTTTTTTGCATTTAAATGGAAACACTGCCACACTTAACAATTTTAAAGACTTATTTACCAAAAATGAGCAGCACTGCAACATGTTTTGACTAATGTTTTGTACAAAAAAATGGGAGAACGGCTGAATTGAAAACAACATCAACTGTCACAGTACGTCAGGATGACCCAGAGGCAAGACAGATCAGGCGAGGCTCAATGAAGTACTTACAATTTAATGACAAAAAGCACAGCCAGAAGATACAACACTGTCCTCAGTGTGGTCTAATGATGGCTGAAAGTCGGCTGAACAGTGCAGAACATACCAACACTAAGGTCTCAAACAGGGACAGTACTGCTTTAACAAACCAATCAAGTGCAGGCAGCTGTGCACCACTCCACGGAAAACCACAGGTGAGACTGAGGGCACAAAACTGAACTAAACTGTCAGACTGTGTCATTAAGAGGCTAGAGACATACAGTATTGGCTGCTTTGTAGATATTTCAGAGGCAAAAGAACCAAGCTTGTGGGAGCTATGTGGGATTGTGTCCAAGCCCTTGAAACTGCAGTAAAATAAACAACATAAGTGTTATTGAGTTAACACTGATGCTGACAGGATACTCAGATGTGTTTAAAAGATATATGGGCTTGTGACAGGGGATGAGTCTGAGTCTGACATATGAACTCTACACCTACAGTCATTGCAACCAGACAGTCTCACATAATACAGCTCATCAATTTGATATAAATTTGTCAATCAAAATAGCGGGCAGCAGTTGCCCTCTCACAGATGTGGAATTGAAATGGGTTTAACTTTTTCACACTTTCTATTTGGTCCACATTTTACCAAAGGCAGCTGTAAAGTCTAATAGTCTAAGTTTTTCTGTTTTTGTTTATTTCATTGGACTGATCATGTATCTCTCTTAGTGCTTCATTTTTATTTTATTCATAGAGACATTGGCAGTGAGCATTAGAATAAATGCATGCTGTGTGTTCACCATGTGCGCAAGCCTATTCATCTCAGAAAGACGCCAGCTATGGGTACTGGAAAAGCACCGGTGTTTTTGGGGCAGTGTCGCTTCAGAAGCAAACACCTCACTGGAAATGTGCAAAACCAGTGAACATAATAGGACTGGACATCAAGAGGGTGAGTGAGTACAGGTACTGTGAAGCTCATTTCAACAATAAATTCGGACAAACTGACACACTACACTACTGTTGTTTACGAGAAGGGCTCCTGAGGAGGCCGAGGTCATTTGGTGAGTGGGACACTACTTAGGACTTTCTACTGTATGCATCAGTAAAGTTCTATGCTTTGGTCTGCTGGAGAGGTCGGATTACAGACAGGGTCAAGAACAAGTTAGACAAACTGATAGTGTTTGGGCTGCCCCCCCGGACTCACTGAACCTTATGTGAGAGAAGAAAATGTTAGCTGTGAAGGATATGGCGCGACTACTGTCAGGGCTGTCTCACACAGCCACAATGTACATTTAGCACATAATGCACAGATAAAATCTGGTCATATGTGAATACACATAGAAAAAGTGGGAAAATTTGTGGTCTTTACGTTAACTTTTCACAGATGTATTACGGATGAACCAGGTTAAAACCACATGAGATGTACGAAGAAACACAGAAATCAACGTAGAACACGAACGGTGCGTGATTATTGCACTGTTTATATGCAATTCATTAGTGATTTCTGCGCCAATTATGTAATTTGTACATGGAATGTGTGCCGTAAACGTGATAAAAAAGTTATATATTGATGAAAAGTCCGTTAGACATACGTGGAACAGTCGTGTCCTTACATAAGATTATTTTTATGTAAAAATTGCGTAGAAACTATGTAAAAGATGTGTAAAGTGCGTAATTCTTAACAGACCAAAAAATAAAAATGCAAAAGTGTACATTATAACAGAGATAAGCAATAAATGCAAGAGCTTAATCAAATTAATCATATATGGAATTGGCAGTGGAAATGAGTCCATGCTTTTCTATTTATTATTTTTATGACATTTCATAAAAGATCAGAAAGTTACTAAACTTTGAGCCACAAAGTGACAATTTATTACTCAGTAATGGAATTCTGTTTATTATTGCATGATTTTTGTTGCACAATACTTTTCAAAAATGACTGTGATTCGTGCTTCGGGTCAATTAATCTCAAACCCAACATCCTATTTCATCTTAAAATAGACTTTTTGAGAAAGTGCCTAGTAAGGTAAATATGCAAATCTATAAATGGCCAAATGTTTTGCAAATCCCCTCATCTGATCAGCAAACATAAGGTTTTCAACAAAAGCAGCAAACAAAGCAGCTGTAATTTAGAAAGATGTATAGTAGGAAGTCACACATCAACGAATGATGAACGCAAGAAATACTACAATTTCAATAAAATGTGTGTAATGGAAACACAGCAATTGTTGTATTTTAGTTAATGCTCATGTCCTCCCTCTCTAAATTGCTTGTTCTCTGTCAATAACAGGGCCCTCTTCATCTTTTTATTCCATTCAACCCTTATTTATCTATTTGCATAATGCCTCTTTGTTTTCTTTGGAATAAGTGGATGGGTGGGTTTTGCACTAGCCTTTGTTTTTGTTTTCCAGTATAAGTTTTAAGTGCAATACTACAAAATGTACTTATATTTGGATTGTAAAATCAAAAATATTTGATCACATATATTTGTGCTGACTGGATCAAATCATACATAAAATTGGGTGATGTCCATCCAGACCCAGATTCACGACACATTTTAAAAGTCCAGAACAAAAATAACTACCAATGAGGACTTACAAATGACGAAAACTCTCTTTTTCTAATGTAAAAGTTTTTATAAAATAAAAGTACTGAATCATGAAAGCTTGAATTTTGAGATGGCACAAGCCCTCCCAGGGCATCGGCGCGCCAGAGTGTGGCGCTCTAAAACGAGTGTGTCATTTGGGAAGTTTGACAAGAGCGGAGTTAACCTGGTCAAATCACTCACAGCTGAAAACAAACAACACGGCGAAACAAATTGGTGCTGCAAAGTTCAACAGCAGAGGTCAACAGGAAGCCCGCCCACTAATCCTGTACTTACACAAGGGAGAAGAGAGAAGAGCTGAAGCTCAGCTTCTCAGCGGGTACTGAGAACTGGCCCCCTCTGGCATATTGCAGATGAAATATTTATTTATCCAAGAAAAAAACGTAATGATTAAAAATCCCTTTGACAGACCGTCCAATCCTAAAACAGGCTCCATGGAAGACAAGTACGTACCTGAACACACACGTTCAACCACAAGCTGGGAACTGAATATTAGATAAAAACAGAACATCAGCTCCTGCAACTTCAGACTGCCATCTTGGACAGATCTGTACGGCAGAAGTCTGAACTAAAGCTCTAAATGTCCTCATAGGTATTAATAATGTGACCATAAAGGAATGAGCCCCTCAGCGGCTCAAAATCTTTGGTAACCGACAAAAGACATCTGGCGATTTCCCCCATGATGACAAAGGATCAGTTAAAAAAATGCAGTTTTTTACTGACGAATACACCTGCCCAGGTCAAAGAGGTAACAGGAAGCTGCAGCCTCTGCAGAGCAAACTTTACACTCACCTGGATGCCTCGCAGCTTCCGGCAGCCTCGGTCCAGCCGGCTTAGCAGCTTCAGCTGGGCTCCATCACATGAGATGCTCTTCGTCAGCACTGGTTTCTCACCAGCCCATTCAGGTGTGGCTCCGCCTACACCACGAATGGGAAGGGCCCTCATTTTACACCCTGGTCGTTTGGCTCCAACTCCTGCCTCTGATGGAAATGGATCGGCGGAGCTGAAGGCACGCTGCAGCGAACCTGCAAGACAGAAACCGCTGTTACAAAGACACACTAAAAAAGTCATGAAGTCAGTGAATGCACCACAAGAGGCGTGTGTGTATGTTCATTTCTATGTGTTTGCCTGTGTCTTGTGTTTGTGATAATGTGTTTGTGCATGTGGGTTATTATGTGTGTGTGTGTGTGTGTGTGTGTGTGTGTGTCCATGTGTCAGGTGTGTATGTGCACCAATGTGGGTGGATGTGTCAGGTGTCAGGCTGCACAAAGCCGATAACCTGAGCTGCAGCATTAAAGCTACATGAGGAAGATGAGACTCGAAGCAAAAGAATCCAGTTCTGCACAAAAACCTCCACAACTACCTGAATTTAGATTTATCTGAAGGGGACAGGGAACTTCACACAGTCGAAAAACTGCAGATTCTGGAAGATGTCTAACGTGGACCCCTAAAATTTACATTTTATAATCTCACTGTTATTTTCTGCCCTTTCAATTCGGTGTTGAAGCAGAAATTATTTCTGTTTACACTTATACACAAGCAGGTAATTTCTCTCAGTATGAAGTCTGAGCTGATTTATTTAATTTCCAGACCTACTGAGAGAAAACGTGGAGGAAAACAGCTTCCTCAGCTTCCTCTGGTAACTCTTTCATTTACAGTACAGTACTTACAGTGTACTTTAGTGGTATTTACATGCTTCCTTATTGTGTATCTATAGGTACTTTTAGGGTATTTACATGGTACCTTTTAGGGAATTTACTGGGTACTTACAGGGTATTTTTTTGTGTGTACTCAGTACTTACATGGTACTAGCTGTGTATTTATGTGGTACTATTTGGTTCATACTTATGTTGAAATCACGAGGTTAGCTCCTCTATAACGTTTGATCAGTTTAAATACATACATATATAAATATATATATTATTCATGCAATATTTAAAAAAATGTCAACATGCAGGTTTTAATAAAAAGCTTACTGACCGTTAATGCCGGCATCATTGATCAAAGGTTGTGAAAACAGTAATCATTAAGGTAAAGGATGTAAGTCACTCACTGTACATGTATGTTTTTGACAGACTTCTTTGGAAACATTATAGATATATCCAGGGCTCTATATTTAACCCTTGTGCCATCTTATAGGGTCCAGATGACCCGATCCTCACGTTGACGTGTTCTCCCTACCATGACAAAGGTGGATAAAGGTGGAAAGATTTCATGTAATCCATGGACACCAGTGAAGATCACAAATCATTGAAGAAAAAAGGTTCAAAGCACTGTCTAGTGGGTCTAGATGACCCAACTCCCAATGTTAGAGTGTCTAGGATAACACAAGGGTAACAACACTGGCTTGCCTACCAGAGGAAGAAAAATGTAAATTGTTGCGCATGGATTGAGGCGCTCGGATTAATGCACTCGTTCACCTGTCTTGTAGTTAGAAACCCTGAAGAAGTCCTGCACCGGTACTAAACTCTGCTGAAGGAATTTCTACGGACAAAAAGCACGACCCCCACATGTCCCAGTGTAATATAGACAATAATACAATAGATTTGACTGCAACTATTACAGAAATGACTTTGGCTGGAGAAGGTGAGGATCTGGGGCCATTTCCTGTTTTCACAGCGGGGGGAAAAATCTGAGCTATGCAAAGGAGTGTGAATCATTCCTGAAACAACACAAAACTCTGGAAGAAAAGATAAATAATCTGTTCTTTGGAATGCTCATTTTTACTGTTTTGTTGAGAAACTAAACAAATTGCGTTGTGATGACAGTTTGTATGCTGCAGCAGTGTATAATATTAAAGATTGTTGTTTTCTCTGCTGTCCTGTTTTGTCTTTAAATTTGCCTCATGTTACAAGAAGTAATCAGACCAGAATATGTTTTTACAATGCAGTTACTTCAACTTTACCAACAACTTAGCATTGTCTCCTTTGGTAAGGTCAGAAGACCAAGTGTGTATGTACACTGTACTGGAAGGTAATACGTGAAGATACCCAGCATGTACTACTGAAAGTACCATGTAATAGAGTGGAAACAGGACTGACTTTCTTTTACAGTCCAGTTTCAGTGTACTTAAGGGGTAGTTTCTGTGGTAAATTCATGGTAAATACCATGAAACATACAATGAGTACAGACTTCAAGGTCAAGGTACTTTATTTGTACTTACCTTGTTCTTACATGTGGTAAGTACCACAAAAGACACCTTTGCACAAAATGTAAATACCCAGTAAGTATATTATAAATACCCAGTATGTACCACATAGGTATGAATCAAATAGTACCACATAATTACACAGCAAGTACCATGTAAGTACAGAGTAGACACAAAAAAGGACCATGTAAGTACCCAGTAAGTCCCATAAAAAGTATCATGTAAACACACTGAAAGTACCCAGTAAATTCCATAAAAAGTACCATGTAAATACCCCAAAAGTACTCAGTAGTTACACAATAAGGGCCATGTAAATACTACTTAAGTACACTGTAAGTACTGTACTGTAAAAGAAAGCGTTACCGTTCCTCTTTTACCTCTGCAATATTTTTAAAATCAGGAATATCCTGTCTAAAAATAATGAGGATATTTTTGTTCATGCAGTCATTTATTAAAATAGATTGATGTAATTTACTATCAGGATGTTTACAAACTTTCAGCTGGTCCAAAATGACTGAAGATAGTTTTAAATGAAAAAGATTAGATGATATTCAGTCAATCAGTTCAGACAGAGGCAATTATCACTTACAGTAGTTCTCAATAATAATAAAAAAAGGTTCACATTCAAACTTTCAGGTCTGCCTGTTCATCAGAGAATAGATTTTGAAGTTTTATCTCTGGTCTAAAAAGACCCACTCCAATCACTTTTTGATCATTTAAAAGTCTTTCCAGTGGTCTTTTAATTATGATTTAGGCAAAATCATTTTTAAAAAAATGGTCCTTTTCTAGGACTTAGTTTCTGCAGAGAGCCAGAAATTCACCTCTGGGGTGGGGCTGAGAGCTCTTTGTTTACACCCTCTCCTGCTAGCTTACAGCCCCTCACACCCCCAACCTAACATTAGCGGTGGAAGAAAAATGGTGAGCGATGTTGAAGCTGTCCAGCTGTATAGTTTTGAGCTCAGACGAGGAAAATGAAAAGAAATGAAGAGGAACAGGGAGCTCGCGGCCCGTCCAGCATCATTTCTTTAGTTTTTTTCAAACAGCATTGTTTTCGTCTGCCACTGATTCACAACAATTTGAATAAAAATAGACTTAAAGGTGCAATTATAAGCTTAATTTTCTTTCCAAATGTCCTCATCATCAGAACAATGCTACAAGAACATGTTAAAAACACCAAAAACACAGTTTTCATCACAGAGGGTCATTAAGCCGAAACACTCATGAACCGCATGACTCAAAAACCCTTTAGATCACCGGGGTGTAGTCTTTCATGTGTTCCAAGATTCAAAATCTATCAAAACAGCTTTTCATGTTTCTTGTTTCTAAAAGGCCTCTGACCAACAAAAGCAATCAAATCAAGCCTTCATTTTTACATTCAACATTTGATAAATAAGTGTGTCTTGCCCTAATAGACTCCTCAGAGTTCTTGCACATGAGCTGGTTAATGATGTAACCAAAGCACACAGGACAACGCTGTGGTCGCCAGCTGCTTCAGTGATGCATCAGTGAAGCTCAGTGTGAATATTTGATGAGAAGGAAAACCACCTGAGTGACAGATGCACAGAAACAGAAAACTTCTTGACCTATTAGGCCAGTATTGCTTCTTCACTCCAAGTGGAAACACTGCCAACTAAAAATATTTTGCAGTAGACAGATGAGCACATACATTTCTCTGAACACCTGAGTTCAGGAAATGATCATCACAAATATATTATGCTCAATTAAATGGATGTCAAACACTAAATAAACACAAAAAATAACAAATTAACCGTAAGAGATCTATGCATGACAGCACACTGAAATAAGGAGAACATGGAGGTGAGAGAGGAGGAAGCAGCCAAGAACATTCATATCCACATCCTCAGTGAGGTCAGCAGGACCAAAAAATGTAGTTTGGACCTTGAAGCTGAGGAGGATGCTGATCAAAATAGGAAAGCTGTGGAAAAAAGGTAATGAGAAAGTCATTTATTATAGAAAAAAGAAGGATTTAAATAAGGTTTAATCCAAAGAGTCAGGATTACAGCAAGAGAGGGGGTGATTGAAGTCTCACCTGGTTCTGGGTGGGTTAAAAAAGGATAGGATAAAAAGTAGTCTGTGTGTTAACCAGCCATCGCCCTGGTTGATATCTAAAAATGAGTCACATTTTTACGCAGCTTTGACTGAGAAATTAATTTATCTGTAAAATAAAATCGGAAGGCTATAAGGAATATAATTGTCTATCACCCCCACCCCCACTTCCAAGAAATGTTCCATTCCTGCTGGCAACCTTGTTGTCATTTCCTTTGTCTGTTTGGATTCCTCTCCAGGTAACCACGACAACCAAGGTCTTGAATCAAATGTCTTGGGGAGAGAAACCCAAACATGAGCAGTAAATCTCAACTGGAGATAGCCTGCAGAGCCAGTGATGATGGTATAGATGCCTTTTTGGCGTCAGCTGCTCATTTGTCTCCCTCTCTGGGGTCTATAAGTTTGCAACAGGAACACGTTGGAGGTTCCTCATCCAAAGATATTTATTTTCTGATCATTTTTGATCGGCTTTATTATCTGGCAACATCATAAAGCTGGAGTACAGCTCCTTCAGGTGGTTGGACGACAAGAGTTTCTCATCCTTATCTTTGCAACTTCAAGTGGACTGCAGCCAGGGGTGGAGCTATGGAGGGTCAAATGGGGGCAGAAAAAAGGTTTTTTTAAAGAAGCATTAAATAAATAAAACTGTTGCTATATATATATATTTTCATTTCTTCCCCCTTTGATACACCCACTTATTTTCATTGAAATAATGAAACGGATGGAACCTGGGCATCAGGTTGTAACAGATTCAGAGCAGACTCCAGTGAGAGACAACAGCACCATCATGTGGCCTCATCCACACATGGACACTTCTGTTCTTGACTCATGAATTCAGGGAGGAAGATCAAGGACAAAGATTGTAAGCACTGTCTACACTCAAAGAAATAACTCATTGGATGAACTCAATTTAATTGTGGGCAGGATTTCCATCCAATAAATATGAGTAGCCCCACCTCAGAAAACTCTTCCATGTAATGAAATATAATTGAGTTAGTCGAACTCAAATTTATCAAGAAAGGCAAGGCACAAAATGTCATCTGACGCCAGTATTTGTCCAGTCTTGAACCTAGAACCTCTGCATGCAAATCCCAGTGACGAGTCTACTGAGCTGACACCTTTACGGTAACTTTCATACGCCAGTTTAATCAAGTAGAATCATTTTCTCTATGAATGAGGTTCGTCGTGCATCGTCTTATTGGGATTGAAACAATTCCAAGCCACAGTACGTTTTCACGTGGAAAAACACAAACAAAAGTTTTCTCTCTTCAAAAAGTTGAAGGTTTTGAAGGACCAACAGTCATAGCAGGCAGTAGACGAAAGAGCTGAACATTTTAATAGTTGAATGGGTAAAATAGGTGAAAAATTGTAGCCGTAAAACGGCAGAAGATACTATAAAAAGAATAAATAAAGAGAAACAGGAAAACAGCATTCAACATGTGCACAGCATGCCCCTTACTTGAACTCATCTGTTTTGGATTACTGTAGTTATAGGTGAAACTATTAATACATTTTGTGTTAGGTCATTTAAATGTAGATACATAATTTTAAAATAAATATATTTAAATAACACAAACAGAATTTAATTGTGTTACATGAAAGAGGGGCTTGAATCATTTTTTGTGTGTATCTAAGAAACGATATTCCAAATAAGAAAAGACAGAATGAACCTGTTGAACCAGAGACAAGAAAAAGTAGATCACCAAGATTCCCGTAAGAAAGAGGCAGCGATTTAGTAGAGCTGAGCGACAGAGTTAAATATGTTCTGCCAAGTGAAGAGAGGCAGTAATCGTTTCAACAGGAAGCTCTTATCATTCTCCAGACGGGAGGTGCTGAAGATCTGAGAGACTCACACAGGAAGTGAAGCTCCGCTAAAGAAACAACCAAATCTGCTGAGAGGACTCTAACCTCTTCACACCACTGCTGCAATGTTTTGACTTCACTCCAGCCTTCTCTCTTCTTCACAACTAGCACAATAGTGTGCTCCTCCCCAAGCTAGTTTTCATTTTTTTAAAATGTACCAATGTTCAGAAAAAATGTCGTTTTATTAGTTTTATTAATTTAATTGGATGTTCAAATTATCCATTGTGCTATCTTAGATAACCCCCCCCCCCCTTCCATTGGCGTGTTCTCCCTACCATGACTAAGGTGGATAAAGGTGGAAAGATTTCATGTAATCCATGGACACCAGTGAAGATCACAAATCATTGAAGAAAAAAGGTTCAGAGCTCTGTCTAGTGGGTCTAGATGACCCAACTCACAATGTTAAAGTGCCTAGGATAATACAAGGGTTAAATGGGAACTTGACTGAGGGAGAAAATGGTTTACTTCCGGCTCCAACCAAATGAAGTCAATTCAGTCGCCATTCTTTCACAAAATGGACGTGGCCATGTTGGAGCCAGACATCGTTAATAAGTAGTGATTGGTCCAAATCTGTCTGAGTTCATGTTTCTATGGCAACCAATCGCCAATCAGGAGCTAGTGTTCTTCAGAAGGCCACACCCCTAGCACTTGGAAGCGAGCGACACGATTGGTCTGCTAAATAACCTGCACTACAGAAAAAATATCATTGAAAAAATAAGATAATCAGGAGCATATAAAAAAGGTATCAGATCAAGAATGTCTCAGATCTAGCTGTTTATTTCTCTAGAGAAAGTTTATGGTACGGGATTCTGGCTTCTTGGAACCAGCGGGTTCTTTCCATTTGAACCAGCAAGAGGTCGAGGGGTTAGTCAGTCCAGGCCTCATACACAGTCAATGATTCAGTTTGAGACGTGTGAACAAGACAATAATAAAGATGGTGGACAGCACAAAAGAGCCTTACGAACTTGGTGGTAGGAGCCCCAACCACCAAGTTCTGGCTCCCCTCTCTGTAAAGCCAATTTAGGTGACTTACCAGTAATTGGATCATGTTGTAAGCAACTCATCAAAGGGGGTCTGAACTGCTCCTAAATGGGACCAAATCCACTGTATCTAGAGTTGAACATTTGTGTCAGCTTTGGTTATACCCAAATGTCCCCCTCCCATCAGGTCATCCATGAAAACAGTCCATCTTTTGGAATCCTCTATTAATAACCGAAATCAGTCAACAGAATTCCTCCCATTCTGCTCCTCCCCCCCCCTCGCCACAGTCCTGTCCCTTCCCACATCGATTACTGCTCTCTTTTCTGTAGCCTCCTCCCTAAGACCCAGTCGGTCCCGAACTCTGGTGCCTGGATCATCACAAGGCATATTTCTTCTCACCACACCTTGCCCCTGCCTGACAGTACTCCATTGGCTCCCTGTTCATTTCACAATTCAATTTCAAATACCTCTGCACACTTTCAATGCTATCCACCTCCTCTTCACTCCATATTTTTTCTGACCTTCTCGATGTCACAGATCCACCTGTTCCCTCAGATGCTTGTCTTCATTGCATCCTCCGTCTTCCTCAGCACCATGAGGAGCAGACCTTTCTTCCCCTGGCTCCTCAACTCTTGAACCCATCAAACATCCAAAGGACTTTACTGTCTTTGTGTCAAACCTCAAAACCCTGTCATTATCTTTTTTCTAGAGGTCTTCTGTTTTTTTAAAGCTAAATAGTTGATTTCATTTTGTCTTTATATTTTGTGTAAAGTGTTCTTGGGTATTCAAAATATCTGATACTATCTCTGACACAATCATTTGATATTACAATTATTGAAATAATTGTAATAAACTTTAATCATGTTTTTTTTTTTTGTTTTGTTTGACCTGCAGAGTTCCAGTGAAGTCCTCCAGGGCTTGCAGCAAGCCGGCGCCGTTTCTTGATGATTACGCTGCTCTGGGAGGTGGAATCTGGGGCCGAAGGTTTTGAGCTTTGTTCTGAAACAGCAGATGGTGTGGAAGACATGTTGGGCAGAAAGGGTGTGGAGAGAAACATGTCTTCCTTCCCAACAGAAGAGGAGAGGAAAGTGTATTCTCTGGAAAAAAAAAGAACATAAAGATGTCATCTTTGTTAACTCAGCAACAAACAGAAGCTCAAAAAAGTGGTGGTTTCATAAAGCTGGTCGTTGCAGATGGATGCCCTCAACAAATCTAGTTTTGCTGACGGTTGTCTTCCTTTTAGAAGAGTATTTATCTGTACTATCACTTTTTGCTCATTCATTAAAGAGCTAAACGAGAAAGTCTTTAGGGTCATATGTTGTTAACTTTACATAAAAACAGCAAAGAAAATCTGGATTTATTGAAATGATCTGGATTGAACTGGATGACAATCACATTATAAAAAAATGAATTAAAATGATCAGCTTTACCTAAAGAGCTTATCGGTGTCTCCTGGCTCACTGCAAGTGGAGAGGCGCAAGCTGGCTGCTGGAGAGGGAGATGACATTGCTGGCAGGTAAGAGGAGTGGATAGATACATGGGAGGAGGACAAGGATTGGGAAGAGGTCAGGCTGGAGTCCAGAGATCTGGGCAGGAGCAAATCGGATGGCATACACAGCCATGTCTCCAGGTCCGAGAATTTGGAAAAGCTCAACATCTCCAGAACACTGAGGGCAAACAAAAAAACAGCCCATGTTCTCTATGCAGCCGACTCATCTTTTCAGAATATAATAATAGTGACACCCCTTGTTGTAGTCTGGAACCCGTATAAGAATGCCATTACCTATCATCCCCCGATTTTGGGATGTTATCTTTCTCCTCTGTAGCTGGGAAAATGCAGGAAGCCCTGGAGTCTTTGGCAGACAGGAGAACACAGGAGTTGTCACTGTTTTCTGACATCTTCAGCCATATCTGTGGAAACAGAAGTAAGATTTATGTTTACTCCATGATCTGTTGAAAATGTTAAAAACTACAAAAATGAATATCAAGAAACAGCAAACCAAGTGTCAGGGATCTGTTTTCATTTAGGGACGACAGTAATGGTCCAACAACATTTTACTACTTTTTGTTTGAAAGCCATCCAGATCATGCTGTTCCATCTAAAACCAAAATCAAACTGATAGATGCACTTTTCACTAGCATAGAAATGAAGGTTTGGTCTTTCATTTGCCTGGTGAAAGGGGCAATGTTTAGACTAAGGCTAGTGTAGATTAATTCGTTTATGAATGGGCTGCACCATGGTGTAGCGGTTAGCCCTGTTTTGACTTCTAGCTGGTCCTTTCTGTGTGGAATCGGCATGTTCTCCTCGTTCATGCATAAGTTTTCTCCAGGCACTCCATAGGTTGATAGGTTTATTGTGACTCTGACTGTGGGAATGTGAGTGGCTGTTTATCTCTGTGCAGCCCTGAAATGGACAGCAAACCATCCAAGCTACACCCTGCTGTCGCCTTAAAGTACCTGCGATAAGCTCCAGCAACCCCCCAGAAGAACAAGTGGGTTTAGAAAATGGATGGGTGAATAGCTTTTGGTTACTGAGATAAGTAAAACTACCGTACTTACATCATTGGCTAAGTCAGTTTTTTTTTAACCACTAGTGTGCCGTGGGAAATTACCCTCATGAACTTATCTAACAACATTTCCCTCCGGAGCCTCAGAAAGGCTGGAGTTCCACCACCTCACCTCATCACCTTCTACCAGGGCTCCATTGAGAACATCCTGACTCAGAGCTTCACTTCCTGGTTTGGCAGCTGCAAAGTTCAGGACAAACAACGGCTCAGCAGGATTGTCAGGACTGCAAGCAGGATTGTTGGTGCCCCTCTCCTGATCCTGGAGGAGCTATATGACCAGCGCTGCCTACGCAGAGCAACCTCCATCATCAGGGACCCCCAGCCCCCCTCTCATGGACTGTTCTCCCTCATGCCATCTGGTAGGAGGTTCAGGAGCATCAGCTGTAGCTCCAGCAGGATGCTAAGAAGCTGTGAGGCTGCTGAACGGACTGTCCTCCTCATGCATTCCTGCTATCACAAACTCCACTCTGCAACAAGACCCAAGGATTACCCCCCAACCCCCACCAACCCGAAGACACAATACATGGACACAGACTATAGCACCCCCCCCCCACCACCACCACCACCAAACAAGTGCTGTTATGCACATAGTCACCTTCTCACTGAATGCTGGTCTCTACTCTACTTTATTCTATATTTAATTTTTTATCTTTATTTATTTCACTTAATTTGTATTCATCTTATTTTTATTCTAGGATTGTTCTCTTACTGCTATTTTATTATTGCTGTTTTTGCACTGTCATGCTAGTGAGAAACAACATCTCGTCTCACCCGTGTATTTCTTCCCAAATACTGTGTGTGGAATGACAATAAACCTATCTTGAATCTTGAATTTCCCATCTCCAGGATTTCAGCTCTGTGTTCATCCAAACAGGCCCTGATAAAACACTGAGTAGTTAGGAATATGAAAGATCATAAAATACTTTTTTCTTTGTGTTTATGTGATTCTATTAAAGACATTTTGATAAGAATGACGGTACCACGATTTAGCTGCAACTAAAGCTATTTTCGGAAAAATCCCGCCCCTTTAACTGTCTCCAGGAATCATTCTTGGAGGCTTAATCACATGTATCAGTCTGACCAATCAGAAGTGGTTAAAGTATTCACTTCCTTGTTCTGATTCTGCTCATAAAGTCTCTCAGTTCCAGCAGAAATACCAGCTAAAGCTCGTCTTTAGCGGTGTAGCTTTCCACAGAATCCGGTGTCAGACCGTGGAACAAGAGAACAAAACAATGAAGCTCAGAGAAGAGAGTCTGTCTGCCATCACTACATCTCCCATGATGCATTGGGTTAAAGTGACAGCCTCTCAGCGTACAATGAGTCTTCCCTGTTAAACATCTTAAACCACAACGAACACGCATCAGTTTCTAAATCTTCTAACTTAACTTTTATTCCATCTTTTAGAAAAAACAGCTGCAGCTTCCAGCTTTTTCTGCCACAATTATCACTAAAATACACGTGAGATCATGGAGGGACTGTAGATCAATACAGACTATGAGTTTCTACTTTTTTACGTTTTGGATGCTGGTGTGCTGCAGGATGTTTGTAAAGGTTAAAGTGTGCCGTTGCTCAAAAAAGGTTGAGAAAAAAAGTAATGGTGAGTTTCTCCCCTGTAAGCACCAAAGTACTTTTTCTTTGGCTTTAATTTCAGTTTATTTCATTGTGTTCAGTTATGCACTTTTTAGCTTTGTTTCTGCTCTCAACTGTAACAACACCAAGGTTTCTAATTAAAGTTTACCATTTCTGCTCATCACCATAAGTGTAAAAAAAGACACATTTACTGAATCTGTTTAAACTTGGCTACTAAAAATCCTGTTTCTCTAGTTTAACATTGGTCACGTTTACAGTAGCTGCATTTCCAAAACTTTATGGAATATCCAAAAATGTAAAAAAAAAACACAATTATGCAATTACACAGTTTCTATTAAACCCTAATTATGAGAATAAACACAAACCAACTCATGCGATAAGTCATTCAAAAACATGGCGATGGATGTGACAAATACTTTGACAGCAGATAGATTCCGATTTCTGCCACGGCGCCAGCGCTCATCATCATCATCTATCTTCTTCAGCCTGTGGATGAGCGACACCTTACACGGGGGAGCAGCTCCGGATGAAGCCACTTTGGGAAAGCTCTTTACAGTCACAGTCCCATTCAACCTATGATCCGCCAATCAGTGGCCAACTGCTCTACCGGTGAACCACGGCATCTGTGCCTTTTGTGTTGACTCATAAGGTATCAACAGGCATATAGGTCAAATGAGTGTCGTGCTATTGGGTGGACTGCTCTAAATAAGCTAATTCTAACGTCTACTATTCAGTCCTGCTGGCTTTTCAATCAGAAACACTTAGTTTGAATTTTTGACATTTTTAAAGATCATCAAGAGAGGTTTAGCAATGTCCTTAATATTCTGAACACATTGTTCTGCTGAAGTGTTAAAGGTACTTTAAAGAAAGCCTGGGGCAACAATAGTGAATAATTGGCAGCAATCGTTTATTTATTGACTTTGAATAAATATGGCTGCCTTCTTTTGTTTAGCTTACATTTGACATCAAATGACTAACTTTAAAAAAAAACATTATAAAAAGGAATTTTTAGTGTTTATAACATGATCTTGTGGCATTTTTCTGAAAATGAAGGACATATAAAAAGAAAACTAAGCATAAAATTAGGAGCAAATAAAAAAAAAGCAGTTTGAAAAAGCTTGTAGTTGCCAGACAGAAGCTCCTGTGGCAAGCCAGAAGCCTCCTGCTCTACTCCATTCTGATGCATCCACTAGACCCAATAGATTCATGTACGCTTTGCTCGTCTGAGCTGGCGTTTGGTTTAAAACTGTACAGCTGGATAGCTACAATATTGCTCGCCATTTTTGTTGCACCAGTCGGGGGTGTGGAAAGTGCGTAAACAGAGTGATGATGGGAAATGCTGCGGGCTCACTCCACACAAACAGTCCTGCTCACAATTTAGATGCAAATGATTTACTGCCACTTTGCAGAAACTATTTGAAACTAATTTTACATTTTGGCTAATGACAGCATAATCATATTTAAAAGACCACTAGAAACGCTTTGACAGTAGATCAAAAGATCGGAGTGGGACCTTGATGCAATGTCAAAGGTAGACAATGATCTCTGAAGATACGATAGCACAATCCCCAGTCAAAGCAAAAAGCAGCCTTTGCCATTCAGGGCAGATAAACGCCACAAAACTGGAGTGGATTATTGCAATGGTAAAAAAATGCCCTTTATGTGGAAATCAAAACAATGCATTTAGACAAAAGACCATGTTCAGACAGTTTGCAATGAGAGTTAGAGTTACTTAATTTACTGATATATTCCGATCAGAAATCATTCAACTCTAGTGATTTTTCATTGACCAGAAAAAAAAAAAAAAAAAAAAAATAAAATCACCCATATCAGATATTTTTCTTTAGTCTGTGGAGAAGTGGAACGACTGTTGCCATGGTAGCCATTTGTCAGGGTCAAAAGTTACTGGACCTTTAAGGAACCAGCATGCAAAAAAATGACCACAATTGAGCAGAAACACACAATATTACCATAGACATAGTAACACAGACACATGTAACATAGTCTGGTGTTACATAAAAGCAGCTGACACAAGGTAAAGAAAGTCAGTTTGTGATATTCAAACTAGTTAAGCTCAACTTTACCTTCAGTGTGCTCCTTGTACAGAATCAGCATTGTTTCTAATCCTCATCTTTCCCTCTCTTTCCTTCCCGCTCCCCCAGCACAGAAACATCTGCTCAGCCTCGGCTCCTGCCTGTAAACGTGTCTTTGTCCGACCCAGAGTAAAACATCCCAAAATACAGTGGGCTTGGCCCGGCAGGCTCACATTACAATGTGGTTGGGCGCTGGAACAAATGCCCACAGCGGCACATGCGTAGGCCTCAGCCTGCCTGACTCACTGAGGGGACAATTACCGTGCGACGGAGGGAGGGGGGAACCCGGGCTCTCCGTGCATCCGCTTGTTATTTCAATGCTCCTGTTTACAGATCAGCTGAAGGAGGGAGGAGGAGATGAAGGAGAGGAGGAAGGAGGTGATTTAAGAACGCTCGAGGGGAGTGGCATGCAAAGAGAGGATAAGAGAAAGGGGAGGAAATTCAATGAAGACGGGACGAATAGAGGAGTGAGGATATCAAGTAGAGACAGAGGGATTCAAAACATGAAGAGAACAAAAATAAAAAGTAAAAAAAGCTATGAAAAGGCATCGAAAAGGTAAAAAAATAGAAAAGAGGTGTAACTGGAACAGGGCAAACTATACAGGCCATACATAGATAAAAAGTTTTAAAAAAGCAACAGATGGAAAAGAGGGTAGAAGAACCACATTACTGAAATGTGGATGACGAGGAGGAGGAGGAGGAGGAAGTCACTTATTGTCCAGATCCTCTTGATATTCAGAGATAAATGGAAACAGGAAAGGGGCTGTTTACGTCCCACAGCTATTTGGATAAACACAAACAACCTCACTGTCTTCAAAGATTTCAAAATTCATATCAGACTTTTAGACCCTCAAGCTGACCAAAGGAGTGAGGTGTTGGCCGCAGGATCAACCCAAATATCTGGAGACAATGGGATATGGGTTGACGTTTTTCTCTGGTTGATAATTAATAATATTAAATAGATAAAAGCATATTTCTCTCTGAACTTGTTCCTGTTTAAAGCAGACCTGCAAACGCTTAAATTAACATTAACTTTAGTATCAGAGATATCGGCATTCAGACTCCTCCTTTGTGGAACAACACCCTGTTTTAGTTTAGGTGGCTTCTTGATCTCTGCCTTTTTTAGTGGGATTCAGACTGCATGACCCTGACACACTGCTAGTTTTGTTGGTATGAATACCAGAAATCCTGCCAGCAATACCTATATAACGCATGCGCTTTGACCTACCATAACTCTTCGACCAATCACGCGATCAACGGGAATCAGCTGATTCTGATGCCAAGAAAAGCAGCTTTTGCGTACCGTCTAATGCACATTTGTTTGGAACACAAATTATTGCACACATTAAATGCAACCCTTTAAAAATGTGCAAGTGTTGCATAATCAAGTGCGTAAACAGTTGAAGAGTTAGGGTGGACAAAAAAAGAAAGACTGGAGCTGAGACTCTGGTGTTAAAGGGTTCACATAAACTCCCCAGGGCTTTTTTTATGGTGGTAGTTCAGGGCAATCCCACCCTTCTATGGAGTGATATTTCTGCCACCACGTTGCCCACAAAACTTTCTAAGTTGAACACAAAACTTTCTAAGTTTTATGCTCAAAAATAGTTTTTTTTTGCTTTCATAAACTTTTTTTTGCTTTCAAAAACGTTTTTTGCGTTTGCAAAACACATTTTTTCACGTGCGTTGTGTCAAATCTCGCTTTTGTCATATCTTTGATTTTGCTGACTACTTTGTGCGCGACTTAGCGTGATATGACTGCCACTGACGTCGCCAAAAAGAAATTCGCATGCATTGTGTGTCATCTCACTTTTTTCCTATCTTTGCTGAGTTAAGTTTCGGTTTGACGTCACCAAGCTGCCATCAAACAGCTGCTGATTGGTCCAGATTCGAACCATTCAAGTGTCTGTCTCATATTGACGGTACGCCGAGGCAGATATGGATTTTAGACTTTGTGTCGGTGTTCATACAGGGTTCTGCCGTTTTCAACGATTCTGGCCCGTTTCTCTCAAAGTAAAACCCAGAATCAGCAGCAAAGCAGCTAAAATCAAACAGAGTTTAGTATTTATTCATGTCAGTGTAGTGATGAACGTGTTTAAAATGTCTGCAGCAGAAAAAAAACATGTCCAAACTCCGACTCCGTCCAGCAGGGAAGCAACACTTTAAGATTTGTATCTGAACTATTGTTTTATTTTAGTCAAAATTGTTAAAATATTAAGAGAAAATAGCATTTTTTATAACTAATATTTTTTAACTTTGGACAAACGCTTACAAGTTCTAAAACATAAATGATAATAAAAGTCAAAAAATGCCTCTTCTGTGTTATAAACATTGAGTTTACTGTGGTGAGCCATCATTCTTTTGCTTATTATTGCTGTTCATCTGATCCCAAACACGTGTGCAGCATTAAATAATATGTGCTTTGAATCTTTTATTGTTTTGTTTTAACAAACAGACCTTAAAAAAAAAAAAAAAAACACACTTTTCACTAATATTTTGCTCTGCAGGATTCACAGATCACACAAGCCTGTTGATTTAATGTCAGCAGATAAACTTTAGTTTCAGGAGATCCTCAGCCATAAATTCAAAAATCTGACTTAATAAAAATGAACTAATGCTGAAAAAAGAAAGTATGAATTATTGTTAAAATTATATTTAAAAAAATGAAAACGTCTTCATCCAAAAATACAAAAATGAGGGTAAAAAAAAAGCTGGTTCAGCCTCGGCAGCAGATCACCATGTTAGATTCATATGGCAATGTGATTGGTCCAGATTCGAACCAATCAGCAGCTGTTTGATGGCAGCTTGGTGACGTCAAACCGAAACTTAACTCAGCAAAGATAGGAAAAAAGTGAGATGACACACAACGCATGCAAATTTCTTTTTGGCGATGTCAGTGGCAGTCATATCACGCTAAGTCGCGCACAAAGTAGTCAGCAAAATCAAAGATATGACAAAAGCGAGATTTGACACAACGCACGTGAAAAAATGTGTTTTGCAAACGCAAAAAACGTTTTTGAAAGCAAAAAAAAGTTTTTGAAAGCAAAAAAACAAAACAATTTTTGAGCAAAAAACTTAGAAAGTTTTGTGTGCAACGTGGTGGCAGAAATATCACTCCATACCCTTCCACAAAACTTTGTTACTAGAGACTGCCATGTTAGCTTTCAGCTAATCAAATGAAGATAGAACCACACTAGGGGAAGTATTACTCAGAAGTCCTTAATAAAATCTTCACTCTTTAGATTTACACCGAGAAGTCATGTTCAACTACAATTAACCTTTTATAATGGGAGCAGTCGCTGGCAACCGCAAATAACATTCTATGAATTACCGTAACTCTATGGCCGTTTACGCAATTCTGACTAAACTGAATTGACGTAAAGCTGCTATTCTCCATGTCAGAATGAGTTGGTTTATGCCAACGTAAACACTTCACTACTGTATCGTGTTTCATATCAGCACAAGGCCTCAGAATTAGCTGGAATGGGACGGTTGAAGAGTTACGGCAGTCAAAAGAAAATAAACAATGGAGCTAAACCTCCGCTGTTAAAGGATTACATGAACATTACTTCCTCTTTGCAGAACTCCTCCCCTCTTTCAGTACTCCAAACAAATCTTCACCTCAAGAAAAAGTATGAACCAGCCTGTGCTCTGATTTGTTTTTGGGACCTTTTGATTCAAACTAAAACTTTATCTCTGAAAAGTGACATCGACATCCCCTGTACTTGCTTTTGTTCACTGTCTTTCAAGTCCAAGTTGACAGTTGTATTGAGCGCCGGTAATTTGAGACCACGGCTTCTGCGGTTCCATGTCAGCCGAAGGCCTCTTTCAAAGCAGCGATTAATGCATCTGCTGTGGTCACATGCAGACGGGCTACTTCTACTCATTGAGAGAAGTAATCTTCCACCAGAAGGTATGTGGTTTTCTCCCAGAAATAGAGATCTGTGCCCACTCTGGGTCTCCCTGCACTGGTGTTGTCAGCAGTGGCTTTCTGTTGAGAACAGCTGAAGAAATGTTCCACTATTTGGCTGATCTGCATGGAAAGTGATATGGTGCCTCTGTCAGACTCCTCCCCCTGTCCTCTCCGCTTGGCTGCTGATTCATCCCAGCTGCGACCACTTACCTCATCCGCCTTCTTAAGGAGCCTCAGGATCATCAGTCTTCGCCAGTCCGTTGCCCCTGATGGTGCATAGTTGGTCTTCATGTCAAGCTTTAGATTGTTTTTCTACGTCAAGCCTGCTACTAAACTCTCTCTCTCTACTCACCTCCAGGAATCTATTACCACGAGTGGTCGCCCGAATCAGTTTCAGCCCGTATCCCCCATTCTGTCCTCTCCTGCGGTCCCACCTCCAGCCTCTGCCGTTACCTTGGTTCTTCGGATCTCCACTTCCGACGCCAGCATCTTCCTACGGAGGAAACCAGTGACGCCACCAAGTTCTGCCTCACGTCTGGGACCTCCCTCAAGTCCTGCTCACGCTCTGCCTACTGATCCTCTGAATAAATCTCTTACCTGCCACGCTCATCTCCCGCTGTGTTTCTTCTGGGTTCCCGCATCTGGGTTCGAAAGTGTTCTGTAGCCATGACAGAAAGTCCCGACCACCAAATTGATTAATAATAATAATCCATTTTATTTAAAGCGCCTTTCATGAAACTCAAGGACACTGTACAGACAAAGGTTAAAAATACACATTAAAAGCACAATAAATAAATATAAAAGACAAGAAATCGACAGTGAATCAAGAAGGGAAGGCAGAAATAAACAGATGGGTTTTGAGTTTTGATCTGAATGTTGAAAGGCGGTCTATGTTACGGAGGTCAGGGGGGAATTCCAGAGTTTGGGAGTAGAGCAGCTGAAGGCTCTGGTTCCCATGGTGACGAGTCGGGCCGGAGGATCAGAGAGCTGAACAGAGGAGGACCGAAGAGAACGAGAGGGGTTTTTGATATGGATTAGGTCTGAGAGATAAGGAGGGGCCAGGTTATGGAGGGCCTTAAAGGTGAACAGGAGGAGTTTGAATTGGATTCTGGAGGTTCTGGGAAGCCAGTGCAGCTGGTGGAGAACCAGGGTGATGTGACTGAAGGAGGGGGTTCTGGAAACGATGGGGGCAGCTGAGTTCTGGACCAGTTGGAGCTTATTGAGGGTTTTTGGGGGAGACCAAAGAGGATAGAATTACAGTAATCTAGACAGGAAGTGACCAGACTGTGAACCAGGATAGAAGCAGAGGGGACAGTGAGGGAGGGGCGTAGACGATTAATGTTACGTAGATGGAAATGCGCTGACCGAGTAATGTTATTGATGTGGGACTGAAAAGATAGTGAGCAATCTAGGATGACACCCAGACTCTTCACCTGAGGGGAGGGGGAGACAGAAGACGAATTAATGGAAAGAGTTAGACTTGTGGCTTTGGAGAGGGTGGATTTGGAACCAACGAGAAGTAGGTCAGTTTTATCACTCTTGAGTTCAAGAAAGTTTAAGGTGAACCAGTCTTTTATTTCAGATAGACAGGAGCGGAGGGAGGAGGGTGGAAGAGAGGAGTCAGGTTTGCTGGATACATAGAGCTGGGTGTCTGTCATCCGCAAAACAGTGAAAATTAACATTAAATTTACGTTAGATATTGCCAAGGTGTAGAAGTAATAAAAAGAAGAGGACCAAGGACAGAACCTTGGGGGACACCAGAAGAGACAGAGGAGGGCTGAGATTAAAATGATTTAAGCTGAATGAATTGGGTTCGGTCAGAGAGGTAGGATTGAAACCAACGGAGGGGGGTGGAGGTGGGGGTGGAGGTGATGCCTCTGGAGGAGGATAGAGTGAGAAATGGTATCGAAGGCTGCACTCAGGTCAAGGAGGATGAGGATGGTGAGGAGGCCAGAATCAGCTGCAATGAGAAGATCATTGGTGAGGAGAGCAGTCTCAATGCTGGGGGGGAACTGAACTGAAAAGGTTCCAGAAGATTTTTGTTTTTCAAATAATCATACAGTTAGGAGGCGACTATTTTCTCAAGTAGTTTAGAAATGAAGGGAAGGTTAGAAATTGGACGGAGATTATTGAATAAGTTGGGATCTGAACCGGGTTTTTTCAGGATGGGTTTAACAGCTGCCATTTTAAAAAGTGATGGGACAGTACCAGATGACAGTGAGGAATGAATAATGGCAGTAATAAATGGAAGGAGAGGGGGGGCAGGCTATAACTAAGGATGTTGGGAGGGGATCAAGAGAACAGGTGGTGTGTAACCATGTTGATGCATTTACAGTGAACAAACAACCAAATAACTGACAGAGAAAATATGTACAATGCGAAATAACCATATATATATATATATATATATTTTTCTTTTTTTTAGTCCAGTATCCAACAAGTTCACCCCTTTTGGGTGCTTCAGAAAGAGTCTGGAGTCAGATGAATTAGCTCCAATGATTGGTGCTTGAGCAATGCCGGTAAAGTCATGTGATTGTCTCCTACCGCGTTAGTAGGGACAGGTGGCTCTTGGTCCAGGTGGGCTCTGTTAACTCGCCATCAGCAGATGGCAAGAGGATTCCTCCCGATGGAAAAGACCTGGCCTGTATAAACAGGACCAAATACTTATTTAAACATGGAATTATGCTTTAAAAATAAGTTCATGACAAAAGCTTTCCAAATATGCATATTTCCTGTGATTTTCTGATCTGATTCTCTGATCAGAACAATGCAATCACCACAACATAATTCATAATCATCAATTCATAATAATTAACATGCGCATTAGTTCTGTTTGTTTAGAGTACTCACAATTGATTTTAAAATAAACAGTTCATATAGTTTTCCAAACAATTTGTTGTGTTTACATGATCTCAAACTGGGATCAGCTGTGGGATCAGCTGGCGCCCGCGCCTGCTGACTCGCAGTCGCACACATACATACAAAAGAAAACTGTCACTCACCAGTTGCAGCGTGAGAAAAAACGAAAGTTGAAAGACGAGTTAGAAGGCTGTCTGACGCAGGGCCTTGTGTAGCAAGGATATTGCTGATAACTCCCGAATGTATGCCTCCTGTCAACCATCCCCGCCACTTATTTATAACTCAATGAACACGGAAGTTGCGTGTGTTGTCACGTTCGGAAGTCTCGCGAGATTTCCCGAAATCGCGTGTGCTTTAAAGGGACAGTGCCAGGAAAACATGTGGGTTACAGGTGGGTTTGGATTTAAGGATGAGAGGAAATTTCCTCATGGTCAGGCAGTTGAAAGGAGGAGAACATGTGATAGAGGGGAAAAGAGTCCGGGATGGCAGGGAGGAGAGAAGAGCTAAGCTGTTGATGGATGACTTGAGTTTTCTGATTAAAGAACGACATGAGGGAGTTACAGGTTTCAGTAGAAAAGAAATGGGGAGGGAGAGAGTCAGGGGGGTTGAAGATAGTGTTCATTAGAGAGAAGAGAGTTTTGGAGTTGCCTTTGTTTGTGGAGATGAGTTCAGAAAAATAGTTTGTTTTAGTGGTAGAAACCAGGTCCTTATACTGAGTGAGATGTGATTTATAAATTTCTTTGTGAACGGTTAAGCCAGTTCTTTTATAGAGTCGCTCTAGCTGGCGACCTTTGGCTTTCATGAGACGGAGCTCAGGGGTGAACCAGGGGGCAGATTTGGAGAAGGAGACAGGGCGAGTTTTGACAGGAGCGAGATAGTTGAGAAAATCAGAGAGAAGATTGTTGTAAGAGGAGACGAGTTCATCTGGGTTTGGTGTGTTAGGGATCGGAATATCACGTATGAGTGAGGAAAGTGCGTTCACATTGATATTTTTAACATTACGAAAAGAGATGAGGGGGGGGTTTAGTGACAGATAAAGTGATGGAGATGTTAAATCATACATACATGAATTTCATCAGCAGAGCAGTTAGTGGGGGTTAATCCAGAGCAGCAGACTAAATCTAAAATATGCCCTTTAGAGTGAGTAGGAGACCTGACGTGCTGAGGTCTCGTTCTGCATTTGTCCTGATGTCCTTTGTGTATGTCCTTCAAGAGTTCATCTCTCTTGCTGTGACGAACAACTATTCTTTGTCACCAGAGGAGCAGTTCACCCACTAATGTTCAGTTCTCCTTCTTTTGAATGTAAGCTTGGTTCTGGAGGAAGAATATGTTTCTCTGGCCTTTTAATTTAGCAATCTTTCATTATCTTGGCACAAATGTGATCAGCTTTTTGTTGCTCTTGCATCACTTTTAATTGAGGTTCTCATTAATTGAGGGGGCTCTGAATGATTGTCAGCTGGTATTGGCCCCCCTCAACATGGGAGATGTTGACCCCTGAAAACCTCAGGCTCTCTGACATGCCGTAAATCGGATTTTCTGGCATAATTGGGAACCGGAAGGGCTCCATGCTGGAAACGCTGTGAGTGGTTACCCTGCTGAGAGGGAGAAGAGGGTTCTGGAAAACAAAAAGTGATTATCAGGGCATATCTTTTTAAGAAAGTGGGAAATATATATATTTACAATCTAAGTTCAAAGCAGCTGATAAGGAAACTGATGACCCAGCATTTCAGCAGATTTGCACAGCTGCGCAAACTGAGAGATGTGTGATGAGCTCAAAGTCTCTGCGGAATTATGAGGAGAGGATCCATTATTTATTGTTTTTTTATGTATTACTATATTTTTCCTGAATTTTTGTCTTTGAAAATCACAGTGTTGTTTGGTCATTGTTTTATTTCATAAATAGTGTTATTTATTTTATTAAAAGATCATGAATGAATGAAACTTTATTCATAGCACTTTACAACTCCTTGAAGGTACCAAAGGGCTTCACAATATAAAATTGATCTGAAATGGGAACAAAAGTTTTAAACTAAAAACTGTAGAATATTCTGTTTCAGAATATAACTTTCAATCCAAATGTTTTCATCTACATTCCATGTTGCATCATTCTCACTCCACGCATCTGCTCCTGGTCCAACCCTTCTATCAAATTTTAGAACCCATTGTGGCCCGTGAATTAAAATAATTGCCCCCCCCCCCCCCCCCCTGCTGTAGAGACTTTCAAGGTTGATCATTGCTGATTTTGCTAAGTGGGGTTTGGGATCAGTCTCAGTTTTCAATTTCTGTGCTAGCATATTTGGCGTTAGAAGCTCACCTTCCCGTGTGACTGCCAGAGCTCCTTTCGTAATCTGAGCATGATATTAGTTGGCATCGCATAGGCTCAGATTTTGAACACGGCGTGTCTCCATGTCCTGTCATGAAGCATCAGCTGCTACACATGTTTCTGCTGAGGGTGAGTAAGGGCGGAGTTCACGTTGTGTTCTTCTTTTAGTCTCTGAAAAGCCTGTCTCAGTGGACGTCCACAACACCATTGAGCAGATCAGAAAGTAGCAGAGTACTGGAGGCCAAGAGTTTGTTATCCTCATTACTCCTCGAACTCCTTCCACTTGTTTGGATCTGGTGACACGCTGTCTGCTGTGATACAATGCCCCACAGACAGGATATTTGCCCTTTCAGACCTCATGTTTTCTGTTTAATGTTAGTCCCTCCTCCTTCAGCTTCCTAAGAACCTGATACAGTCTTTTATTGTGTTACTGCATATCTTTGCAATTCACCCTGCAGCCTCTGTGACATGCTCAGGAGAAAATCAGAAGGGTTAAATGTTTATCACTCAAAACAGATGATAAAAATGGTGAGAAGCTGGCTTTTATCTGCCAATGGTATTTTCCAAAAGGCCAGTGTTTGTATCTGGTTTTGTGAAGACTTTTGTCACACTCAGCATGACTATTATACATAGCTTTGCTATAATCACATATATTATATGCGCTGAATTGACACAAACTTCTACCTTCTCTGACTTTGGGTTGGGGACTGTTGTGTGACTCTGGAAAACACTACTTAATTATCTATTCCTTTTAGATTTACTCTGAACTTTTTCATGCAGGGCCAATGATATCCTGAGTGGGGTTTTTAATATTTGTGGGACAACGGCTGGATCCAACTCAATTTTGTAGGGGATTTTTAATTCCCCTCACCCTCTCCATACAGTGTGTTGGATGATGTGAGTATTGCAAACTTTTGTCAGTTGTGTTATGTCTTGGATCATGTTCTGTTTCGAATTGCCCCTTTTTGTCAGTCACACCAGCCAGGTTTGTCATGATTCACAACTGTTTTCATTTCAGTTAATTGACCTCAGTTTATTTAAATGTCTGGTTTCAGTTCATCCTTATCAGGTCATCTGTGTCACCTTTTTGTTTTGATATGGGATTTATCCATAGACATACACATAACTGGATGGAGCATCTCTGACCTCATCCATTGACTTCTTCATTCCCCTACTCGAAGCCTAAATTGTCAGCTCACGGGCGCCGCCATATTGGCGGGAGTTAACCCATATTTGGCTTTCCAAATATGGGCAAAAGGTGCAGGACCGGATTTCGCCATTTTTTCCCCCTTTTTGTTTTTTGTCCACAACCACGGTTTATGCCCTCCATGCTAACGCTAACCTATTTGGCTAAAGTCTCCAGCAAGGAAAAACAGTGGTGGAGTAATATTTACATCATTAATCTTTAACTGTAAATATTTGGTGTTTTACACATTATATGTAAGCTTTTAAAGTGCAGCGGTGCAAGTGACATAGACAAGAATGAAAAGTTGTGTTTCCTTATTACGTGTTTAGTATACAACCTCTTCCAACTTACAAATGTATTTTCTTATGGACCTAATATGCAATATAGTATCAAATTAAAATACCATTTTGCAGCCTTTATAGACACATCTTTGCATCAATACATCATAGCAGTAACAGTTAAATGTGTTTCTCTTCCGTTAATAACTGTAGGCCTATGGTCACTTATAATGTTGGGCTAACATTATAAGAAGCCTTTTTCCCCCTTAGCTGAGCTGGACATATCGACATTAACATCTTTAATCCTCTACACCACGTGTCAAACTCATGGCCCGCGGGCCAACTGTGGCCCTCCATGTCTTTTTGTGTGTCCCGCGAGAGCATAAACGTTTTTAATTTCTTAAAATAAAAACTACAAATTGGTGAGTATTTATTAGGGGGAATTAGACTTGAAATATGGGATTGGGTAACTGTACATTAGGACTTAAGTCAAAGTCAAAGTCAGCTTTATTGTCAAATATGCTGCATCCATAAGACATACAGCACAGATGAAATTGCTTTCCTCTCACCCCACAGTGCAAGCAGCATATAAAAAAAATAAATAGCCAACTTAAAATAGATAAAAAGACAGTAATAGTCAGAGGAATAACAGTAGCCTAAACAGTGCTAAAGAACAGTGGCATGGTTAAAGTGGCAGTTTAAAGTGACAACAGTGCTGAGAACAGTAAGTGGATGAGTCAATGATGGCAGTCTTTGGTGATGATGGTGTTCTGAACTGTTGTGAAAGTTTTTAATGTGAGCTTGTAGGATGGAGTGGAGGGGCCAGAGGGGGGAGGGCAGGGAGGGAGTTGAGGGTCCTTATTGCCTGATGGAGGAAACTGTCTTTTAGTCTGCTGGTTCTGGCCTGCAGACTTCGCAGCCTCCTCCCTGATGGCAGCAGGTTGAAGTGTCTCTGGGATGGGTGTGAGGGGTCCCCTGCCATCCTGATGGCTTTGTGGGTGAGGGGGGAGCGGTAAATGTCCCAGAGGCCAGTAAGAGGGACACCAACGATCTTCTCAGCTGTTCTCACAATGTGCTGCAGAGTCTTCCGGCAGGACGCGGTGCAGGCTCCGTACCACACGGTGATGCAGCTGGTCAGGATGCTCTCGATGGCCCCCCTGTAGAAAGTCTGCATGATGGGGGGAGGAGCTCTGGCCCTCTTCAGTTTGCGGAGGAAGTACAGGCGTTGTTGGGATTTCTTGGCCAGTGATGCTGTCTTGTGGTTCCAAGACAGGTCGTCGGATATGTGCCCCCCCAGGAACTTGGTGCAGCTCACCCTTTCCACAGCAGCACCATTGACCATCAGTGGGGCGTGGGGGGTGGGAGTTCTCCTGAAGTCCACAACCATCTCCTTTGTCTTCTCCACATTCAGGTGGAGATTATTGTCTTTGCACCACAGAGCAGCCTGTTCACCTCACTCCTGTAGGGGGTCTCATCGTTGTTGTTGATGAGACCCACCACTGTTGTGTCATCCGCAAACTTGATGAAGAGGTTGGAGCTTGATGTTGGGGTGCAGTCGTGAGTCAGCAGAGTGAAGAGAAGTGGGCTCAGCACACAGCCTTGGGGGACCCCTGTGTTCATTGTGATGGTGCTGGAGGTGTTGTTGCCGACACGGACTGCCCGTGGTCTCCCTGTCAGAAAGTCCAGAAGCCAGTTACACAGGGAGGTGTTGAGTCCTAGCTGGTCTAGCTTGTGGATGAGCTGCTGGGGGATGACTGTATTGAAGGCGGAGCTGAAGTCAAGGAATAGCATTCTGACATGAGAGTCTTTTGTTTCCAGGTGAGTGAGGGCTGAGTGGAGGGCTGTAGAGATGGCATCATCGGTCGAACGGTTTGACCGATATGCAAACTGGTAGGGGTCCAGAGTGGGGGGGGGAGGGTAGACTTGATGTGCTGCATGACCAGCCGCTCAAAAAACTTCATGAGGATGGGGGTGAGAGCGATCGGGCGGTAGTCGTTGTGTGTGAGAGGTCAAAGATGTCGGTGATGACATCTGTGAGCTCATCAGCAGAGTTCCTCAGGACACAGCCAGGAATGTTGTCAGGTCCTGGGGCTCTCTGTGGCTTAAACACTGTCCATATAACCTAACCTGACAGAATCAAATGTAAAAGGATTTATGCTAAAATAACAAGTAAACATGTGTTTCTATGCATCTGGAATTGTCACTTTAAAAAGCTATAATAAAAAAATAATGAGTAATTTAACATTAAGGAGGAGTTACATTTGTTTTTCAATACATTTAGTTACATGTATAAGTTCTATCTGGCCCTTTGAGGACAGACACTATGCTGATGTGGCCCTCAGGGAAAGTGAGTTGGACCCCCCTGATCTCCACACATGGCCATGGGGCTTTGTACGCAGAATGAACTACTGTGGTAATATAACCCAAAATGTTATGTAAGTGGACTCAGGTCTGAAGAGGTTAAGTATGGCTGATGCTGCCTCCTGTTCTGATGAAGGTCCAAACAAAAGTAAATCCTGAAATGTTCTTTCAAAAACTGATTTACTAAAGAGATTTTGTCATAAGGTATCTTACAGTATGTTGTTTTTCAAGCATAAACACGATGACATATTTTCCATTGTGCCTTTTTAACACATCTTTGCAAAAACAACACATGTACAAATATTTATTGAGTAAAATCTATTTTGATTTTCTCCCAATTACAGTTTATTTCATCAGTGATGGTCACGTCTGATTAGCATCAGAAAGTGAAGCTCAACAGAACCACCGCAGCCAGTTGGGAAAGACAGACGTCCGCATCTCCTGGTTGGGTAGAGGCGGACTGCGATGGAGCAGCCTTTAACCTTTTTGATTTTCCAGTCAACAAGGAAGAGCAGCTTCTGGTTTTGTCATCCCTCACTGGGGAGGAAGTGAATGGGCCATGTCAGGAGTCTGAACCAGTTTTTTTCTCTCAAATTCTTTTTTTTCTTCAAATGTTTTCAGTAGGTAGAATTGTACTGTTTAGAATGTTTTCTTAGGTTGTTAAAATGTCAGATATGATGCTTTGTAACCATGATGACATTGTTCACAATTTTCTTTTCCAATTTTAATTTTTTTGAATTATTTTTAGTCAATATGATTGACAAACAATTCCATCACACCTCTGCTCTTGGTTTTGTCATGTCTAAGTTCATTTATTACATTTGTAGGTCCTTCCCCACCTGTTACGGAAAGATGAACCACTCACCACCAATTAGGAGTCAAAACTGTCATCAAGCTGACTCATTTTTCATTCATCAGATCAAAAATTGAATCATTTGTCTCTGATATTCCACTGATCTGATTATTTAGACGAGATTCCCAAACCCTCTGACGTCCAGAGCTGTCTGTGGTGTTTCTGAGATCTGATCTTTGCGTTTGTGGCGATGGCAATGCCCCTGGCATTCTCAAAAACGTCTTCCCCCCAATGGGAAATAGTGCAGTCTGAGGCTGGGATACAAGACGGCGGCAGCTAAAACGCCCCTCAACCACACTCCACATTGTGTTTACCTGGATCTGTTTTCTCTTTGGGGTCCCCCCTTTGTCCTTAAAGACTTCCTTTAGAGTCAAAGCAGGGGCTGACGACTGCTGCTCCTCTCCGTGATACTGTTTTTTCTTTTTTTATACTTGTAGGTTGATTTTGAGAGTTTGAAGCCCCTTATAAATAAAATGTATCATTTTTATTAAAGCACTCTTTTTTTAAATCTAAAACTTCGTGTTTTTGCTGGTGTGGTGACACGGTAAACCAGAGGTGGTGAGAAAACCAATGGAAAACCTGAAACCTTACAAACCCAAAACTCAACAGACGTACAAAGTTTATTTTACATCACTTAATAGACTATTGAGACCACTAAAACACACACATATTCACACACATGCATATTTAAAAAATCCTAATTTGGCACATACAAAACAAGGAAAACAAACGTTAACAAAGGCCCTGGAAGACGTGAGACCTCAGACCGAGGGGGGGTCTGCACCAAAACACAACACAATGCTGTTCTGCAGGTGCCAGAAAGAATGTCCTCCAGTGTGTCTTCCTTGAGCTGAGCGTCCGCTGGCCTTGGCTCTCTAACAACATTTCTGCTTCCACAGAGTGAAGTGAAGGATGACACCTGCTGAATCTCAGCTACTCATGCCACTCCTGACTTCAGTAACCCTTGTTCTGTCCTAGCCACGTTAACGTTGGGTCATCTAGACCCACTAGACAGAGCTCTGAAGCTTTTTTCTTCAATGATTTGTGATCTTCACTGGTGTCCATGGATTACATGAAATCTTTCCACCTTTATCCACCTTTGTCATGGTAGGGAGAACACGTCAATGGAAGGGGGAGGGGGTCATCTGAGATAACACAAGGGTTAAAGAGGATCTCCACCCTCCAGTGCATATTCCAGCTGGCAGCGCCCCCCTATGGCTGCAGCCCTGGAGGGGTTCCCCCGTCCTCCCTTCTCATTTCGCATGTACTGATTTGTTTCAGTTTTTTCTTCCATAACAGGGGCTTTTCCCCGCCCTATACCTTCATTAATTCACTCATTCATTTATCCACTTAGGAAAGCAAAACAAACCAGAAAAGAAATCACATTCAGGAGTTTCTAGCCAGTAGCAGCCAAATTCCATCTCATTCAAAACAAAATACAATAAAACTATAAAAAACTGTTAAAACTTCAGGCCAATAAGAGTGTTGGCCGAAAGTACAAAGTATGCTACAATCTTCCAGTGATTGAAATGGGGGGAAGATGGCACTTTGGTGGAAATAAAACCGAGCTCCAGGAAGCCTCCAAATGAACCCGGGCCCCCAGCTCCTCTGCTTACAGCCCTGATCGTCTCCCGCGTTTTGTCTCAATGTGATCACTGGCAGCCACCAGGTGTCAGACAAACGCAGATCTGCCACAGCTGCAGACACCCCTAACAGAACTTTGGAGCCGACTTGAGATCCACAACCTCAGAAGACTCTGGAAAGTGCAGGAAAACCAGCGACATCCCCAGAATACTGCACTCCTACAACAGGGAGACCTCATGATGCAAACGAGCAGTTTTGCCCGGTAGCATAATTTGAGGAAAGATAGTAAGCCCAGGTCAGTGCCTGCAGGAGCAGCCACCTTTATGGTTGGTACATGTCAACATCAACCGGCTCTAACCAGTCACTCAGCTGACTGTCTGCACACTCACACTAGTAATTGAAAGTTTGTATTTTAAAGCAGTGGTCCCCAACCTTTTTCATGCCATGAACCGGTATGACCTCACACAAATTTTCAAGGACCAGTTTTTGAAATGTAGGCGGATGATTACTGTAGCAATAATAGGATGATGGAGGATCAAATACGTGACAAGGCAAACTCTGTGCTTTTATTTTGACACACTTAACAGTTGACATCACACAGGTCTCATCATTCTCTGCCATTCCCACACTTATGGTGCAAAAAAAAAGTACTGTCTAATAACCCTTGTGCTATCCTAGGCACTTTAACATTGGGAGTTGGGTCATCTAGACCCACTAGACAGTGCTCTGAACCTTTTTTCTTCAATGACTTGTGATCTTCACTGGTGTCCATGGATTACATGAAATCTTTCCACCTTTATCCACCTTTGTCATGGTAGGAGAACACGTCAATGCAAGGGGGGGCATCTAAGATAGCACAAGGGTTAAGGGAAAAACCTGGTGTTAAAAATTTGAACATAATGAATCTCACCTTTATTACCATTTTAAGCTTGCCAAGCTAAAAAAAATGAAACATCTTGTATTCATTTTTACATTTATTCAAAGGCCAGTCACTCACTTCTATCAAAAATCTCATTAGTTCTTTAGAGCTCTTTTTTAAGTTAAAACTAAAGACATTTGAGCAAAATGGACATCTTGTTCTTTTTTAAGATTTTCAGGCTGAGAGAATGTGTTTTAGAGACATTTAATTTCCACTTAGCTCACACATTAAATGTTAAAAAGCTTGTGGAACTTAAAACAACTAAGTTTAGAAGTTAGATTAGTTAAGCTTTCCAGGATGACAGAATGCTATTTAGAGACATAATACACTTTGCTCTAATTTTGACATTTATTACACGGTAAACCATTCATTTTCTAACAAAAGTCTGAGTTTGGAAGTTTGAACAAAATCAATTTCAGGATTGTTGCCATTGGTACGGGTCCTGGGTCCGGCGACCACAATAACAAATAGAATTGTGTTTGTGAAAATATAAAACGAGTCTCAGAGCAGAAACGACACGAGCACTCTTTCATTCTCCAAATCACTTCTATTTAAATGTTTCAACACATTTACATTTTAACTTCAGTGCATGTAATTGTCCAATAAACAATCTGACCTCTAAATTAAGTCTAAATTAAATATCTGACGAATATCTCACATCAGTAATTACTCTGTTTTCAAATACCTTACATTTGCATTTCAAAACTAAACAAAAGAATTGCATAAGTTTAATTCATTTTAACTTCTGTAGTCAGCACAAAGGAAATACTTCTTTGTTTTGTTACTTTAGCATATTGTTTTAGCTTATAAACGCTGGACATTGCACCTTTAGAAATATAAACTTATAATAAAAATAAAATAACAATAAATCTGTACACTTTTCATCATTTTTACAAATGTTACAAAAATCAAATGTTTCTGTTACTTTTAAACATGTTTAAAGTCACATCAGGAATCTTAAACTTTTAAAACACACACAGCCACGGATCCAACTAGTTTGCATAGTTGCTATGGCAATACAGGCTCATTTAGCGCGAGCTAACAACATCCTCTCTTGTGAAAACAAGCTAACGCGATACCACCCGCTACTCCGGTCCGGCTTTTCCCGCCGAAACTGAATTAAACTTCTCCAGTTTGCATCAAAATTACAAATTGAACAACACTGAAAATCATCTGGAAAGTAAACCAAAGCTTAGGGCTTTCATCTGCTGGGTTTAAACCACATACTAACCTGTGAAAATATAAAACGAGTCTCAGAGCAGAAACGACACGAGCACTCTTTCATTCTCCAAATCACTTCTAACGGAAACAGGAAGTTGATCCGTCTTCAGCCAATTGGAGGCGCTGCCAGAGTGTCAAAGGTTCCGCCTACCAGACTCATAATATAGTCCCTTTTTATTTTTATTTTTTTCCACAGACTATTTTTAATAAATGCATTCAAGAATAATTATTTTAATTACTACAAAATAATGGCTTTTAAATTTTAAATAAATACCAAATGTGGATGCACATTATTTGGGTGCACCACACCATCTTGTCCTTTTTTGTTCATTTCAACCCATAAAACACATGTATTCTACACTACACATTTAGTCAAAATTAAGCCACTTGTTTTTTTTTATTGAAAACCTGGTATCGCCTGGCTAAATTAGTTTAGGAGTTTAAACAATAAGGACTTAATCAATAGTGTTATTTTTTTCCTTTTCTAGTCTGACAGAACATGTGTGGGACAATGTTTATTCAGCACTTACTGCCAAAATTCATTTAAATTCCAAAACTGTTTTATTGAAAGTTAAACCCACTCTGATGAAAATGGTGTTTTTAATATGTTCTTGTAGTGTTTTTCTCTTAACGGAGGACATATATAAGGAAAATTAAAACTACATTTCTGAATATTCATTTATTCAAATCGTGGTGAATAAAAAGCAGACAAAAAATGTTTCAAAATGCTTAGTTGTTACGTAGAAAAACGATTGGTGGGCCAAAAGCTTGCATGCTGCATGTTTGCTGCTTTTCCATTGGGGATTGGAAAGGATTTTTTGAATTAGATTAAATAGTCACTTTAAGAAATAGCATGATTACATTAATTCTGATTTCTTTTTTTAATCACCCATAGCGCTTTAAATGTGAGATAATGATCTGTAAGATCCAGCTGTAGCTGTTTCATAAAGATTGTTGATGGTATTAAGACACTCTGTGGCTAAAACATAAAATAATCAGAAGAAATTGAACCACCTTGATAAAACCCCAAGTTGAACCTATAATGAATATTTATTATTACTATTTTTGTCATGATTCTCAGGGGAGTGGCGAACCCAGGCACTGGAACCCAGAAATACAACAGGTAAGAACTGATTTATTTATTTCCAGGAACTTTTGGATTTTGTGTTGGCGGAGGTCTAAACAGGACAGAGGCTTGTGGCATGGCTGGAGGTGTTCAGCGCGGTCAGCATGAGCCAAGAGATCTTCTAGTTCTCAGAGAGCTTGATGGATGATCCAACTGGCGTCACTCGTGGGATGATTCTCCTGAGGTTGGACAGCAGAATTAATACAAGGCAAAACTTGACTTAGACCAGACCAGACCAGACCAGTCCAGTCCAGTCCAGACCAGACCAGACCAGACCAGACCAGACCATAGTCACCATAAGGGGTAACGAACTGGCATTGAATGATTGAGTTGAGTCTCCTTAAGAGCAGAGGAGTTTGATGAGCTGAGTGACGACAGCTGGTGGAGATCAGGAGCAGAGCGGAGAGGAGCTGGAGGGGGAGGAGTCTGACAGAGGCCCCATGACAATTTTTTTTATTATTGACAACAGCACGTGGAAATTTAAAACAAAGGGTTTCACCTTTTTTCATAAACAGTGTATCTGTTTAACTACCTAGATAACTAAAGACTTAATTAAAGAGCTGATGAATGAGTTCGGTCTCGGGAGAGGTTCTGAACACCATTCAGCCTGCAGGTCGTGACAGTGTTTAACATTAACTTAAACTCAAGAAACATCTAAAAAAATAAAGCAAATAACAGCAAGCAGGTAAGACATTTCACAAAGGAGGCTGGAGTCAGGGGTTTTCTGGCTCTACCAGGGTGCCGTTCTTGTGTCCAATGGCATCTGTCATTGAGACCCTGTTGACAACCTTCACAAAAGCAGAAAAGGCAGTATCATTGGTAGTGTGTGTGGGGATCCACAGCGCTTGACTGAACGGCAGGCCAACCTGTCCAATAATACCACCGTTTGTATAAATCAGCGGGGTCCGTGCGCCAGTGCTGCCAAGACTATCAACATGAACCGAGGAAATGTGAAAGGGTCGACGAGGTGACCGTTATCTGAAATTAACAGACGCAAAAGCACACCTCCAAGGCCATTATCCCGCCTATGCCATGGTCACGTACAAAATAAATAAAAATTCAATCAGTTTTTACTGCTTGATAATTGATATTTATTTTTGGTTTAAATTGCTTTTTCACAAAAAGCGGACTACTTGATAGTTTGCTTTTTGTGAGCTGGAACCGAGTTTACCTCTTGTTTTTATCCAGATGATGAAGCAAAAGTTTGTTTCAAAGAACCCAGTGCAAGGATCCAGAACATTTGGGCAATGTAACTGGAATTTATTTTTTTAGGTTTGGCCTATCACAGTGGGATATCGTTTTTTAATGCCCACCCAGCAGCCAATCATAATCGAGTTTTCTTCTGGACCAAGGTATGACGTGATACAAATTTGACTAAAACCAGCATCACATGACATCTAAAGAACAATTCCAACACCAACAGACTGCAGACTTTCTACCTCTCATCCATGGAGAGGTTGTAACCACAAAAGTATTTAAAATAAGGAATTGACTATTTTATTCTATTTACCAAGGCTGTGTCCCACCAAGGTAGGGTAGCCTAGACAGGACACACAATCTTAACTCCCTCAGTCTCTTCCCCAAACCCTCCTCCTTCAGTGTGTGTGTGTGTGTTTGTTTGTGTGTGTGTGTGTGTGACTGGTCTAAGGCCTGGTCTAAGCCACACCACACTGCACCAGGGTCAGCTGCACACTCCAGCGTGGGCACCTCCACAGCAGGGCCTCAGCCAAGGCTGGTTTCCCTTACCGCTTCGTCCCAAGACCAGACCTCTACCACACCCATCCATTCATCCATACACAAACTCTCTCCACCCATCCCTGTCCTGAGCAGCCTCTCTCCCCTGCACCACAGTCATCCCTCTTGCATTCAACGCTCTCCTTACACCCTCTGTCCATCTCATTCGCGGTCTTCCTCTCATTCTCACTCCACTCACATCAGATTCATTTACCATTTTCACCAAACGCTCCCTTTTGATTCTTTCAACATGTCCAAACCATCCCAGTGCCTTTTGCTCTGCTCTATCAGCCAACTCTGGCATCACACCAGTTCTCTCTCGGATAACTTCATTTCTCACACGATCCATACGCGTCACACCACACATACTCCTCAAACATCTCATCTCAACTACATTCAGCTTCCTCTCTTCCACCACTTTTAGACAGCCACAAAAGTATTTAAAATAAGGAATTGACATTATGATTAAATCCTGTGTCAAAAACATTTGTTCCCATAACACTGTAAAGTCCTATTTCCGATTTCCTCAGGAAATGTCATTCAGTAATGTGATGTTATTTTTTTGTTTTTTTGTATTAAGGACACGTCAGCTGTACGTCATGTGACTGATGGTACCGGGGACTGAGTTGATAAAGAGGACAAAGTAAAGGGGGGGGGCATCCTGTGGTGACGGGGAAAAACTTCAGGGAGTCTACGAGAGACCTGAAGAGAATAAGAAGCGCATCTAACGCCTGAGGCATCGGATTCCGTGTTGGGGATTTATTTCAGTTTGGACAAACTTGGACAGTCAACCCTTGGGTGAGAGGATTCCTTTTTTTTCCGTTTGGATATTGTGTCATTGTGGAGAAT
This sequence comes from Oryzias sinensis, assembly GCA_037389245.1. Lineage (NCBI taxonomy): Eukaryota > Metazoa > Chordata > Actinopteri > Beloniformes > Adrianichthyidae > Oryzias > Oryzias sinensis. Next base: position 7,974,186 of record CM074508.1, on the reverse strand, counting down.
GCCTACGTGTCGGGAGTGGGAGTGACCGTGATCTCTGAAAGGAAGACGCTACAGCACGGACATTAACGGGACATTTAAAGATAACAAATGGGTTTTGAGAGACTAAAGATTATTATATTATTTGGGTTTTTCTGTTGTTTGGTTTACTTGTGTTATATAAAAGAATCTGAATAGCAAAGAGGAAAAACTGTTGTGTGTTAATATATCAATTTAAAGAATCTAATTACCCTAAAAAACGTAATGAGCACTATGAATAAATAGATGATCGTGACAAGGTACCACATCACAGTATAGTTTGGCAAGTACACCACTGGAGATTGGGAGCGGCTGCAGAGGGTTGTAAAGACGGCGGGGAAGATTTGACCCACCATCAACCCACCCCACCAAAGATTGGCATTTATCCTATCCACAGCCTTCATCTCCCTTCATGGGGTTGCGATGAGGGATGCTGAACTTCTGGCACAAGACAGGAAAAAAATGGAAAACCCTTTTGGCGGGCTCTACGCACCGGGAAGGGGCATCTCCCCCCCTGCAAGAGCCCTGATGATGATGTTGACAGCCTTAACAGAGCAAAAACCATCATCAAGGACTGTTCACATCAGGGCTCTGATCTGTTTGACCTGTTGCCCTCTGGGAGGTGCTGCAGATGCATCAGAACTTTAAAAAACACACACTCAAAAACAGCTTCCCTCCAAGGGCAATAATCATTTTTACCTTTGGCATTGCTAGCACATAACTATGTAGACGTGTATAAACAGTATATGTACATATATGTTGTTGATAGTCTTTTGGGATGTCCCATCAGGGGTCGCCATAGTGAGTCAGCTTTCAGTGATTTGCACAGGTGGTTTGGCAGAGATGCCAACTCCTGCCGGATGCCCTTCCTGACTACCCTATATTTCTATTGGGACTGGGGGTCAGGGTTAGGGGGACCTAGGCTTTGGCCACCGTGTCAATACAAGGTTGGCCAGTAGCGGGAACCACACTGGATGAAGCTCATCGTGCCCCCTGGGAACAGTCCCTGCTCATGTACCAGTCCTACACACTTTAAAAAAAAAAAAAAAAAACGTTGTTTTTATTTCATTCTTATTTCATCTTTTATTGCTTACTGCTTTTTGTAATTTTATGCAGATTTTTTTATTTGATTCTTATTTTGCCTCAATGATAAACTTTCTTCTCTCTTCCTTTTAGTCTAAAAATCTTTGGTACCCTGAAGGTGTTGTAAAATGCTATGTAAATAAAGTTGTAGTAGGTTTAGGGGATGTCAGATATGTAAATAAAGCTTCATTCATTCATTCATTCATTCATTCATTCATTCATTCATTCATTCATTCATTCATTCATTCATTCATTCATTCATTCATTCATTCATTCAATAATCAAAGGATTATTGGTTCCAGCCTTCCCCCCATTCAGGATCTGTACCGATCCAGAGCCAGGAAGCGGGCTGGCAGGATCGTAAAAGACCCCTCTCATCCTGGACACTGCCTTTTCAGCCTCCTCCCGTCAGGACGGCGCTTTCGGACAATGCGAACCAAAACCACTCGCCACAAAGACAGCTACTTCCCCTGAGCTGTCACTCTTATGAACTCCTGACTCCGGACTACTCAGGGTCACTGTACAACCACAACTGTCAAACTGGAACTACTGCTGCTGCATTTTTTTTTGGACTTTTTTAATTTAATCCATTCCTTTAGTTATGTTTATTTATTCATACAGTTACCTTACATCTACCTTCTCTTTATTATTTATCTTTTATTATTTATCCTTTTTTACCTTGCCTGTTTGCACGAGAGCACAAGCAACCAAGTCAAATTCCCTGTACATGCGCTGTACTTGGCAAATAAACTTATTCTGATTCATTCAAGTACATTCTCAATTCACAGAAAGGCCTTCATAGGCTTCAGAGCTGCTGACCAAATGTTACTAAACCTCACAAACAAACCTGTTTCCATAGCATTTGCAGAAACATTTCTAATCTTTGCGTCAGATTTTTCTCATTTTACTTTTCAGAAACATTTAAGCTCTTTGCACTGTGGGAAATCTATTTTTTTATATATATTTTACTTTTAAATGTTTTGGTGCACATATAACTTCAGTTATGAGTAAGCCCTGGCTGCAGCCTGCAGAATGGGTCATCATAGTGGAATGCTTTGATTGCAGAGGAATGTGAACACGCTGTGGAATGTTAACCCCGCCCGTCTGCTGTGGAATGTTAACCCCGCCCACGCTGAGCCCGTGCATTTGATTCACCTTTGTCACAGCAGTTGTGATTGCAGGAAAGGGGAAGAATCAGTGGAGCACATTTTGGGACATTGTCAATTGTATGAGGAAGAAAGAGAACAGAGGGGAGGAAAATTTGAATGGTGCAATTTTTTTTATGTATCACTCAAAAAAATGATTCAAGCCCCTCTTTCATGTAACACAATAAAATTCTGTTTGTTTTATTTAAAAATATTTATTTTAAAAGATTGTATCTACATTTAATTGACCTAACACAAAATGTATTAATAGTTTTCCCTATAACTCCAGTAATCCAAAATAATTGAGTTCAAGTAAGGGGCGTGCTGTTGAATGCTGTTTTCCTGTTTCTCTTTATTCTTTTTGCCGTCTCTCACGGCTACAATTTTTCACCTATTTTAACCATTGAACTATTAAAATGTTCAACTCCTTCGTCTAATGTAATGCCTGGTATGACTATTAGTCCTTCAAATCCTTCGACTTTTCAAAAGTGAAAACTTTAGTTCGTTTTTTCCACGTAAAAAACGAAACTGTGGCATGAAATCGTTTCAACTCGGCTTCTCCCAATAAGACGATACACGAAGAGCCTCATTTATAGAAATATGGAATCTATTTATTTATACCGGCGGCCTTACTTCGTCACCGGAGTGATAGCTCAGTGGCTTAGATAGCGGGTTGGCAACTCAGAGGTTCCGAGTTCGAACCTGGCATAAGACCGTTGTTGCTTGTTTTTTTTTCCATTGCCTTTCTTGATAAAATTTAGTTCGACTAAGTCGTTTATATTTCGTTACATGGAAGAATTTTCTTTGAGGTGGGGTTACTCATATTTATTGGATGTAAATCCTGACAAAACAATTAAATTGAGTTCATCCAATGAGTTATTTTTTTGAGTCTGTGAGGCCAGACAGAATTTATTAATTCCCTAATGCATGCACATGGAAACTTGTAAAAGGCATAAGAAGGCAGGAATCATGGTAGAAATTCCCTAATTCAATTAAATATTTTTATTTTATTTTAGCACATACAATGAAAAAGGGATCATGAATACAAAGAATGCATTAGGATAATACTAAACTTTAACCAAAAGACTAAGCTAAACTGATATTCCTGCCCTTAGACCCCCCCTTCACAGTAAGGAAAAACTCCTTAAAAACCCGTAGGTGGCAATATTGCACATGGAAACTTGTAAAACCACCAAAGAAGAAGACGGCCTCGGCATGGGCGGGGCTAACAGCGTGTTCACATTCCTCTGCAATCAAAGCATTCCACTATGATGACCCATTCTGCAGGCTGCAGCCAGGGGTAGTTGTCAGTTATTGTGCATTACAAACCTCTCAGTTCACAAAGCACTCTCTCAACGTAGCAAACACTAATATTGTCATCCACCCCCACGCTCCACAAAAAAGGTTTCTCCTGGTACGTATCAACCAATGGGAAGACTGGTTGTTTTCCGGACTGCACCAATGGCCGAGAGTATAGGGGTCAGAGTGTCAGGACTGCTCAGAAATAAAATGTCGTATGGCATTCTCTTTTGCGTGCAGTCTGAACACACTTAGTATTCATTTGACGCCTAACTGCGGTAAAACTGATACGTATTTTACGTGAACAATACTGACGTACGCGAAAAATGCACGACAAGCTAAAGCAAGAAGCCGTCTGTTTTTGGCCGTTCAAAAGGCAGAGATGTTCACGATGCGCGTGAGTACTGGACACGTTCACGATGCGCGTGAGTACTGGACATGTTCACGCGCCCTTTTAGGCTTTGGGCTGGGCTGAAAGAGTGCAGTCAGGCCGCTCCTTCCCTCCGTCGGTCACTCTTGGAAGCGTTTGCTCACAGCTGGGCGATGACGTCAGAGTCAGCTGTTCTCTCTGCAGCGGTCTGCGCGCGCATTGAATGATTCAGCAGGTTCGGCAGACCGTCGACACCTCCAGACGCCGGGTTCAGTCGTACACAGGCGTCTGTCCCACCCGGTTCTGCTCACTCGACTCTTTCAGCGGGACGTTCGGCTCGGCTCGGCTCGGCGGTGGTTTTGGGATCCCGGACCCGCCTCTGGTGGTCGGTCCCTTCTGTCCGCGGGTCGTGCTCTGTTTCTGATGCCAGCGTGCCTGACAGGTGTGTGACTACTTGAATCCGGTTCTTCTGCGGGTTTCTGTGTTGTGTAAACACGGCTGCGTGTAGTTTCGGGACAGACCGAACCAGTGTGGCGTAAAGAGACGATTCACATCATCATGATCCGATCTGGACTCAGCCTTTCAGTTCAGACTTTGGTGAAAACCCCTCTTTAATTCTCGGATGTTAACAGCAGAGCCAGGCGTGAAGGACAAGGAAGTCTGGCAGAACAGTTCTGGTCCTCATCATCATGAATCAGCTGATCATCCAGAGCCCAGCTGGTCTCATTACAAGCCTGTGCTTAGGTTTTAATTAATGGAGCTGATGCTTTTTAATAGAATTGTATTGCTTCACGTCTAGCTTTGCTGGAACCTAGATTTTGGTTCTGACTGGGGATGCAACCGTTGCTTTTGCCACCATTCAGTTCAAATCTGAGTTTTTAGGATCACAGTTTTGTTTCAATCTGATATCTGATTGCAAAAAATGAACATTTCCCCCCAAAATCTTATTTTTTAAAGAAGTAAACCCTTTCAGTTAGGATAATAAACCTGGTGTGGTGTAGTAAAATAATCTGCTCCAATAAGTAGACTATAAAAACAGACAGAAGCACAATTGTTGGTCTCTTTCAACATAAACATGCAGTAAGGATGCAACCATTCACTTTTCCTCACAATGGGGTTGAATGGGGAAACGTACAGTTGGCTCCAGTCCTCTTTGTTAACTGCTTCCACTAAAAGCTTCAGATCTCATTTCATTTCTGTCTGTGTTTGAGTTTGTCTGGATCCACTCGATCATTTCTGCAGAGTAGCGGCAAAAGCGTCTCTAAACCTCATCTGGGAGAATTTGGCACAGTGTGTCCGGATCACTGTTGAGTTTTTTTGGTTTCCATTTGCTCAAAAGCAGGTGAGGAACTGCTGATGGAGGAGTTTGCACCCTGAAGCAGAGATGTTAAATTCATAAAAATTACGATGGATATATTTTGCCTTATTTTTATTTATAGTTTGGCTTTTTATACTCTTTAAAACATTCATGAAATAAGATAAATTCATGCATAAGAGGGTACAATAAAGATACACATATAAAAATGTTAAAAACAAATAGGCATACAAATTCAAGTAAAAACACAAATTACAACCTAAAAAGGGCTTAAATATGCCTCCACACCAGTACCTCCAAACTGGAGACGCATTTATGAATGTAAAGTACTTTGTACTGGTGAGGGATAAAATAATTTTCTTTTTGGAGGCAATATGATGTATAAAACCATAAATAAAATGTCTTAAAAGAGCCTGGAGAGTGTGAACTCCTGCACCAACAAGCATCTCACTGATCCTGCTCAGCTGTGGTCTCTTCAATAAAACCCTCAGGGCAGCAGTATAAGCAACTTTTGCATGCTAGATGCCCTGTTCTTGTCCACAGACCTAAAATGTCCTCTAAAGTTTTCCAGTTCTTAGATTTTGATCTTCATCCAGGTGTAGTCCATGTATCAGAACCAGTGGCTGCAGGGGATAGTATCTGGAAACAAACTATTCTCTCCATGTAAAGGTTCACCACCGTGGGTCAGACTGGGGAGCCTATGCCACAGCCCAGTGGAAATGTGTGTTGTTGAGACACATGTTCAGTAGTTTGGAAGATGTGTTTCCCTTTTGTCTTCATTTGAATCCAGAGTCTTAAAGCAGTCTTCCCTGTGGTGACTGTCTGTGTAATGTGGATACAGGGAAACAGGGAAGTTGGATCATAAGGCTCAATTGTTTCATGAGAATCCACCCAAAGACAAGATAAGTGTTGGTTTGTGAATTGATGCAACCAGGGTTGCCTGGAAACATAGCTAAGTGTTTAGCCAGGTTGAAGAGGTTGAAAGTTTCTAATCATCTGAATGATAAAAGCAGATCTAGTTTTACAGCTAGTATTTATGGCCCAAATGCTGATGACTCCTCCTCCTTTCACAGATTTGTCCCTGTCTCTGATTCTGAGATAGTCTAGGATACTTTAACCTGGAACTTGATCCTGAACTCAGTACAGCAGGAAATTTCATTTACAAAGACTTTTACTCAAAATTATTTGAAATGTAAACAATTTCTTTGGCTAATTAGCTTGAAGAAAAATGACCACTTACAGCTATTATAGACTAGACAGGAAAAGTCACTCGTGACCCAGTGAAAATGAAGGCAATAACACTATTCAAAACCTCTTTATATGCGTCACAAATCCCTCCATCATGCAAAGCATCTGCTCATTTCTTAATAATTTAAACCTACCCAGGTTCAATGAAGGTCAAGTTACAAACTTGGATCTTATTGTCTGAAGTCAGTGAGGCTCTGTGACTAATACCTAACAACAAAGCTCCATGGTCCAATGGCTTTTCTGCTGAGTGTTATAAAGATTTTTGGGAACAACTGGTACAGTTTTTTACGAGTCAAATTGTTTCATTTATTAAGGAAAGCCAATCACTGTTACCTACTAGGACTTAAACCAACAAGAGAGATCTTGCAATTTCTTCAAGCTATTGCCCCTTTTTTTAAGTCAATACAGAGTTAAAAAATTTTATATGCAAATTATTTCACACAGATTAGGGAAAAAAACACCCTTATGGAATTCATCTTAATCGAATTGGATTTATCAAAGGCGGACACTCAAGGACCAATGTCTGCAGACATATTACTTTCACAGAGTTTACTATCAGAAACCAAGAAACTACAATAATTTCATTAAATTCTGAACAAATGAATAGACCTCCAACACTGTTCTTAAAAGAGTAACTTCACTGACTTGCCACTATTTCCCTTTCCTTTTTGCCATATTAAAACAAACCAAACTTAAGTCTTTATGCAGATAATGTATTGTTTTTTATCCAAAATCCCCAATCTTCTTTCTATTAGCAAATGTAACTATTCAAAAGTAGTAATAAGCATTACGTTGTCAGCTTGGGAATTTCTAAAACTATCAAACTCATTACTTTTACAGAGTAGACTGACACCCACGTGAAAAAAAAAGTAAAATCTTCAAATTTGGAAAGCAAGATCACTTGATTATTGATGAAACTTTATAACACTCCAGGAACTGAAGGTGAAGCTTGGAATTGATCTTTTTTTTTTTTGCAACAACTTAAACCTGTAGTTTAGTAAAATGTTTAAATTCCCACTCCAACTATATTAGTTCACTAATATATTTGTGTATAAAGTGTTCCCAGTGGTCTTTTATTTATGATTATGCTGTTTTTAGCCAAAATCAAAAAGCCTGTTTCTTTCTTAAGACACATTTTATGCAGAGCCGCAGTTCATCAGGAACTTGCCTCTGAATTGTAGGTGGGACTGTTGGCGTGGAAGTAAGCCTCCATTGATATCCCATCATTCCGTGTCTACACTGTCTTCCGCTAGCGTAAAGCCCCTCACAACCCAAAGCTAACATTAGTGGTGCACCAAAAAAGGCAAACGATATTGGAGCTATCCAGCCGTAGAGTTCAGAGCCAGATTCCAGCTCAGACGAGGAATTCTAAGACTTACATGGATCTATTTGTCTGCAGGTGAATGCATCAGAATGAAGGAGAGCAGGGAGACTTTGTCCGTCATTATTCCTTACACATGTGTTTTGAAGATATTCATATTAATCTGTATTGGTGTAATAATAAACCAATGAGATTGATTTCTTAAGTTTGGATCAATTATTACATTTAATCAATCTAGCCCTAGTTTTTACACACAGCCAAACTAAGTTGATGGCCTCTTGTGTTTTTACTGTTACAGTGGGGGGCTATGTAGCTTCGGAACCCTTTTGTCTTCGAGGCTAAACTTTATTTTTATTATATTTGTGAATGTCTTCTTATCCAAGTTTCCGCTTTTTAACTTTCAGCTGTACATGTTTACAGAAAGGGCTGGCCCTGTCCACAGACGCACACATCCACAAATTCAAATACTACAAACGTACCTTGTTGGCTGGAAAAACCTTCACACACATGCATATAATATACACAATATACACACAGAAGAACTCACAAGCACATACATGCATACTAACAAACACGTGTTAAGCACACACAGATATCCTCTTTGTGCAAAGGTGAGCGAGCAGGCACATGTGCTAGGTTGATAGCCTGTGCACTAAGATGAGATCAAATTAAGATAATACAATAAGTACTAAGGATTCAAATCAGACCACTTCCTCCTAGTGTTTGGTGTTCCAAGTACTTAAATGATGTTGTTTAAGTCCAGTGCAGACAATGCCAGAGTCTCCATTAAAGTCTACTCTTGTTGTTGTGGGCAAAAGCTTTTTCCTCTAGAGCCTGGAATCTGAGACCAACTTGACTCAACCTCCTTATACCTGACACTTTTTAATGTAGTGACATTCTTTTCGTTCTGATTCTTGTTTTTAACTTCTATTTATGAGAATATACTTGAACATAGAGTCATGAAACCAGTGCAAATTGTAGCCCAAAGAGTTGGGATTCTTACTAGGGTGAAATCATTTTGATAAATGTAACTTTTTGAACATTTGTTGGATGCAAGTGAAAATTGCCACCAAGCCAATGGTTTATGGGTTCCTCAGCTCTGTAGAGGAAGAGTTTAGTCTTCACACTTGTTCAATTTCATACAAATAATTAATACCTGAGACAAATCAAAGGCTTAATGTTGGATTTTTCTACCTGTTGGCTTACAAAACCAAAAAGAGAAACAAAAAACGATTCAGATGGTTTTGGGAACAACGTCTAGTTGTTCAGGTAAGGTGGGTGAAGTCTGTCTGCGCAGTCTCTGTATCTAGTTAACCATTGACATCTGCTGAAACTTCATCCTTACAGACTCACTACGCACAGAATTACAACAATTGGTTTTATTTACTTTATGTATTGTATTTTAGGCTTGTTACACGTTGGGATCATTTTAAATGTTGCTCTTGACCAATTATTCCTTATTTTGTTCTTAATTTTTGGTCATACAGTTTTCCCTCAAAATAATAGGGTTCACCTCTCATGGTCTCACAGTTTTTGGGGATTTATTTTAGTGCAATTTTGCATGCTTTTTGTTCTGGATCCTGATTGGCTGTTGACCTCGTCAATCCTCAGTTGCCAAATGTACATAAATCTTTGATCACAATTAGATCTTTGTTGTTTTTATTTTATAACACTGGACTTTTTATGCTATGTAATTTTGAACTTTTAGAGTTTAAACGAGAGAGGAAAGTGTGAAAATGTTGATGTCATGAGTGTATGGAGTGTGTGGTGAGGAGTTTTACAACCTCAAAACATTTGTAATATTGGTAAAAAATAAACATGACTACTTTGTGGATTTCACCTTTTGTAGATTATTTTCAGAACTTCTGCGATAATTGACAAAACCCTGTACTGTTTGAAATGATGCGTTAGGCATCATTCTATTACTTTTAACTAATTTATTAAGTAACTTGGAGGTTTGTGAGGCGGCCGTGGTGCAGTGGTAGGGTGGTCGACCTCTGATTGGAAGATTGCAGGTTCAATTCTCGCCTTGCCCGCCCATGTGTCGAAGTGTCCTTGGGCAAGAGTGAACCCCACCTTGCCTCTGGTGGAAGGTTGGCGCCAGTGTTCGGCAGCGGAGCCGCCACCAGTGTGTTAATGAGTGAATGGGACTGTAAAGCGCTTTGGGCCTACAAGGAAGGCAGAAAAGCGCTATTTTACCATTTACCATTTTTGCCCTTCTGAATTCCTGCAGCATTTTTAGCAAACAGCTAAAGGCTTTTCAGTGGAGCACTTCAGCATTTTCAGCCAATAGTTGTAGCAGCTTCAGTGAGCTCCGTCATTCCTGACTTCCTTCATTCCTGCTGAGTGTCGCTGGTTTCTGCTGCCTATCATGCCAGCAGTTGTTCAGCGTTCAGATTACGTCACACTGATGCAAAGGCCACAGACAGTTAACTATTAAGAAACCTTAGAGAAACGGCAGCCGTCCAGTCTGAGAAAAGGTCAGGTGTAACCGAACAAAAGAAAATCATAGAAATGGATTCCAGCATAACAAAGGGCATATTTCCAGGCTGAGCAATTCTTAATGGGATTAGTTATATAAGAGATTTTGTGTTTATCCCATTCAAAACAAAGAAAATTCTCCCAACTTTTATGTTTTTTTTAGAAACTAAATGCTCTCCACAAAAACCTTAGCCTCTAGAGAGTGTAAAAAAATACAAGAACAAAACGTGTTTTTTCTTTTTGTCCTCGTGTTGCATTCACGTTAGTAAAGCTTAGTGATCTCGTTTATGGCTGAATTCTATTAGGCCTGTCATGTTCTCACATGGTAAACTTTGGAGTTTGATCTTCAGAAAAATGGTAAAGCTGATAAGCACCTGCTTTATTCTGGTCTTGGTGTTTCAGTCTGTTATTGACCTCAGTCAGCAGAGGGCTGACTCAGCTGCTCACAGAAAGACAGAAAGCCTTCTTTTCAGACTGAAATCTGAAAATGCAGCCTATTGATGATGAGCCATTACCTCTGGAGGGTGTTCAGTCTCATTAGATGATCCTTTAGACTTTCAAATGTCCCGATCTTCTTGGTCACGTTAAAATCACAAGCTCCTTCTGTTCAGGTCTGTTCTGTTAATACCCACCTTGTGCTGCAGGCTTCTAGAAAAGCTTGTGATACCCACTTTTGTTGAGCATGTTGTTGCCTGAAGCAGGTGGATGACTAAAGAAGCTTTGATTGCACATTCTTCTATTATCTCAACTGTGCATCATGTGCTGAGGCTGCAGGGTTGCAAATCCTTGGTGACCATCAGTGTTGTGATGTAGAGATCATCATCTTGCTGCAGAATAAGACTTCTCTTCTTAATGTTTTTAGAACATGCGTCACAAGCCCACAATACCAGTTTTTTAAAACACAACAGTGAAGTTAAGGTGGCGTACTCGATGGCGCTCTTGTCTCACACTTTGAAGACCGCTGTTCGAAACCCGGCTGCAAGTTTTCGATTTATCCTTCTGCTTGCATGGAAGACATTTTTTTCCCTAAAGTTATGCAACATGCTTTTTTTTTACAAGAAGAATGTTTAACTTGCCTATTATATTCCTGAACTTGAATCGTAAAGGTATGGAGAAGTTTTGGGGAAGTTTCTATGAAGAAGAGTCTGGGTAGTGATTATGTTTCACTGCATACTACCACCAAGGTGTCTATCATTTTCTAACATTGTTGATTCAGAAAAAAACAGTTCTCACCACATTAAAAGCAGGAAAACAAATTATCCCCAACTTTTGCTTTAAGCCAGGTGTTTTAGTCCTCATCAGTGTTACATAAGTTGAAGCAAAAAGTGGTCGATTTGAGAGTACTCCAAGTATACTTAGTCTGTACTAGAAGTGAGGCTGTATACTTGAAGTTTATATAGTAAAATGAAAATAGTTTTATGAAGAAGTATTTACTTAGTAAACTTCCTACACATGGTCGATTGCTGTGGTCCATAATCCATAATTCTAGTTTCTGGAATAGTTGGTACTGGGCTGCAGAAAGGAAAAAAAAACACAACCTACATCTTATCAGTTTTACATATATTTATTTATACTTGTCAGGCAAGTTTTTAAATAAGTCTGCAACTCCCAGTTATTTTTGTCCTAAAAATATTGATTCCTTTCTGTCTGTTAGGACTTTTATTAATATGACTTTGTTGTCGTGGTCGCTAACGTTTTTAATCTTTTATTCTTTTTTTCTCTCTAGCTTCTCTGGCTCTGGGTCGTAATGTTCATGTGGGCGGAGTTTGATGTCAAATCTTCTCTCTAAGCCCACCTCCCACCATGCCCACTATGGTTTCTAGACTTCCAAAGTTTGGCTCACGGCCCAAACCTGAGACAACACCAGCCTCTTTGCCCAACAGCAGCCCCCACCTGACCAATGGATTCTACCACCATCCTGGACCTGCAGCGGTGAACAGCACCACCGGTGTGTTCCCTTCCACTGCTAAACTTAATGGCTTCATCAGAATGCCAAGCTCCTTTTCCACAAAGTGGCGGAAGGGTGTTGAAAATGTCAAGGATAAAGGAGTGGGTGGAGATACTGGGTGTGGGAGAGGAAAAGGGGGTAATCCTGTTCAGAGATCTGGCAACGTTCATCAGTCTTCTTCTCAGAGGCAGCAGGGATCCCAAGTCGTGTTGCAGAACAACACCAAAAACACTGCGTCATCCGTGAAGGGGCAGGGCCAGACTGTGACAAGGTCCTCTCAGTTTCCACAGTCCAACATCAGAACGCCTGTGACTAAAACTGGATATGGGAACTTCAAATCAAATCCATCCAGACTGACCAAAGGCACAAAGCAGGCCTTGAACTCTAGTCCCCAAACTGATGCACACTCTTCTCCTAGACGGCCACAAGGTTTTGTTTCTGCAGTTGGAAGTCCAGGACATTTATCTGGTTCCAACCTCCATAAGAAGCCAGCGGCCAGCCGCTCTCTCTCCACTGAGAGTTTGGGATATGTTCCGTTTCTCCGGTTATCAGAGGAGAACCGTTTTCAGTCGCGTAGCCTGACCCAGGTCCGACAGCAGCCGTCTCCCACCCACACTCTGTCATCTGCCTCGTCCTCATCTCTTCCTCGGTCCCCCAGTTTCACCCGGTCGTATTCCATCACCAGGGCAGCACATGGGGTAACTCTGTCTTCACCTGAACAAGCCCCACCCAGGGGCAGCCTGTTGAAATTACCTGCAGGGAGCTCCATAGGTCAACCTAAATGCATTGAAGTTCAAAGTGGTGTCGCCTTTGGAAAAGTTGGGGTTTGCAACCCTTCCCCATCTCCCTCCCTAGGCCTTAAAAAAACCCTCCTACCTAAGTTTACCCCTGCTCCCAAAAACAGCGGTTTGAGCTATAAACTATCTCGCCCATCACTGCTAAAGCAGCCCCGTTCCCTGAGAGGGACCCTAACCGGTGACCTCAGAGGGTACCACGAACTGAAACAAGTACCCAACAGACTGAGGAACTCAGGGGTGATGCCTTCAACATCTAAAAACAGTCCAGGTTATCATCTTTCTTCTACCAAACAAACATCCACATTAACCTGCACGTCTGCCACTGGATCAGCCTTATTCTCCTTTGCTTTCTAACAGAAAACAAACCAACAGCCCAAGAGGCAGGGGGGCAGTCTGTGGATCTGGGGGAAGAGTCGTTGGTAGGTGAGACACTTGAGGATATATCGCTGCTCTCCACTCTGTCTCTAGATAGAAATGACATCTGCCATGAGTACATGGAGGATTTTGACAAACTCGGTGAGAAAACCGTTGGAATATCTTTATTGTTCTTTCAATTTTAACTGACATAAATATCTTATAATTAAATAATTTGTTCTTATTTTATTCAAATAGGAAATGGAGACGTGGAAATTATTTTGCCCTCATCTAAAAATTATGACGATGACTCAGGGCTGGACCAGTCCTGCACTGGGTTTGAGGAAAAGTCTGTGATCAAAGAGAGCGACATTGAAACAGATCTCTGTTGTCCAGAAAATGGGATGAACTGGACAGCTGTTGGCGGTGAGTTTTACCAGTTTATATTTTTGAGTCTACTAAAGCGTAAACGGCTGAGATTTTTTATGGTATTTAGATGAACAAGAAGAAGTTAACCACATTTCCCGTCGGAGAAGATCCAACCAGCCAGACTACCATGACCAGGTGAGTCCACCAAAGAGTTGGACTGTTCAGAGGTTCTCGATAGTCCTTTAATGTTTAAAAAGAAAGGAAGCGGTTCCCGGTTATATTAACTTTGTGATTAGACTAAACAAAATACATAGCAATAAAATAAAAATGTACACTGTAAAATCCTCGTACAGTGGTTCCCTGCTATATCGTATTTATGCGTGTTTTTTTTATAGTGCATTGTGCTCTGCATCCTGAATGGCTGTAGACTCCTGTCAATCAATCTCCTTAGTACTGTGTCTCCTGTACAGAATGCGATCTGTTTGCTACATTTACAAAGATTTCATTCTATTATAAAGGAGTTATTTTTCTATGAAGGGTTTAACTGTGAGAGTTTAAACACGCAAGAAAAGTATGAAAATGTTGATGTTTGTCTGAGAAAAGCAGATAAAGTGTGTAGTGAGGAGTTTTACAACCTTAAAACATCTAGAATATTTGTAAAAAACAAAGTTTACTACTACATGGATTTCACTTATCCCATGTTATTTTTCAAACGTAACATTTTTCAAACACGCCTGTGCAGAACCGGGGCCAGTCATTTGTATGAATCATGGATCATTCGTGCTCCCCTAGTACCTTCCCGCGGGATCCGGTGTTAGACCGTGTAAAAACTGCATATCATAATGAAGCCCAGACACGTGAGTTAGTTTGGCATCAGCACCTCTACTTTTTACTACAACTCCCATGATGCATTGGGTTAATGTGACTGCGCTATTTCGCGGTCATGACACAACAAAGGCAAACATCTGTTGTAGCAGTTTGGAACAATTGGACCTTGGCTGCAAAAAGAGTTGAAAAATACCGGTTTGAATACATTTAGCACAGAACTGTTTAAATAATAAATATAGAAGATTTAATGAAGGTTACAAAATGAAAACGGTAAAAATGGGACGCATTGCTGAACGCTTGTGAACCTCTCAAACAGGTCTTCATCGTATTCTCTGCTTCATAGATGGAGCTGTCCCTCGACCTTTCCTCTTCTGACAGCTGCGGGTCTGGAGGGACCTACATGTGGGATGAGGAGGGTCTAGAGCCACTGGGGGTCTCTGGTTCAGCCCCATCCATCAACACCAACAACGGCACTACCCACCACATCGGAAGCTGTGACTCAGACGTCAGTAAAGAAAAAACACTTATCCATCTTTAAAACGACTAAATTAACAAATGTAATGTTGAGAATCCAACGAGTTTGGAATTGATAAACATATTCAACCTTTTATTTAGATTATTGAACAGAAGAAGGCTGAGCAAATAAATTGACATAAACTGAACAGGCTGAGGACAATGAGCGTCAAAACTTTTCGAAATAAACTCCTAACTAATATGGAAAATCCAGACCATTCAGAAGACGCCATGCAAAAGCTAATTATTTCCAAACTGACTAATGCAGCGTAACCATCATAAAGAACCTTACAAGAAGCCATACTATTTCTATCAGTCTATCTTGTGAATATTAAAGCATATGTACGTAATGTTGTGTATCTCGCTGCTAAAGTGCAACTACACCTCACAAAGTGCACTGGATTGGAAATGTGGAGAAACTGGGCTTTCATATAACAATTAGGATCGCTGAGAGAACATTTAGTTTATAAATTTGTGATGCCAAGTTCATTCAGCCGATCTCCCTGTCAGCTCATCAGGCTAATGAGATGAAACAAAAATAAAGCCCATTTTTCACTCCCCAACACACTGGACCTGCTGGTTGATCTGTGGAAGCCCGGACAGTTAGTGTTGGAACACTCTAAACCCAACCCCCGGGCCGCGGACCGGTACCGGTCCGTAGGTCATGTGGTACCGGGCCGCACAGAGAGGATAAATAACTTACATTACTTTGGTTTTATTTATTTCGGAATCTGAAAGATGTTTTATTTTGAAAAATTGCCCAATTCTCTGTTCCATTCGTCTATGTCACTCTTGGCGCAGGCCAAGGCGCTCTTCTGGGTCATGTGATAGGTTACCGCTAAAATAAAACCCAGGAACTAGCAAAATGAATAAAAACAAACGTCTTTTGAAAGTTTCTTTGCCAAGGGAAAATGCCCAGCCAGGAGACAGAAGAGGAACCTTCCACTTCCAGAAAAAGAAAAAGCTACATTTAATAGACAGCACTTCTTCTTTGCACCATGAGTGAGGGAAGGGAGAGGATGATGACACCTGTCCGATGTACAATGTAGTGCGTGCCAAAATAAAAGCTCAGGTTTTGTCTTGGCACGTCTCTTTTATCGTGCTGTTGCTACAATAATCATCCTCCCATAACTTCTGACCGGTCTGTGAAAACTTTGTGTGACGTCATACCGGTCCATGGCGTTAAAAAGGTTTGAGACCACTGCTCTAGATAACAGCCATGTGGTAAATAGTCCTCTCTGGCAGAAATCTGTTTAACATTCTGTGTTTTCACAAAGCACCACACAAAAAACAAAGCTGCATGCTTTGATTTTGGGATGCTTTTTTTTTGTCTTGGCCTAAGACGCATTTGCACCAGGTCCTCTGGTGACAGCAGTGAAGTACATCTTTGGTGTAGTTTGTGCTATTCTTTATTTATTTTTTTGCAGTTTAGCGTTTTTTCTTTCCTCTTTTGTTCATGTTATTTGTAGAAAGAAAGCGGAAACTTTCAGAGAATTAAAATTGAACAAGGCCTTGTTTTTCTGCTGATTCATGTGACATTCATGTGGTGAAACACATGACCTGTAGAGCACAAATCCATCCACCGCACCAGTTTCATGCAGACTACAATCTGAGCTGGAGGTACAGGAGGATGGAGGGCTGCTGCTCCTCCCAAAGTGCCTTCCACATTAATGAGCCCAGGGCTTTAATGAAATGAGCAGATTAACCAGCTCTGAATTGATGTACCCAACCACCATTAATAACTCTGTATGGTTTTTTAATAGCCACTAGGTGTCAGTGTTGCTCTGAGTCATTTTAGTTTTCTTTCATAAAACATTTTAATTAACTGGTTTGAAACAGATTTTGTCTAAAACCTTTCAGTCCGTTTGTAGATTTTGGTGATGGTTCGGGGAGGGAAATGTCATGTCAATGTCGGTGACGGGAGCCCAAAAAGTATTCAATGAAAAACAGAAACTGAAGTCAGGATCAGAGCAGAACATGAGACGTCAAAGTCTCAATGTACAGTGAATTTTAATAGATAAAATTAGAAAATGGAGGCCGCTTTAACTTTGGGATTAAAAACAACATAATTTAGTAACGAGTTGCATTTACTCTGTTACATTTGCAAAAATGACTATAAAGATGTAGTATTCAGTGTTACTTTTTATAAAGTACTTTTGACTTCTAAATGAGTGGATTTACCAGAAAAACTAGCACTATTTACTTTGCTACAATTAGCTTTACATCTTTGCTACCCAGCTGCTTGGTGGTTTAGTGGTTAGCACTTTCCCCTTCCAGAGAGACGGTCCCAGTTCAAATCCCTGTTGGGTCATTTCTGTCTGGACGTTAGACACTCCATCTTTCTGGAACCTAATTGTTCCTTAGTTGGGACTGTCCGTGTAAATGGATGGTTGTCTCTGTGTGGCCCTGTGGGACTGATGACCTGTCCAGGGTCCTCTGCCTGTCCAATGCTGGTTAGGCTCCAGCGACCCCGTGACCTTGAACAGGAATAAATGTGTAGAGACCATGGCTAAATGGATGCTGGACACTTTACAGCTTTGATCCGTTTGAAGACATTTACCTTTGTTCAGCCACCATCAATCTAGCTACAAACTACACCAATGTTGGGATGTGGAGAGAAATCTGACCCAACTAAGCTGTTGTGTAAAGCATAAACTGTGGTAGGCAAATCATATTCTGTTAACAGAAAAAATGTAAGATTTACTTAAAAAAGGAGAGTTAATGTTGTCTCACAAAGAAAAACAAACGTTAACACACACATTAAACCGTAACAAAAAGATTGTAGACAAAGTGAAGTTCTTTGTTTTTAGGTAATTGAAATTTTTTAGTGTCTAAAAAACCAGAATATTTGGATTTTTGTTGTGTGTGTTAATGTATATGTTGTGTAAAAATAACTGTACGAACTATGACTTTGATATTTTTGAGTTTGTTTGTGGAGACTTTGGAAACATTTATTTTTAAAGTAGCTATTCTTCTTTCTTTTTTTAAGTGATAATAATAAATGCATTTCATATTAAATCTGATACGAGTCAATGCTAACAGCAGTTTAGTGCTGGTGATTCCCCCTGAATTTCTTTCTTTGATCAGATTTATCTCATGTCCATTTCAAAGCTGTCCGCTGATTGTTTTAATTTTTTTCCATTTTCAGGACATCTTGAATAACTTGGACTCCTGCGATCTGGGTGATGATGATCTCATGCTCGACTCAGACTTCCCAGAAGATGCCTCTTTAAGTGGTTAGTTCCATTTCCTTCATGGTTTGTGTTCAGAATTCTCTGTGGATACGAGTCTGACTGCATGAAAACAATCGAAATAGTAAAGTTAATGTTGTTTGTCAGAAAACCATAAAATGGATATTTTGGGGGAACAGAAAAGGTTTATTAATGCACTCTGCTGCTTTCAATTTTAAAGATGAAGATAGTTTGTCCCACATGGCTACGTGGATGAGAAGGCAGCTCTGCTGGGGGGCGCAGGACGGCCACAATGACAACCAAAGGTAATGTGATTATCTGTCTGCACTGCGGCAGCTCAGCAGGAAGTCTCTCCTCATGTGAGACACACTCATGTCGAAAGGAACAAGAAATACTCTTTATCATTACAGAACACAAAATGTAATAAAATAATGATTTGCAACAAGTAAGTAGCAGAATTAGTTACTTCTTGACTTCTTGACACGAATCAAGCCCCCCCAGGACAGGTTGTCTCCACATGGTTTCAGCTTGGCACCTTATATTGTTGTAGCAAAAAATCGCTAAGTATGTAGAAGTTGTGAAAAAGACAAGACCACGTAACGCAGGAGAAGTAATGCATCTACGGAATTCAGCATCAGTAACGCAAGTGCAGCCAAGCGCCGTGGCTATAAGAATATTGGCTCCGCCTCTCCACTCTGCTGTTTGGGAGTGTCCACCGCTGCACGGCAGCATCAGCAGGTCCAGATGATCTTGGAGTAGATAAACCCAAGCAAAAGATTATCCAGCACAAGATTTCTCTGGAAAGAAATGCAGTTGATGGAACCAAACAGACCCTGGGTAGATCATTTGGTAAAAAGTGATGCTGCATATCGCTTCCCAAGAGTGATTTGATCTCAACGATGTTTTATGAATTCTTTTTTCTTTTTTGTGTTTATATTAACATTTAAGGTTTGAGTTTCTGTTGGTGAAGTTTAAATAAAAACGTTTAAAAATGTCAAAAGAAAATGTGTGATAAGTGTGTGAAGCAGCTGCTGTGAGGTCATCAGTCAAAGCTCTGCTCTTTCATGCTTTCAGTGATTTCCAGAGCTGCAAACTGACAGAAGATGCTGGCAACAAAAGGACAAGTGACAGCAAGAACTGTGAGATCATTCTGGACCTCTGTCCTACCAGGTAGCACAACTTTCCAGCAGTAGCAGCAGTGTTGACGCTCTTTTACACAATCATGGAAAATCAGTGGATTCTGATGCGGAGCAAAGCAGCCTTGCTCTAGTTTCTCTAGTACGCTTTAACAGTCGAAGTTGGGAAGATCAGAGTGTTTATTTGGCTACAGCTCTGGTGTTAAAGCGTTAAATGATGAGAGCTCACACTCATTCATTTGGATGCAGGGTGGCGCTGTGTTTGGTGCTCTCACCGCACAGCGAGAAGGTTCAAATCCTGGCTGGGACTTTTCTGTGTGGAGTTTTCATGCTCCCCCCCCCCCCATGCTTGCGTGGGTTTTCTTCAGGCACTCCGGCTTCCTCTCACAGTCCAAAAACATCCTTCATAGGTTCATTGGCCAACCCTGGTCCTCAAGAGCCACAGCCCTGCCTGATTTCCCGTCTTCACCCAACAGTAGCCAGGATAGGCTCCGGGAACCCCGTGATGCAGAGGGTTAAGAAGATGGATAGATGCAGATATTGGTTAAGCCTGGACTTGCTTGTTTAGCAGAACATTGCAGGTCTCTCTCTCTTTCTCCTAATTCTCTTAGTTTGGGTGTGGATGTGGAGGAATTGGCTGAAGACTGCTCGGCCGTTAGATCACAGCTGGAGTTTCTGCAGACGTTACTGCTGCAGGTAAGATGACATGTTAAGGTTAAAAAAATGAAAGTCTATTTTCAAAGCGTTCCCAGTGGTCTTTTAAACTATGATTATGTAGATTTTAGCCCCCAAATATCTGTCATTTTCAAGGGCAGGGTTTGTTTTAGAGTGGGTCTTTGATGCAGCACCTCACATGTTTTCCAGGTGGAAGACGTGGATGAAGACACTCCAACCACTGACACTTTGAGCCCAGAGCCCAATGATTCGTCCTGCAGCTCCAACTCACAGGTTGGCAGGTTTTGCTTGTTCCAGCAGTAATCCTACATTGCCCAAAATGCCCCATCGTAATCCTCTTGTGTGGACCGTGTGCTTGTGTTTAGGTTCAGGCTCTTTTACAGGAAGTACAGCAGCTGCGGGAGGAACTGAAGAGCCAAGACCAGACCATTGCTCAGCTCACCCTGCAGCTGGTGAGACTCACTCTGAATTCTTCTGTTCCAATTGTTTAGCCTTTAGCATTACTAGGACCATCATCTGTTTAAAAGTTACAATAAAGAAAGACAGGGTATTGTCCTTGTTTTTGTTGGAGTGCAGACCGTTTCTTTGGCCACAAGCGGGTGTAGCTGCAGAGAAAAGAAAGAAAAGGTGGATCAACACACGCAGACGAGTGTGATGCAGACAGAAAGTGTGGCCTTACAGACACCATGGGGAGAGAGCAAGGTGAGAACACGCTACAATGTAAAGCACACACTTGCCTCACAATTCAGCATTTCACATCACCCTGCTGCACCATGCAGTTGTTAGAGATGTATACCACATGAAAAACACCAAACACAAACCTGAATCAGGCACACTTCAACTTCTTTAACCCCTTGGCTGTTTTCATTATTTTGACTACCTTAACGTAATTCCAGCGGATTCTGAAGTGGAGAAAAGCAACTTTACGCTGATACGCATGTGAGTTCCAAACCGATATGAAAAGCTGATTTTCTGAGCGTGTTATTTAAGTGTCACCAGTCAAATCCCCAACGTTAAAGGGTTGACAAGATACCTGTAGGACAAGCTAATCTCAAACCTGTACACACTGCATCACGCTGTAATGGCTTAAATCTACACTAACGGAATTATTTACCCATCCCGCTTGAGACTGTCAGACCTTAAAGCAGGGGTTCTCAAAGCTTTTGTAGCGGAGGGTTAGGTAATCGGGTCCAGATGCTTTTTGCAGTTGTGGTCGGAGGTTGCTTCTACTCATCTAGTAATTGTATCATTTGACAGACTTTCTTTTGCTCTGGACAAACGATGTCAGCTACTTTCAGCAGACATGCATACATACATCAGTAAAGGGTTTGCTACGCCGGGCCATTTCCAAAGCCACAACGTAGCTAGCTTCTGTCACAGCTTCACTGGATTTAGCCATTTTTGTAAACATTATCTGCTGTGGTGCAGTGGTAGGGCGGTCGACCTCCCATTGGAATATTGCGGGGTCGATTCCTGCCTTGCTCGCCCATGCGTCGAAGTGTCCTTGGGCAAAACACTGAGCCCCACCTTACCTCTGGTGGAAGTTAGGCGGCAGTGTTTGGCAGCCGAGCCGCCACCAGTGTGTGACTGTGTGTGTGACTGTGTGTGTGACTGTGTGTGTGACTGTGTGTGTGACTGTGACTGTAAAATGCTTTGGGCCTTGAAGAAGATAGAAAGCACTTTATAAGTATACGCCATGCTGTGCAGCACAGCCTCTTTGTAGTTGTTGGAGCTGTTTGCTGCGCTCCTCACCGGTAAATTTATCATAGTTTTTATGATTTGTAACATAGTGACGATTGATATTGAATACTTTCAGCATTGCATTTACCTGCTTGCAAATAAGGGACAGGACTTTATCCATGAGGGACGACAAAGTAAGCATTTGTCCACTTAGCTTGAAAGCGCCTTTATTCCTCGCCAACACAACGTTTTTCCTCAAAGGAACCTGCTCTGGCTCTCTTTTATTGAGGGCCACAAAAAACTCTTCCCGCAGGCCGCCATTGGCCCCCGGGCCGCACTTTGAGAACCCCTGCCTTACAGTGATGAACCACCTTTCTCTATCTGATAACGTAATGTCAAGTGTGGTTTTGATGGTTGCCAGGAGAAGACTGGCACGTATGTGTACTTAGCTGACTGCACGATTCCAACTGTGAGGTTTGGTGGAGCGGGTCATGGCGTGGGGCTTGACCTCTTAGTTCCAATAAAACAAGCACTAAATCTTTCATTAAACCTCTTTTTACATTCTTTTGTTTATAGATTGACTTTACAGAAAAAATATTTTTTTGCCATATTTGCTGTGAGTTTGTTGCTGGAGTTAGGTTCTGTTTTATGTAGTGGTAGTAGTTAGATTGGACTTAAAAAGAAGTTGATGTGCTAGAGAAGTGAGCAAACAGAATCTGGCTCATCAATCACTGACTGGATTTTCCTTCTTGTCCATGATTTTCTGACAGCCTTAGTCACATGCACCCATTCAGGGGGTTGACCTGTTCTGGTTTTGGTTTTAAAATATCTGTACAGACACGTCTGCGACTACTTCACCCTGACTTACCTCTACGTGTTGTCTGAGGGTTCACTAGTATCTGTCACCCTCAGCATGCCCTTAGGAGAAATGTGCATTAAAATTTGCACTCTATGGCTTCCCGAAACCGTCTACGACCTTGAAAACCTGTGTTTCCCATACAGGTTTGCCCATTTTTCACCCGCAGACAACCTGTATCTACCCTTAGGGGCAGCTGCCACTAAGGCTTTAGATCTGATGCTTTTGATAACTGTAGGGAAACCGACAGTTGTTCATTTAGATGTAACACTGATGTCTAAAAACTTGGTGTCATTTTCTAAACTGCATTGGAAGGGTTAATGGCTTTAATGAATTCCAGAACTGTTCCAAGGAATAAAAACAACCCAACTTTAAATTGTCTATTTAAGGAAATGATTTCTACTCAGGTTTGTTGCATCAAAGCCAAATTTATGTTTAATCCAGTTTCATTAGGAAAAACGGTTTCCGATTAAAGATTGGATGGTCAAAATGAAGCGTCAAACCTTTACAATCTTTTTCTTCTTCTTCTCTGGACTTTGAAAATCCTCTTTCTCTCTCTTTTCCTGCTAAGGCTTCTCCTCCTGTTAGTTTCCTCTCTCCACCTTGGCAGTATCAGCGCTCCAGGCCTTTCAGGAAGAGGCCCAAGCCCAGCATCCCCTCCATTCTTATTAGAGAAAGTGAGTCACCTATTCTAGTTTTTAGTCCCCTTTATTCTGACTAACAAGCACAAAGGTTCCACTTCATCCCCTCATATTAGCTCTGCTTTTTCAAAGATGTCTGCCGGAGCATTATTATTTCAGAATCATCCCATCAATCTTTTTGGCTTTTGACATAGTTGAAGATTTGAGCTAAAAAAGATACATATGTGCTCTGTCTTTGTGGTTCATCAGTCGTGCAGCACAGATACAAAACACAATTTCAAAATAAAAGTTTCTACATTAGACGTGAAAAAAATGTGTTGCTTTGAAGATCCAATCCTTGCTTTAACCTTTTACATTCTTTGGTTGCAAGATTATTTTCTTTGTTCATCACACCACCCAAAAAAACAACAAAAAACTTTTAGCTGTTCCGTCTGAGAATTATTTTCAATGTGACCCGTGTCAAGACTACTTTCTTCAAAGTAAAATATCCCTTCATTAAAGGGCCTATACCATGCTGATCTTCAGGCATTTATATTAAACAATATCCATATAAATGACAATAATACCTTTGGGATTTGTGTAATGAAATACAAGTTATTTTCACCGCTCATTTTCCTACCTGGAAGTAAGGCGACTCGATCCCTTCGCTTCTTGTGGGTGCCGCCCCATTTCACGACGTCAATCTGGAGTCGGCCTACACAGCGTGTCTGAGTTTCGCCCACAAAAACACTCATTTAAAATGAAAGCATTTCACCGCTAGCTCTGCTGAGAAAGCGGTGTGTGTGTGTTAGCTTGGGGGTGGAGCTAGCAGCACAGACTCTTCCTGGAAGGGGCGGTTCCCCACTTCATCAATGTGAATCCACTCCTTTTCATGGGTTGGGAGGGGCTGGTAATCAGAGCGCAGGTTATTAGAGGAATACTCAGAAATGTGTGAACGGTTCAAAATACCGCTTTAGGTATTATTTGTTAATCTTTCTTCATCACACAACCCAGGAATTATTTTCAATGCGACCAGTGTCGAGACTACTTTCTTCAAAGAAAATGTCCCTTCATTAAACAGCCTATACCATGCTAGTCTTAAGCCATTTATAGTAAACAATATCCATATATGTTATGGATATTGTTTACTTACTTTTTTGTTTACTTATTTTTTCTTAGCTGTGGCCAGTGCTTTGCGTTTTTAAAAGGCTTAAACTATTGTAGCCTTTCTACAAAATTCTGTTTATTTGAACTTAATAAACCTGAAAAAGGTTTCCAATGCAGCAAACGTGTGCTTGAATTCTACTGCTGTATTTATTTTTCTTAACCTTCTCTAAAAGAAGTTTATTTAAGTGTACTACAAGTATGTCTTTGCTAAAAGTAAGGTTACTTTTTATCTTTTTATCATCTTTATATTGTAAAGTGTTCCAATTTAGTGTGAAGAAGTATTCAGTACACTTCCAAGACTGCCCGTATGTGGTCTGTACTATAGTGTAGTACACAGACCTTTAAACTCTAATCTTGCATTGAAATGCTTAAAACTCAAAGCGTTACCTTTTAATTTTTAGAAGGGTATTAGATTCCGGACCATGAAGGGTTGGCATCATTCCATTTTTATTTTTTTCTCTTTTTTTTTTATAGAAACTCTGCTTTTTCTGCTACCGATTACCTGGATCAGGCGTGTTTTTCCGATAAAATGCAGGCAAGTTGGAAAACATCTGT
Organism: Oryzias sinensis; assembly: GCA_037389245.1. Taxonomy (NCBI): domain Eukaryota; kingdom Metazoa; phylum Chordata; class Actinopteri; order Beloniformes; family Adrianichthyidae; genus Oryzias; species Oryzias sinensis. The sequence continues at coordinate 7,949,220 of CM074508.1, read as the reverse complement.
GGGGCATTGAGTTTTGGAGTCTAATACCTGGGATAGACACCCCAAAAACGAATATAAAGCTCCAAAGTTTTGGTTTCATTTAAAGATCTTCACCTGATTAAACTGAGATCCTTCATTCTTGCTCATCTGGTAAATTAAAACTGACTAAAGTTAAATTGGCTAATATAAAAGAATTGATTGGATTGTTGTAGGAATGACTGATGGCAGATTTTTTCCTGGTTCCTCTCTCATCTGAGTGACTGTAGCTGGCCCTCTAACTGCTGTGTCCTCCTGTCATCTCCCCTGTCGCCTCCCCCCTGCCCCCATGCAGGAGTGGAAAACCTGGTGATTTACTTCAGTGACACTGCGTGGTACGGTACTGTTTTCCTTCACATTCCTGCTTAATTCCACTCTTTGTTTTACACTCATTTTAAATTGAAGTAAAAGGAGTCCGGAGTATGTTGGAGTGGGATACGACCGTACGACCGGGGGGGGGTTTAAAGCCCCCCCCTTCTAAACTAAAGGAAGTGTCTAATTCATTTAGCAAACACTTATTGGATCATTTTCTAACCATTTTCATTATTTGTGACCATTTCTGCCCCTGCATTTGTCGACATCTCTATGAGGGATCAGTTGCTGTTGGTTAGACTGGGTCCTAAAGAAACAAACTAAAATGACTACAAATAGAAATTAATTTATTGCTGATGCACAACTTTTGCGACTTATTTTTGAACAATATTTCTTATCTATATTTGATTGCGTTTTGACTTGATTAAAAGCCAGAAGACTTGAAGAACTTTGATTTTGACTCTCTCCTCTTTGATGACCCGTTTTTTTTTTTCATTTGATTTATAGTCTTTCTATTTTTTATGTAATATAAAATTACAGCAGACATATGAAACATACAAACAAGGAGCAAAACAGAAGGTCTGAGGACCTGAAAGAGAACCAAAACTCTGAAAACAAAACAATTTTTCATATTTAATCTAATATCTCGCCTTTATCCAGTCTTTGCTCTCCATCTGTAAAGGACAAGCTTCTGTATTCTGCAGGTTACAAACTCAAAACCAAACATTTTGGTCCTGAAGAGCTGTTTTAACAGAAGGCCTGCTGTGCAGAAGACAGGAGGAGAAGCAGCAGAAGGAGCTGCATGAGGAATTGTTCATAAGGATTATGAGTGCTTCTCTGTGGAGACGTTCTGAACCACCAGAGAAGAAGAAAATGTGGAGAATAGGTTATGGAGGTTTAACTGTTTAGATGTTGAAGTATCTACATAGTCAGAACATCATATCCAGCCCTCCATTTGTGTGATGTTTCAAAATGTTGGCCTGCTGTTTTAGTTTGACACCAGACTGTATTTTTCTTTTGGTTATAAAATTGGTCATAATATTGGAGTCAATGGGGAATTGCTCCCTTTACCAACCTGCTTCTAGTGGTGATTGGTGGAACAGCAACATTTGCTGCTTCCTGGTTTCTTTTGAGGAATGAGACAAATGAAGCAGAGGAACAACAAGAAACATACACATTCCTAACAGTATTTCATCTGTAAATTCAAATTCAAATTAATTTATAAAGCACCTTTCATGTCAAACAGACAGCTCAAGGTGCTTTCCATAAAAAAAAAAACAAGAATACAATAAAAACAATTAAATAAAATCATTAAATAAGCCCCTCATAATAAAACACACAAAAACAAGCACAAGTAAAAGAAAGATGACAGAGCTTAAGAAAAGAGAACCCAGAAGGTGCTGTCCGCCCCGTCCTCCTGTTGTCTGGGGTGTCAGCATCTATGTAACACAAGCACAACTCATCCCCAGCACCCCCCGCCCCAGAGACCCCCAACCCCCAGGGCCAGAGCACCAAACATGGGCGCACCAGGCCCGGCAGCCCGGGCAGTCGGAACAAGAGATGCCAGAGGACAAGCATGGCCTTGGAGCCCGAACACTAAGACCCCGGCCAAGGGGGAGAAAACACTCATAAGCAGTCTAAAATGTAAAAGTAATAAAATAAGAAAGTTAAAATATAAAAACAGGTCAAATATGCAAATATTAATTAAAATAAAATCAGATAAGATGATTTAGTGCCTAAAAAAGTCTAAAATATAAATTAGAATAAGTTAAGATATAAAAGGACTAAAAGACATTAAACAAATATATATTTGATAAAATAGCAAATAAAATATAAGACTAAAGATACCACATATCAAATCTAATTAAAAGCTAAGTTAAACAGATAAGTCTTTAGTTTCTTTTTCAAAACCTCAACAGTGGACAACACTGTAAAAGCAGCGTCACACAGACTCCCAGATCAGAGTCTGAAATGACCACCTTATTATTTGAACAGTCAGGCGCAGGTCAAAAGCTTTCATTTTCTCAAAAACCTTTTCATCTGGTTTGCTTTATGTATGAATTTTGGTTGTGTTTACTGACTTAAAACTGATTTTCTGTGCCAAATCACTGTCCCAAATGTATTAGTATGACTTAAGTAAAGCACAAAGCCAACTGCTGGTCGGATTGTCAGAGCATTGCAGCCGCCGCCATCAGGAGCCTCGTGGGTGGATGTGTACTTTTTTCAACAACTGAAAAAGTGTGTTTGTTGTTTTGTACTTTGTTCAAACTGAAGATTTCTAAACATTTTTGTGAATTAATTGAAAAAGGCAAACATGTAGAACAGCACAGTTTGCTAAAAAAATGTTTGCATCAATCTTTGTGACCAACGTCTGCTTGAAGGCCTCTGTAGGCATGCTGGGTAGTGTAGTCAAGTCACTTTATATGATGTTTTGCTCAATGCGCCTTATAATCTAAAGTGCCTTATTGCTGGAAAAATAGCATTCTATCCCCTTTCATCCTCTCTCCATCCCATTAATTACTTTTCAAAACCTCAGATTCATCTAAATCCTGATTCTTTGTCATTTGTCTTCCTAGCATGTTTCTCTCAGACGTCCCGAAAGAGTAATTTTTGTTTCTGCTGCACATTGAAAGAGGTTTGTTTTGTTGTTACAGTCTCCAATACTTGACTTCTCCAGCTTCAACGCCCAGAAACCTCTGACTTCACCAGCCCATACTCCCAGGCCAGGTAACCCCACCCAGCCGTCTCCCCCATCAGACAAACTCCTCCTCTCCCCTTATACCAACCAAATAAGCCAGAGAGAAGGACATACCCGAAAAATACGCAAGACGGAGCAGTCGGATGGAACTTCCTGCAAAGTCCTGTTACCACCACAGCCCTCCAAGTTCCAACTCCTCCCTTCCGACACCCCCAGCTCTGCTCACAGCTCCCCTAAATCCAGGGTCTCCAAGCAGCCGTTGGACCCCCATAAAAACATTTCAAGGGCAAAGCTCAAAGCAATGGCTTCCACCTCCTGTTCATCCATCCCACCCCCGCAAACCAAAGAGCCACAGAGGAGCCAGCAAACAACTCTTCACGCTTCTCCCTGCTGCTTACCTCCTGGTTCTTCACGTCAATGAGGATGAGGGAAACGTCATTTTGATCAATTCATATCCAAGCTAGAAAAAAAAGTGCAGAAAAACAAACTGCAGGAAAGAAAACGGGGATCTGTGCCTTCTGTTTGGAAGATCTTCTTTGCTTTGTACCATCAGCCGTGTCGTCCCACGCTTCTTCACACTTAGTGACACAAATGTTTTCTAGAATGACAGAGAAGTTCATTGTAATTTTTGACATCTGCAGCTGATGTTCTGAAGAAGAAAATTATCCAAATCGCAAAGGCTAAGACGGAAAAATCTTTCAGCTTTTCGTTCTGCTTTCCACTGCATTTACCAAAACACTTGCAAACAGCTTTGGCTTTATCATCTAAAGTGGAAGAGCCTCTCTCCTACTCAGATCTTGGTTGGGACTAACTTCATTCTTTGAGTTTCTAAAAACAGATTCCAAATTCTAGGTTCCTTTACATCTCCATTACTCTTTACGTTTGCTTTGTTTTTAATCAACAATTTAAAATATAGAAAGTTTGTTCCAGTCTATGTGGTACGACACAGTATATCATCCTTTTGGCTACGTTCACACTACAGGGCTTAATGCTGCAAGACCGTTCACATTTCCAAGTAAATCCGAACTTTTGTGGTCTCCAGTGTGACCGTGAGACGACCCAAAACTGACCCGCATGCGCAGAAGAGTCCTCAACGGTGAACGACGTCACTCGTTGTTTGCGGAGCCAACGTGAACAATGGATGTCAACAACAGTGTTGTCAACAGTGGAGGGAGGAGGAGGAGTCTCTGCCTTGGGTCCCCCGCGCTTCTGATCATGGTCGGAAAGGGGAGAAAGGAAAAAAAGAAGTCATGGCTGGAAATGTTCAACACCACGCTCGTCCATTTCGCTGGAAATGTTTCCAAAAACTGCCCGGTTGTGATAAGAGCCCTTGAGTTTAGCCTGAATAGAGCTGTAACCCCAAATAGTAATCCAATCAGTGACCTCACTTCCTTCCACTGACGGGTCTCAGCAGCATCGTCCGCCATGGTTGATGTTTATGATCTAGTTCCTGCCTACTTCAACACAGAATTATGACGTTTGTTGCGTATCGATGAGGTACGGGCCGGATTCATGTGGCCTGGCCAGTCAGACGGCGGTCGCATTTCAAAAGATAAGATTCAGGACCACATACCCAAGTGGCCTGGGTCACATTTGAAAATACCAGATCTGTGTTGTTCAGACTGTCATGAAAAGATCAGATACGGGTCGCATAGGGGCAAAAAAAATGGGAATTGGGTCGTTTCAGCCTGCAGGGTGAACGTAGCCTTTGTTCCTGAGTTCAGAAAGGACTAATATTCACATAAACGTATTTTTAGTGTATAAAAATACTGAAAAACAAGCTGAGGATTTAAACTTGTGGTTCATCTGAAAAGATTTTTTTCATATTAACATTTCTCAACGCTGTGTAGCAGGAATCCAGGGTTCGATTCCCGAACGGGAATGAACAATGGTAATAGGGCAATTACCATATCAATAGCGAGCAATTTATATCACCCAGTGAGGGCCCTTGGGCAATGCCCTCAATGCTAATGCCTCCTGAGCGCAGTTTGGCTGCAGCTCAGCGCTTCCCCAAGGGATGGGTCAAATGCAGAGAAGAATTTGACCCATAATTAAATTGTCTATTGTTATTTTTTTTAATTATTTCTGTTGTTTGTGCTGAAGAGCTGATTGAGGATGTGGTTCATTACCAACTTTTCAGACTTCCAAAAGCCTGTCAAAGTTACCAACGGTAAATTTAAAAAGTGATGCATCATAATTTAAAAAAAACGTTTCATTAACCCTTGTGCTATCCTATGGGGTCCAGATGACCCCCCCCCCCTTCCATTGAGGTGTTCTCCCTACCATGACAAAGGTGGATAAAGGTGGAAAGATTTCATGTAATCCATGGACACCAGTGAAGATCACAAATCATTGAAGAAAATAGTGGGTCTAGATGACCCAAGTCCCAATGGTAAAGTGCCTAGGATAGCACAAGGGTTAAACTCCATTAAAATCTCTGCTGGATAGTCTGTGACATATGCAACACAGATTTGCATTTTCAGTGCTAACAAAGTCCACAATTATGTACCAAACTAGATTTGCTTTCAGTTTAATAAAAAATAATCTACAGACTTTGATTCCATTTGTCTCATATCATTTGAAACACTAAATTTCACAGCTACTGTAATATGTATATATGTAAGGGAATGACATTTACAACAAAATCAGTCAGTCAGTTTAAGCGCTAAAGGCAATGTAGAAGAATGTGTAGTCACACTTTTGTTACATGATCATTTCATGCTTAATACGCAAGCTCAAAACATCAAATTTGTTTTTAAGAGAAAGCATCTGAATTCTGGAAAATATGCTTATTGCAGAAATGTAGACTTCAAAACAACAGCAGCTGTTTCTGTTCTCAGTAGGTTCAAGACTGAAAACTCAAAATGTTACGCTTTGAGGTTAATTAGTGCTTTAATTCTGCAGCAAACCTGCTTTTTGTCACCACTTAACGACAAGAAGAGTATTTACGTCAATAACCTAAAATTCTGAGATGACAGGACATTGTTTTTTTTTAACTATAAAAATTCTCAGTAATCACTTCTCCACCTTTTATTAAATATTTGTATCCTAAGAATGCTTCAGATGAAGCTTTTTTGTCACTGCGGTTGCAGAGACTTAAGGTTAGTAAGTCTCTTGAAACACAGACTGACACCCTCCCATCTGTATGTGAAACGAGACAGAATCTACACAGGATCACAGGTGATCTGGTTACAAGCTGTTGACCCCAGAAGCCCAGGAACTGAATAGAGGGAAGATGCTGGCAGAGAGAGAAGAAATGCCAGAGGAGGATTCTTACCTGGTTAGGGTCTGATTTCTAGTGCCTGAGGGGAAAAAAAGTCTGAATTCACATTTGAATAAAGACCAAGAGGAAAAAGAATGAATATTACTTGTAGTCTGAGTTTTATTTAATTTTTGTGTTAGGAATTAGATTTATTGTCATGTCATTTTTTAAGACTGAATAATTTTGCCAAAAAAGATTCTTTTATTTAAAAAACTTAAGTACAAGCATCTCGACATTTCCTGGCCTGCTTTTTTAACTTGATTTATGTGTAATTTTGTGCAATATAAGAAAAAACTAATGTTGTTGTATTAATTCTTATTTATGATAAACTACTGTCATTACAGTAGACTGTTCAGTAAACTGATACAATGGTTAATTGTTCATCTGTCATGTTTTGTTTCTTTTGTCTTAATGACATCTCTTATAAAAATGCACTTTAAAGCCCTCAAACAGAAGTTTCCTGACTGAAATAAACTGCACGATGAGGGAATTCTTAAATAAATAATATTCTCCACACCGTTTGTTGTTCTTTACAAGCGACGCATCACTTCCAAACGCTGGCGCACAGCAGCAGCATTTGGCTCAAATGCGTGGGGATGGGGTTCAGGGTCGGGGCCAACACAGCAATCGGCGCCAGGGGGTAGAGGCACGTTTTTAAGATGTGCCACATTGTGTAGCACAGCAAATGCAGCACGATTTGGCACACACTGTCACTTTCACGTGTTTCTTCCATCTGCCGACGGTGTCGCCGTTTCTCATTTCACCCGTTTTTGTGCGTACGCCTGGGTCAGAGCTTGCGTGGAGGACCGCACATTTTCCCGTCAAGTTTACTTTTTATAAATCTCAACTATTGCGTATAGAGTGGCGTACGCCTTCTTTTGTGCGTACGCAACGTTTATAAATGAGGCCCCTGGTCTCGAGACCACAGGATATTATTTTTCCATATTGTAGATGATGTCCGGTGGTGTCATTTAGTTGGGATCTCCAGCATGCGTTGGGGCTGTTGTCAGCAGTCAAATTGCTGGGAAGAGGGTCAGCTAAGACTGAAGGCATTCTTCTGTTTGTTTGTTTATTAGGCTGAGACCTCCTGCCCCAGGTAAAATACCTTGGGGTATTGTTCATAAGTAAGTGAAGATTGGATCATGAGATCGACTGGCGGATCAGATCAGTTGCATCCACTGTTGAGCACTAGATATACTGTTTTATCCTGGTGAAGATAGAAAAATAGAGCAGAGTCAGAATGCAAAGCTAGTAACCCTTGTTCTATTCTAGGCACTTTAACGTTGGGAGTGGGGTCATCTAGACCCACTAGACAGTGCTTTGAACCTTTTTTCTTCAATGATTTGTGATCTTCACTGGTGTCCATGGATTCCATGAAATCTTTCCACCTTTATCCACCTTTGTCATGGTAGGGGGAACACCTCAATGGAAGGGGGGGGGGGGGGTCATCTAAGATAGCACAAGGGTTAAAGGAGGCCAAACACAAAGCAGAGACATTCGAGACGGTATAAAAACCAAACTTCAGTTAGAGAAGGCATGTCTATTTTATATTTTATACAAAACAAAGAAAAGGGTAAATATTTTCTGACCAATGAGAAGAATATACTGGATACAAGAATGGTACAGAGGTGCATAACATTAGGTGTTTGACAACAGTGGTGTATCATGGGTATTTGTTTATTTGTTTACATAAGGAGTTGTGGACAGACTTTAATTGGAGACTTAGAAAATAATCACAATGGATCCGTGTCAGTGTTTTAACGGAATCAAATTTACAAATCCACCGGCCTCGTCAGAACATTTCAGAGTTTAAGTATAACTAGAGATTTTTTATTCTTTTGTTTTTTTAAGTCAACTTCAAAATTGAGAATATTCAAAATACACTTTAACCTCACTGAATTATTTTATTATTTACACTTGTGTACAGAAAAAAGGGTACCCCAGCCCCCATCTTTTGACATCTCTTCAGAGTCGATGGTAAAAAATTGTACTTTGTACAGTTGTGTTCTGACTCCGTGACCAAAGTCCCATCTGAACCTGGATCCAAATCCAGATTGCACCCCCCCCCCCCCTCTATATGGATGTACTGTGGCTTGCATCAATGGCTTCGGGTATGTGTCCTGCAGAGACTGGCTGGTAGGACATTGGCATGGGTGTCTTGCCAGGGCTCTGCCGGAATAGCCCCCCGTTGGGGGCCCTGTGTTTGCACTGCAGGCTGCCGCTGAGGCTGGTGCTGCTGAGTGGGTGGTGGGGGGGCAGTGTGGTGCTGCCAAGGCCCTGGGACAGGGGCAGCATCCTGCCTAGGGTCCCCCCATGATGAGGGTGGGGAAGAGGTGGTTGAGCACTCTCCTCGGGAAGGAATGTATTCACAGCGAGGCCCGAGGGAGGGTAGTCCCGCATGGACTCTGGACCCTGGACCAGAGCAGCCTGGCTGTTGATGTCCAGCACAGAGATCTCGATAGAGGGGCCGGGGATCTGCTTGTGGACCAAGTCCTCGTCCAAAAGATTGTTCATTCGACGATGCACCTGCTCCAGGTTCACCTCTTTGTCCTAAGGAATGGGGGTCAGGGAGGCGGGGGATTGAGGAAGAAAGGGAAGGAGGGACACAGAAACTTAAATTGGTGACAGGTTGGTTTGCACTGAGACCACATTCAGGATTACCAATTCATAATTCCTAATAACCAATCCCTGAGTGCACATTGACATCAAACTGACACATTTGACATGTGCAGTACAACAGCCCCCACGTAGCTGTGGGTTCCTAAACAGCTGCCACCAATTTTGTTTGGAAAACCATTGAACACAAAAATCAACATCCTGGACAGATTTTTTATTTTTACTACTTTTATTCCACCACAGAGACGACTACTAGTGGTTTTCCCTTTGCTAGATTCTGTCAGAACAGCTCAATTTATAGAAGAATTTATGCAAATGTGGGCTAATGCTGCACCTCTTCAGAATGCAGCTGTGCATACTTGTAAGGACTTAAAGAACCACTCCCATGCACATTTTTTTACATGTTTTGTAGCATTTCTCTGATGGACATTTATAAAGACAATTCAGCTTAACCCTTGTGCTATCCTAGGCACTTTACCATTGGGAGTGGGGTCATCTAGACCCACTAGACAGTGGGGTCATCTAGACCCACTAGACAGTGCTCTGAACCTTTTTTCTTCAATGATTTGTGATCTTCACTGGTGTCCATGGATTACATGAAATCTTTCCACCTTTATCCACCTTTGTCATGGTAGGGAGAACACCTCAATGGAGGGGGGGGTCATAGGATAGCACAAGGCATAGACATATAATACCCGTGTACATATACACCCATGTACACACACCGGTATGCACTGGTACCCAAACACACACGTTACACGTCTAGAGTTAAACGACTGTGCGCTGCATCTGTAACTGTGTAAAAAGCTGATGGGCCTGTTGTTTGCTAAATACTGTATTTTAGGTAATATACCTGCAATTTTAAACCCATTTCCCTGCTCTGTGTCCTGCCCTTCACAGACAAAGTAGTACAAGCACAAACACACTGAGCATGGTTGGGACACAAAGTAGGCCGCTCTTACTCCCTACATTTTTACGTGTTTTTTGAGTGTCCAACTAAACATATAAGATCACATGTGTACCTTGGCAGACAGTCAGAGTTAATATGTAATGTTTCATTAAGAAAATCTCACCCTGCAAGTATAAAAGTTGATAATGTTAAGTCAAATTTATGGAGATTAAGGATAATTTCCTGAAGCTGTTTCATAATTCATGAAGCGGCGCCCCTGAAGAAGTACAGCCCTTGTTCTGTGTTAATGACCAAAAAGGGTTGTGTTGCATGCAGAAACCACACCGAGTGTTGTTAAGTTTTTAAGGAGATGCACATGATTCAATAAGCAATAAAAAACAACAGCCCTAGTTTCCAATAATCAGTGACATTGAACATTTTTAAGTTAGCTAGGCCATCTAATAACTTCACTTTCACCCACGTGTCACTTTTACTCCTTACTCTACTGCATGAAGTGTTCTTTGTTGCTCATCAAAGTTAAATGTATGATTTCTCATTTCTCTGGTCAGGGCTCTTGTTCTGGAACACTAATCTTTTTGGCAGAAATATTGAAATAAGACATCAACTTCAATTTATTGTGGTTAGAATAATATATAAGAAGGAAATGTGGTGGAAGGAAATGTGGTGATTTATAAAAGCACTCAAATGGAAACACTGATTACATGTATTTATTTACGGGTATTTACTTTTTTTTGTCTGTTTTGCACCCTTGTGCTTATTCCTAAATTATTGTTAGGGTGCTAAAACATTTATAAAAGTCTGAACAAATTCTTTTATTTTGTGGTTTAATAACTAAAACTATGATGTACCAGCATCTTCAATTGGGACACAACTAGAACAAAAAAAATCCTGTTTTCAAAAACAGTTTTGCATCACTACACAGCTGGCGGTATAGCAAAGCAAGAAAAGGTTTATATCAAACCTTATACACAACATCCAAACTAACTCAGTTTTCTGGCACTTTAAAAAAATAAACATTACAGAATAATTCTTTGGGTGAATTTTCTACAAAACTTTTCAAGTCTCTAAACAGTCAAGAACCTTTTGAACTCAGACTTGAGGGAACGCAGGTACGTTCAGTGCTGAGGTTCAGGGATGTGGTTGTAAATGGAACGTACCATTGTTGTGCATGTGGTAAGTGTATTTTAAAAGTATTTGTAAGGATAATGTAAGTTGCACTCATTGATGACGTTTATCAGTCTATCAATCTATTTATTCATTTTAATGTATTTAGTCACTTTAACCATTTTATATGTCTACTAAGGTTAATTTATGTGCCTATTTTCTTTTTAAATTTATTTTATCTTTTATTTTACTCCGTTTACATTTTAGCTGTAATTCCTCTGAGGGATCCTCCACATTGGTGATGGACCCTTCTCAGTGTGCGGGGTCGCTGCGATTGGATCTCTCAGGTCCAGCTCTTTGTCTAGATCTGGGGGGTCCTGTGGTACTGGACCCTGTAAACCTGGGTGGGTGTCACTGACGTGGACATGTCCCCAACCTCAGTACAAAGCCAGGTTTTATCATTGCATCTTTTTGTTTTTTATCACAGCGAGTGAGTGAATGTGTGTGTGTGTGTGTGTGTGTGTGTGTGTGTGTGTGTGTGTGTGTGTGTGTGTGTGTGTGTGTGTGTGTGTGTGTGTGAGAGATTTGCCCATTTTCCGCCCGCAGACAGCCCGTATGGGCCAGGAAGAGCATTACACATGAAAGGACCAGAACAACGTATATGTAAAAAATACCCAAAATACCTCATTTAAGATGTGAAAGATTTCATTTAAAAGGATTGTTTTTGTTATTTTTGCAACGTTTTAATAATCCATCTCCATGACAGTAGATCTTTCTTGGCCACAGCTGCAATAACTTACAATGACAGACAGATGTCAGAAAAAGAATTACTACTACTTCTAATTTCCCTTTGGGTATTTGTTGTTTGCCAAATAAGATCCTGCTGCATCAGATTTACTAGAAGTAAAAATACACAAAAAGCCAAGTCAATTGTGGCATTTTTTGTCATTATGGATAGATGGACTGCAGGTTAAACCCTTTACCATAACTTTACTCTGACATGGTAGAAATCTAAAGATAAATGAAAAACACGTAATTTGCTAAGATAAATTTCTGCTTGATGTGCTTGTGAGAACAGCTGCACAGATCTTTGGGAAATTAAGACTGACAATCAAGTTCAACTTCAAGGTCAGATCAAATCATCCATCACTGTTTTAGCCAAAGTGCAGTCCATGGGAAATAGTTATGGAAAACATCAAATACAGATGGACGTTAAACTTATGCCTTTAAGGAAAAGGTTCCTATGTTCACAGGGGGAAAATGTAACATACCAACGAATAGTTCCCACTGGGAAACACAGCTATGTGTTATAATGTTACATTTATGGCTATGATCCTTAGTTTCTTAAAGGTATTCATTTCTAAATCCACATCTTTTGAATGAGCTGAATCTGCAACTGAGATGACTGGAAGGGTTTGTGGGAGTTCAAAAGACTTGTGGACAGATAAAGAGTCCTCCTTTACAATTACAGAAGCTGCACAAGGTTTTATCAAAAAAAAAACACTCTAAAACATCACAATCAAAAAACACACGACAGTTGAAAGCAATAAGTGGCCCCAGGCTGCTCCATCCCTCTGTCTCACTGCCCGTTTGATTATTCAACTATATACTGTTGTTTTTTTAGTATGGCATCTAGTACTTTATCATTGAGGGTTTGATAGTTGGGGCGGCCGTGGTGCAGCGGTAGGGCGGTCGACCCATGATCGTAAGATTGCAGGTTCGAATACCGCCTTGCACGCCCATGTGTCGAAGTGTCCTTGGGCAAGACATGAACCCCACCTTGCCTCTGGTGGGAGGTTGGCGCCAGTGTTCGGCAGCGAAGCTGCCATCAGTGTGTGAATGTGTGTGTGAATGTGTGTGTGCATGGGTGAATGGGACTGTGACTGTAAAGCGCTTTGGGCCTTCGTAAGAAGGTAGAAAGAGCTATATAAGTATACGCCATTTACCATAGTTTTGGTCCGGGCTTCTTTAATGCCTTAGTCACATGCTCCCATGGCGGTTGACCCGTACAGGTGCTGTAAGTTTTTGGGTTGTCTGGGCCCGTGGAGGGTCATAGAGGGGTGCAGCTGGCAGATCCTAAGACCTAGTACATGCCACCCACTGACCGCCCGTATCCACCCATAAGGGCAGTTGTAAAGAAGGCTTTAAATTCATATCAGTCGCTGATTTCATTGGATGATTTTACATCAAAATGTTAATTTTGATCAGTTTGAAGGGATTTTAGTTGCTTTTTCTTTCTTTACCAGGGTGAACAGACCAAGAATTATCTTTATATCTGTATGAGAAAAATTACTGAAATAAACTCTGAAAGACAATAAAGGACCCTGGTGACCGAAAGGAGATGTTCAATTTGTTGGATGTCATGAAGGAGCTCTATTCTGACCTGTGTCAATAGCTTCTGCTTCATCCCAGCCTTTCTCTCTGTCTGTCCAAATGTCCCTTCTCCCCTCCGATGAAGCAGTTGTAAATTCATTATATGTCAATGGAGCAGAAACCCTTGTCAGTCTGTAATCCTTAGTGACCTGCACGAGATCATAGACAGTCAAGTGTAAATCAAAAATGAGACAAACATATAAAGAATATGAGGGGAGAACACGGCTGTTCACATTGACATATAATCAGTGGTCAGACGTGACACAACGACTGAATGGACCTGCAGCACACATGCATCATTTGAACAGGAACATCTACTCACACTTTACTTCATGGATCCACAGAAACAGCATAGCCCCTTTTTTTTTTTACTTTGGTTTCACTGTGATTTGGGTTCAACATGTACTCATTGTTCATTGGTTTGTTCCAGAACTGAACTGAATACTGGCTCATTTTCCAAAACAACAGTAAGTTTGTGTTGTGTTACTTTCAACTCTATTTGGCATAATGCCAGTTGCTCTGGTATAGTACCCTTAGACGTATAGACCCCCTGCAGTGATGCAACGCTTGTGTCGTTGTCCACCATTTTTTGTTACGGGTAAAATCAGTGACACTGGTGGAGAAAAACAGCCACCAAACCTCATACGTGCATTGCTGTTGGTCTTCAAAACAGAAAACTATCAATTCAAGTGTCTCATTCTACCAATTTCCATGGGACCTTTGGTTACACATTTTATGTGTCTTTACAGTGATACGTATCGAAGTGGGTTACCATTCCAGTTTGATCAAATATAGGTGTCAATCCGTTACTTTTGAAAGTGTGAGGCTGGAACAGGTTCCTCTTTATATTTAAAGCTAATTGAATAACGGAAAAAATTGGCAAACTTTTCCCAAGAAAATCCAAAATATGAGGAAGCAGAATCCCAGATCCCAGCAAAGCCTGAATGTTCCTGATCTGTTTGTTCTCTGTCAGTCTCTGTTATTCTCACCCAATCCTCGTGGGCAAGACAATACTATTGCAATATGAGTGGTTCCAAAGCTCATTGGATTGTTTTATATGAATGTGTTTTGCACTTTGTCAATACTATATTATAGAAAACATCCTAATAATATGTAACCCAGTCATTCGATGCGCACAGCTTCCTCTTCCTCACAGCTTTGCTGCTCTGCACTGTTTAAGTGTTGGGGGGTGGGGGCCCTGTTAAGGTCAGAGGTCAGTTCTGTTTTGTGACGGACCGTTGTACTTTGCCTTGCCAACAACACAGAGGGAACTGCTCAAAGGCAGACAGTCGAGTGGACACAACAAACACAGGCGCTATGACATCACATCAGGTGATCTACCCATGTGTCTAAAGCATTAGTTTATGTGTTGTTGTTTTTTTCTTTTTTCTATTATGATTGGGGCAATCTGACCCAAAGAAAAGAGCACTAGACAGCGTGGAAAACTGCTGTTCTTCTGATCAAGTGCCATAAATAAAACCAGGTTTTTAACAACGATGCTCTGGCTGCCTGTCTGGAGGTCTGTTCTATCGCTCAGCTTTTGGAAGATTACAGATGTCTACAAACTCCTGATGCCTTTTCACAAAGAAGGAGTCCATTACAATATATAAATGGATGAAGCTCTTAGTTGGGGGGGAGTATTTGTTTCTGTGAAATATGCAACACCAGTCCAAGGTAGTTTAAATCCAAACCTGCTCAGACTGATCGTTAAGTGTTTGGGGTCAACAAAGAGAGGAGCTGCTGTTTTCCAGGCCAGTTTGCAAATGTTGTGTTAATTATCGTGAGGGAAAGAGGTGTGGAGAAAAAACATATCAAATAAGAAATGGAAGGACCTAAAAAAGCAGTAGCCAGATAAGATTTTAGTCTCCTGATTTTTGGTAAATATTTCAGAGCTGGGTGTTCCTAGTCCACTGAATCAGGTATCTGGTCTGCACCTGGATCCTTAAAGTACAGTGTGGCAGAGTGTTCCCCCCGCCAACCCATCCATGCTTGGTCACCTCTTTGGGCTGCTCCTGCCGGCAGCGGTTGCTGTTCCACCACGCCTCCATGCCAGCCACGAGGCAAGCTAGAAGCAGGCCAGCAGCCAGGAAGCAGAAGATGCCAGCAAAGCTGTGCAGCTTGAGGGAGCGGCCATCAGGGTGCGTTGTGGCGTGGTTGCTGAGGTCACATCGACCTGTTCTGGGCCACCATTTTTGCTTCATGATGTCCAGGTCCCCTTTCTCCTGCAGCTCTAAGATCCTACAGCAAATACAGAAAAAGAGGATCATTCAAAAGCACAGTTTAGATGTCTTTGCCGCGGTGCAGATCTGGTGTGATCGCTGCACGTGCCAGGGAAGTGATTCTTTAAACCTATGTTAGTTACTACTAGTGTCAATGACTCAGTATGAAGCCAGAACAAAAACCAAACACAGCATAGTTCTCTACAAAAACAGACCACAGTGCATCTGCCCCTTTAGAGCTTTGAGATGTTTTTTTTCTTCATGGTGATAGGCACTTCTTTTTTACTGGTGGACAGTAAATGAAGGAAAAATATCATTTTTTGATTTTGGTTTTTAAAACAATTCACGCATGATGGGTCAGAAGTTCATCCATTTCCCAAAGGAATGCAGACCGATTGGCTGGCCCTCACACATTTTCACCTCATCAAATCTCACCCACCAGACTGCATCTTGACGATGATGGACCATGCCGTCTGCTCAAGTCAGAAAATGATGGCAGCCAGGTTAGTGGTAGGTAACTAGCAGCTCTCTTTATAACATCAGGTATACAGAGGTGTCCAGTTGACTGACAGCTAGAAGACATCTCATTGTCTAAATGGAAGAATTGCATCATATTGTTGTGGACTTTAAGTCAAATGCAGGCAACAGCAAAGCTACACTGTGCAGTAGTGGCTGGAATGATTTGTCCATCAAGAGCATCAGTATACTCCTAATACTCCAAAAGCAACCGGCTCTCTTTAACACAGCCATCTCTCGAGGAAGCGGTAGTACATTTCAAATGAAGACCAAATAAGCACTTCCATTCGCTTCCCTCGCTCCAGAATAATGAAGAACAGGGGCATCTTGTGGCAGAATTAAGCTATAGCAACCCCAAAGGAGAACAACCAAAGGCCTGACAAGAAATTCCAGTCAGGGACTAGACTTAAAGAATAGAAGTTGTGACATTATTGTTGTTTTATTTGCTCATTTTAAATAATTAAAATAAAGAACTGGGATGTTTTCAGCTTCCAGGAATTGTGTACAGATTCTTGCAACTGCTGCAGCATGAGGTGATGTTCTGGGATGTTCAGCACAACAACGGTATCTCTAGCATTCAAAATGCCATCAATAAAATGCACCAGTGTACGACACACCTGCCCATATTATAATCCCGCCGCCACCATGGGCCACTTAACATCCTGATAAACTCTATGTAAAGAAGCTGTGTTACATGAGGAGTCCCCATAACCCCCAATAAAATACATTAGTGACCTTTTCCAGTGGCCAGCCTTAGGTACACTTGTGCAATGCTGTCTGTCCAATCAGCATCTTGATATGGCCCACCTGTGAGGTGGGGATTATCAGCAGAGGAGAAGTGTTCACTGTCACAGGTTTGTTAAACCCAAAACAAAAGTGTTTATACGTAGTTCTCCATCCCTTGCAAACGTCATAACGCCTGCTGTATTTGTTGGAGCCGATCAATATGAGATGAATGAGAACATTTTTACATTTTGGGGAGCTAAGGCATGATGTAA
The DNA here is from genome assembly GCA_037389245.1 of Oryzias sinensis. Taxonomy (NCBI): domain Eukaryota; kingdom Metazoa; phylum Chordata; class Actinopteri; order Beloniformes; family Adrianichthyidae; genus Oryzias; species Oryzias sinensis. The sequence goes on along the minus strand of CM074508.1, from coordinate 7,932,197 downwards.
TGGTGTAGAGATTTTCTGAATGATTGATTTATCTTCTCCCTCTGGGATTAATTTGGGTTTGAGCAAAGACCAAGCTCCATTATTTGCTTGCAGACTTGATCTGGAGGTTTCCTCACATTGGTCTCTGTCTTCATTCCCACCATGAATAATCCTGGTTGTTTCACAACACCAAAGCTTAATGCCAGCTCTTTTCATCTGAACTTAATTAACCTAAGCATTGTTATTGATTTAATGGTGAGAGAGCCCCCTGTAGGAGGTTCTTCTCATTACAGGAACTCTTCTGCACTCGCCTCTCCTCTGAGAGGAGCGGTTTCATCTTGTATCATGCTCACTTATTGGGTTATATTTACAAGGGAGCTGCAGTTATTGTCTCAGTTGGGAGCTGCATTTAAATGCCTCACTTCCATGAGATTTCTTAAAAGAAAAAAATCAGCTTGCCACTTTCACCAACTCCTTTTTAGGCTGCAGCAGCACAGTAGACAATAAAACCCCAGCCTGCACAAAAACCCTTCTATTGTGATTCATTATGTGCTGAAGAAGATGGATGGATTTAGAAAGACCTGAAACTGAAAAGTTACCATTTTTCTCTCTAAAAAGGATCTTTTCCCCTATGTTTTGGGTATGGGTGTTCCTCAGAAAATGTCAAGAATTTGGGTCAAAATGTCCAACCCCCCCTAAAGTCATTTCCCTCTCTTTCAGGGAGCTTTGAAGTAAAGACCCACTCTGATGAAAAGGGAGTTTTGGTGTTTTATCATGTCCTTGTACCATTTCTATGATGATGGAGAACATATATGAAGAAAATTAAGCTAATTTCTGAGTATGTCTTCATCCAAATTGTTGTGAATCAGAAGCAGTTTAGGCTACTGTTTGGGCGAAGGAGGGATACACCCTGGACAGGCAGCCAGGGTGTATCCTGCAGGGCACCTGGGGCTGGAGCGACCGCGCTGCTACGCCGGGCGGCCCATGGTTTTATCTGTTTTACCTCATTGTCATCGAGACAATAATAAAAAGATCCTCTAGCTTGATTCTTGTCTTTACTTTTCCCCTCTAACTAATGTGGGTCACGAGACAAGGACGTAGTGGCGGAAAGCGGTTTTTGCAGCGGGAGTGAGAGACCAGAGAGTCTCTGAATGATCTCATGGACCCAGAAATGGAGACGTGATTCACAAAGCTTTTGTAGATGACATGGTGCCTCTGTCAGTTACCTACCTCCTCCCCCTTCGTGCTCTGATCTGGACACGACCAGCTGGTTCCACTCACCTCATCTCCATCTCCGCCTACTTAAGGAGATCCAGGACCTGTTTTCGACGCCAGTCCGTTGTTCCTTCCACGGTGCTTATGTCTGGCCAGCTCATGTGTTGTGCCTTGTCCTGTTCCAGCATCGCTAACTGTTCCTCTCTGCTCTGCTCTCAGGAATCATCCTCACCATGAGTGAACCTCGGGTTGCAGTCCTCCGCTCACGCTCCCCTCCTTGGATTCAGCCGAAGCCACGCACTCTGGATCGTCCTGCCACAAACCTCCAGCCAGCCGCCACGCCACATCAAGAATCCTACTATATACTCACCACCTGTGAATTAAACTCTCTTTACTCACCTTACGTCTCCAAGTGTCCTTCTGGTTTCCAGCGCTTGGGTCGGTCAGAAAATCCCGCGAGACCATGACAGTAGAAGTTATTAAAATCGATGAATGTGATCTCTAAACATCCTCCGTGTTTTCCATGCCAGGTAATGACAGAATTCTGAATGTTTTTGCTGTCAAAGTATTGTTCACATCTGTGTTTTTGAATGACTTATTGTGCGAGTTGCTTTGTGTTCATTTGCATATATATAGTGTATTGTGAAATTGTGGGCTTTTATTTTTTTTATTTTTTTAGTATTTCGATAAAGTTTTTTGTAAAACGTTGATAAAAACGTGGCTATTATGACACAGCATTAGTGTTGACAATTTGAAACAGTGGGAAAAAAAAAGGCTTTTACTGACTACTCCTTCAGCCAATATGTCAGCTTACCTTAAGGCAGCTGTGTACCATCTTTAAGCCATGCTCAGGTTGCCTCAACAGAATCAATTTAGACAACGTTCTGTGTTGATGGCTGACTTACTTCTGGGAGAAGAGATCTCTGTATGGGCTTCCGTGCTGCATGGCAATACCGTAGCCTTTGCTGCTCATGCTGTTCCCCGACACAGTGATGGTGCAATCATCATCGGTCAGAGCGGTGTACTCCAGCACCGCCATGTCCCACAGGAAGGCGTATGGACTCTTCTTGGCCTGCAAACACAGTTACACCCGTAAACAAATGCCCTTGTTTCCACAAACATTATTACAAGCCACCTTAAGTGGAGATTTATATAACCAGTTTGGTAAAATGCATGAAAACATCTTGGACTCATATTAAAAAAGAGACTTTTCTCACATCAAATTCTTTTTTAAACACAGTCATGTGCATCAACAAAAGTTGGTTTTGCCCTAAAGAAGAAAACAACTGTAAGTAACCACAAAAACTACCTTGAATAATGCAAATGCATGCTTTAAACTGAATGTAATTGGTGAAGATAATGACCAGATAATGAATATAACTAAAATTGCTGGAAATTTTGAGTTTTCCACGAGCAAAGATGTTATCGTGTATCTATAGTATATGAGATAATACACAATGGTAGCCTCCACATTTATTCCAAAATCCTGGCAGCTGGCCCCGGCGTTTATTTAGAAGACCGGCATTTATTTAATGACAGACAGAACGATGATGGCTTATGGGTAAATTTTGTGGTGAAATTCGGTCACAAAATGTAGACAACACTGAAACATTTCCAGATTTATTGAAGTGATGAGAACATCGTATTATGTTCTGATTAGCTCTGGCTGCAAACGTTTCTTTTCTCTTTGAAGCATCAATCTCCGTATAAAAAATCCTCTTGCGCTATCATGAATCATTTTCCTGGAGACACGCGGACTTTTATGTGTTTGCTCAACAATCCACTTTCAAACCAGTTCTTCTAATTAGTCGCCCGCTTTCTTTGCACCTCCAACAGGCAATCATTTGCTTTTTGCTCCTTTTTCTGCAGCCGTCTTCTCATTATTACCGGGCCACTATTAGAGACCGGCATCTGAAATAACAAGCACCTGTTAGAACCGGCGTTTTTTTGGAGATCAGCATCTACTGGAAGATATACGGTAAATAAATTGATAAAATTGTCTGCTAAGAAATGAGCAAAATGCTGTATTATTTAGCAAATTATTATTTAGCAAATAAAGTTAGCAAAAAGATGGAACTACTTGATAGTACTAACAAAAGGATAAAATTACTTTATATATGAGCAAAACAAAACAACAGAATCTGAAATCAGAATCAGAAAAAGCTTTATTGCCAGGTTCAGTAGAGCGCACTTTCCAGAACGAGGAATTTGACTTGGTGTTGGCAGGTGGTGCATCTCAGATGAGAAAAGTGCAAACAGTATAACATACAGTAGGGAATTTAAAGCCATACAACCAAAAACGTATGAACAAGAGAAGTGATATATGTGGAAAGGAGCTACACTAAATAAATCTAACTTGGAATCAAGAGCTATGGATCCAGAGTTATCTAGAGCAAAAGCGATGGCTGCAAGCAGGTTAAAGTGGGAGAAGGAAGGTTTCGGGTAACAAAGAGCATCGCAAAAGGTCTACAAGACTATGGTGGGAGCAGATACTATTTTACAGACAAGAGACAGAGCTGCTGATGTTGAGGTTCTTTTTGGGATGGATCCGATATAATTAGAAATGAAAACATCTTGTTTTCGATGTTTTGGAAATGAATGCAAGGAAACAAACTAGGATGGTTGGGACACAGAGGAGGGGCAGTGATGGTGTCGGTAAAAAGATGCTGAAGTTGGATCTACCATGAAAAAGGGTCTAAAGGGGAGACCCATAGAGGGATTCCATTGTGAACATGGGGGGGTTGATCGAAAAGGAATCCAGGGTTAGATGGAGATAGATGGGTCACTGTGGCAATCGTTACCCCTTTATCCAGCAGAGTTTTAGTTCCAGTGTTGATACTCTTTTAGCTACCATAACAATTCAACCGTTTACGGATTCTGAAGTGGAGAAAAGCAGCTTTGTGATGTTATACAAAACTTTACACAAAGTGTTAATGCAATCAATGTAAATCAGCTGATGCGGTCCCAGAATGCTGTTGTTAAACTATTCAGATTGTTTTACGTTTTTTCAAGATGTTCCAGCTAGATGTAGCATGAGAAACTACATTGAACTTGTCTAGTCTTCTTGGACAGAAGAGAAAAACAGGCATTTAAACAACTCTGTCTGTTTTATAACGTCACGTTTGTGACTTTTGGTGTGACAATCAAATTTGGTACACGGGGAAATACCTCTTTCCACATTTTTATGGAAATGCAATCAAGTGACAAAGCCCCTCTGGGTGCTCAGTCCCCCAGCTGCACTTTTTAAACATGCTATTTTTACGTGTGAAAATGACAGCAAAAACACAAACAGGTGCTGTTATGACTGCAAACTGACCTTGCGGATGCCTTCAGAGGGACTGGACACGGAGTGGTCCAGGCCGTCGTTTCTGCTCATGGTCCTCCACAGCTCGGCGTAGGTGCTGTCCTGCTCCAAAGGGTTGGTGCCTTTGTTCCTGAAGTAGTCGTACACAGCTGAGTCCCTTACTGTGCCATAATCAACATCTATCTGCCGTGCCAAGTCCTGAAAAGATCTGCAGGGAAACATTAACATATATGTTTTTATGTTAATTCTGGAAAGGGTATTTACGTAACCCTTGTGCTATCTTAGGCACGTTAACATTGGGAGTTGGGTCATCTAGACCCACTAGACAGAGCTCTCAACCTTTTTTCTTCAATGATTTGTGATCTTCACTGGTGTCCATGGATTACATGAAATCTTTCCACCTTTATCCACCTTTGTCATGGTAGGGAGAACACGTCAAGTAAGGGGGGGGGGGGTCATCTAAGATAGCACAAGGGTTAAAGGAGTGACTCCATCAGAAGCAGTTGAAGGCTGAAAATACTCATTTTATAGTGTAAAGGTGATGGGTTCTCTGTCTTTTTCCCGCCTGTATCCCCGTCCTTTGTCTCTTTCACTCTTTTTTTCTTGTGCAGGAGCAGAGTGGGGGGTTTGGTGTGCCTTTACAAGCCACACCCTTCACACACCTGTAGCCATTTCTCCCACCAACATTAAAAAAGGCAAATGGTGCATACTTAATATAGCGCTTTTCTACTTTCCTTGAAAGCTCAAAGAACTTTTCGCAGTCTACACATCAGGTATGTGTCACATGTTCAACCCTGGTTTTTGAGCGTGCTTTTAGCAGATGGTGTTCACGTAAACTAGAATGAATGTCAAATCCATTCACACATTGGACTGGAATGATGGACTGATCCGTGTTGATGACATCACATGTGTGTTGTTGCTGTGAGGAACTTGGTCATTTTTGTTTTATAGTTTAATAAACCTACCTTGTTAACTTTATTGTAATAGTATACTTTGATTTGACTAACAATCTGCCTCAGACAGATCAATCTTGGATTGTATGATTATAAATCAATTCATCGATTAAGTCGATCAATCATAACACCCCCTAGATTTCACCACCATCCTTTACAATAGCGGGGGCCAATTCCAGGCCTCGAACAGTCCTACATGTTTTCCAACCAACCTTCCATTGAAGCCTTTGGACAACCTAATAACCCTGCAATAACTGTTTTTCCTTTATCAGTCAGCTTCCTCCTCTATTAATTGGGTGAAAATTATTGTAACAAGGTAGTTTGCTAAAGAGAAAATGCAGTTTGCTGCTTATATAACATATATGGAACAACAAAATCCAGCTAAAATTCTTCCAGGTTACCGGTACTCTCAAGGAAAATATTTTAGGACCAAACAACTCAGTGTTAATTGTATAAAGCGAGTGACTTTTGACCTGTGTGTATGGATGAGAATGTTTGTTCATTTTAGACGGTGCTTCCCATTTCATTTTGTCTTGTTTTTTCAAATTTCACTGTCATTTAGCACATATTTGAATGAGATGAATAGATTTTTCCTTAACCTTTTAATCAACATAGCGAAAGCTAAGACATTAGATGTCTTTAGGCTCATAACGGGACTCTTGGGCCCCAGTCAGGCCCACCAAAACAAGGAGCAAGTGATTCCAAGCACTGGAACCACTCCCCTGTGGGTCCACCACCTGCCAGACAATTCAAAAGGGACTGGTGCAATGTGGTTTAGGGAACAGCTGAAGACAGGTGCCTTGGGGGCCCAACTGCCTCATATGTAACGGAAACAGACTTCTGCTACATGGTCCAAGAGACATCAAGGGAGGTGTTCCAGGCGTATCCCATCGGGGAGAGATCCAAGAACATGCTAGAGAGATTACATTCCTTGGTTGGCCTGTGAGCGCCTCAGGATTCCACCAGAGAATATTCAGAATGCCTTTATAGTCACTGTCCACATGGGATTAGAGCCGTCAACATATCAGCGCTAAAAAACTATACAGTGGTCCCTCATTTATCAGGAGTGTTGCGTTCTAAAAATAACCTGCGATATGTGAAATCTGCAAAGTCCAGATTTATGGAATAAAAACAAAGATCTGATCACAATCAAAAAATTATGTAGATTCAGAAAACTGAACGTATTCTCTATAGAAGACATCACACAGAGGGGACTGATTGACAAGGTCAGCAGCCAATCAGGACACAGAACACAGTGTGCTATGAAAAAAAAAGGCATTTACAGTTGCACTGACAAAAATCCACAAAACAGCGAGATTGCAAGACGAGAACCAGGGAGTAGCGATGGAACACTGTATATAATAGAAATGTCTAGGTTATGTGCAGTAGTTACTCCATAAGCTAACCCAGTGTTTTTCAACCTTTTTTGAGCCACGGCACACTTTAACCTTGACAAAAATCCTGCGGCACACCAGCATCCAAAATTTAAAAATGAGAAACTTAGTCTGTATTGATCTACAGTCCCTCCATGATCTCATGTGCATTTTGGTGATGATTGTGGCAGAAAAAGCTGGAAGCTGCAGCTGTTTTTTCTAAAAGATGGAATAAAAGTGAAGTTAGAAGATTTCAAGACTGTTTGATGTGTGTTCGTTGTGGTTCCAAGACGTTTACAAGGAAGACTCATGCGCTGAGACGCTGTCACTTTAACCCTCGTATTATCCTCAAATATGACTCACACATAATATACCCTTGGGGTCAATTTGACCCCAATGATATTTACCATCAAAAATGAGTGACATAAAATTGTTAACCAAGTTTTTTGTGTAAGGCACATTATTTGTTGAATACATAAATAACCCCTTGCTAATGAAACAGATCAGTGGGTTGACCTGTTATCTAGCGCCAGCTTTAAATTAGAATTGATGTATCTTGAAATCTTTTCATCCAAATCTTCTCAAATTTACTGACAACATTAATGACAACAATAATTTGAACCCTTGGTGATTATTTGACCTTTGCTGTAGTACCATCACCAGGTTAAACTTTCAGTTTAAAAGTTAGTGGATCTTGAAAAGGTTTCATCCAAATCTTTTCTAATTCATGACTCTCACAGAATAAAGCATTCCTCAGTGCAGGATTTGGCCTGGTACATGTTTCCGTGCTCTAAAAGCTTTGTTTGCTTTCCTATAGTCAACGGTAGAGATCATTCTTGAATTGACATGAGAAGAATCAACATGAGAAGTCCGACACTGAGAAGAATTTCCATTTTTTTCATGCGTCCATCCTGCGTTAACACCTGTATAGGTTGCCAGAAATGTCAAATTTTAAATTAATCCTCTAAAAGGTGTGTTCGTGACTGTGTTATACCTTATGGCGTGGTCCATGCGTGACACAGTGAGGTAAGCAGCCAGGTTGGCAGTGTAGGACGAGCACACGATAAGTGTAAAGAGCCACCAGCTGCCCATGACGATCCTCAGAGCCACAGAGCCCACCACGCCATCCCCGCCTACAAAGAGAGATTTTGATGTCTACCTGCTGACGGGATCAAACTTCTTACCGTCATATCAACCCGAAGTCAGTGAAATCATGTGAGAGATTTGTGTTTTGCATTCCAACATTTACTCACTAACCTTGTTGAACAAAGGCTCCATATACAATCCAGATAGCGCTGTGCAGCGTGCCCGACCCCACCCCATTTGATCGCTGGCCGTGTGAAAGGCCCTGGGAGGAGGAGGAGGAGTGCAGAGCCTGCAGCCTGTTCAGCAGGAAGATGAGCACCCCCACCACCGGGATGGCAGCGGCAATGCAGGCCCAGACAGCAAAGTCAAAAGGTGCAAACAGGGAGAAGATGTTGATCTTCTCTTCAGGTTTTCGCACCAGGATGCCCACTCTGTAGTCCAGGTAACGCTTGCTGAAGTCCACCACATTCTCCCGCTCTGGAGTGATGGTTATGGCTGACACAGCCAGGTCTGCCCTCTGCAGGGAGGGTTAGTTAAGACATTTGACACAAACTGATATACACCATACCTGTTCAAGTCCTGCTTTGAGTTTTTACAAGGTTTAATAGAACTTTACCTTGTTGATAAGATCTCCAATCATGCCGTTCCAGGAGCCGTTTGGAAGCTGAGAGCCATATTTACTATCTGCCACCTGAGGGACAAAAAGTCACTGTTTGCCGTCAATTTCAACAAAAAACAAAGACCTACATGGAAGGAAATGACACAATGAAAGATGAGCATAAAGCAACACAGACACGGTTCTTTTCTTGGATTTCAATCAGTAAAAACATTCATGGATGGGTCTTACAGCCGGGGGGCAGAGACCACAAGGATCTCCCCAGAAAGAATGACAACATAAAGCACACGCAAAACATTGAGGAAATCAAGACTGTTGGCACCCCTCTCATCCCTAACTGTCTTCCACATGTCTAAAAGCACCAAAGCCTTCTGAAGACAAATCTCTATCCATCCATTTTTTTTACACCTGCTGGATCTTTTTTGGGGTCACAGGGTTGCTGGAGCCTATTGAGGCACCGTTAGGCAAAGACAAGCGCACCCTGGATGCTTCAACAGTCAATCACAGGGCCTGAACACCACTCTTTATATGTTTCTGTGGAAAAACTGCTCTACGCTCTGTAAAGAAATGTACTTTCTGTGTTTCTTTCTTTCAAACACAAATGAAAAAAAATCATCACCGTGGTTTAAAAGACATAAGACACTACAGTGTGTTTGAAAAGGAGTCTTGTCTGATCCCAACCTTTTTTACAACACTTGATGATGCGCATAATTCAATTTACAGATATGTACAAAACATTCACGGTACAATTTTTGCATGGCAACTGTGCAAAGTGACTTTTTTTAGCGTTTCTGGCCTTATAAAGATCTATTAGTGGCTTCTTGTAGGTTATTTTGAAAATACTTGTAAACTTAATCAAAATGCCAAGTGAGAAAAATAGTATTTGCTTCAATGAAAACGATCAGAAATGCCGCCCAGCAAGTACATGTTATAGTGGCAAATCAAGGCCTTCATTCTTCTTTGAACATCCTGAGATGAACTCTCTTTTTCTCTTTTCTTCTTGGGGGTTCAAAGATGGAGAATTTAACTCTCCATGTTTGAACCCAGTTGGGGTTTGTCAAGCGTGCCGTCTGCTCCCACCTGATAAATCTCATATTTGAAGCCCAGGATTTTGGCCAGGGCATCCAGTACGTCGATCGAGAAGCCTTTATAGCGCTTCGGCTGGCCCAGGATGTTTTCTGCCACCATGACGAAGGGATCTTCCTGCAGAAGATTGGACAGAGAGGTCATGACAAAGCGGTGCTGCCAACGTTGCAACTTCCTCACTATGTATCTTCAAAACAGACTAGCAAAAATATCTGGCAACTTCTCCCGGTGTCACTGGAGAGTTTGGTGTGAGAACACCCCAAAAAAACACAAACTAGTTTGTATTTTCTAAAACACTTGGACTAGTTCTTTTAACCAACAGAATGACAGAGTAAAAGTTTTTTATCTCTCTATAGAAGTCAATGAGAATTTAGCTTCTTGGAGCCAACAGGTACTTCCTGTTTGGATGGGCTAATGAATCACAATGTGGTAGCAGCGTCCCCCATGTGACAAGTCACATCTCCAAGAAGTGTTATCATGTTTGGGCGTTCCCCGACCACATGTTTTGTTGGTTTGGAGGATTTAGAGACCATCTGCATCTCTGCATCAGGGGCTCACACCTTTCAGTCGTGGTGTTTAGCTGTGAGATGAATCGATGCTCAGAGGAGGTAGAGTGAAGGTAAACTGTTTTTCTACTCTCTGAACCCACACAATTGTTTATTAGTTTTAAATATAGTTAAGTATTTTACTGTCCACCACATTTATCATTTCCTCCAAAGCTCTATGTGAATAATAGTCTAAAATAGTGATGGTGTCATAGTGAATTCCATGGTCGGCCAAGAACTTTTTTCATAATGAGGAGTTGACAACATCATAATAAAGGCTTTAGCCATGAAAAAAGACTGACTATTAACCATCAAACTGATGCATTTAACCCTTGTGCTATCCTAGGCACTTTAACATTGGGAGTGGGGTCATCTAGACCCACTAGACAGTGTTCTGAACCTTTTTTCTTCAATGGTTTGTGATCTTCACTGGTGTCCATGGATTACATGAAATCTTTCCACCTTTATCCACCTTTGAAATGGTAGGGAGAACACCTCAATGGAAGGGGGGGGGAATCTGGACCCCATAAGATAGCACAAGGGTTAGAAAAGTCAGAACTGTCAAGTAAATCTGAGAGTTCTGCACATTTGCGCGAAAAACAACTACGTGTTTGTCTTAAAGCTGAAAGAACAGAGATCTGGATAAGTTTCTGCAGCAGAGGGAAAACATTCCCCATAGTTGGTCTGACTCGCATCTCTGCATCCCAAATCTATTTTGGTATCACTGGTTTAAAACCCTTGGCTGCTTATAGTCAGTAACCTCATCATGCTGACCGGATACACTGCTGGAGCTTAAGTATTGGATTAGTATCTTAAAGGAATAACTTTGAAATTGTTTAGGCTGCATTGCAGCATGGAGCAAAGACAAAAATCAATGGAGTCAAGCAGAGCGTCTCATTTGGCAGAGGGATTTACTAAAGCATGGGATGGATTTGTTCTCTCATAAAAGAAGCACAAGAGATTAGTGGTTTTAGTTTAAAAACAAACTCAAGTTTTTTGGATTTGCTGTCAAAGAAATCCTAAACAAGTAAAAATGAAGCTCAAACTGTGTCTCCAAAAATTAAAGTTAACCACTCAAACTAATGTTACTCCAGTCAGGAATGTAAAACTGCAAATATTTAGAAATAGTAATAATTCTAGTTAGCGTTTTTAGCAAAGATCTGCTCCTTGTTGACTTTTACCTCTGATTTCTGTCAATCAACTGACCTCTGGAATTGACTTTAATCAGACATCTGAAACATTGATTCACTTCCTGTCCTCAAGTCAAATATCAACACACTCTAGTTTGAAAGAACTTGTCTTTAAACTGTCATTCGTTCATTCATTTGTATAGACATCCCTTCTAGTCCTTGACTTTTATTTTTTGTGTCTTTGCACATTGTTCTTGGGTTCTTTGAAAGGAATTTTCTTTTAAAGTTGCAAATTTTTATTTCTCTCTTCAATTTGAGCTCTGAGGGGAAGGTTGCAGTTTTCACAAAGTCAAGTTCTGATTGGGTTCTGCAGCCTTGTGAATGGTTTTCTATTTAAATACTCACACAAATATCCAACTGAACTTTTCTGGGTAATGGTATTCTTCTACTTTTACATTTTGGATCTGTGCTTCTTTCCCTTGTAGGTATTCTTACATTCCCTCAACTTGTCTCTCGGCTGGTGCTGCACCCTTTTCAGCCACTCTTTGTCACCCGACCTGAAGGCCCTCTTCTTCTCATTCAAAAGGGCCTTCAGGTCACTTGTAATCCACTGTTTGTTGTTGGGGTTATACTATTTATTATAATTATTTCCATTATCCGACATCAAATGATCCATGTGTTTAGCTCTTTCATTTTGAACCATCAGTCAGATCTCCCACCAACGCCTCAGAGCAAAAGAATTTTGTACCAGATGAACTTTAAAGCGTTGTCTGTATTGAAACATAAAGGTTCTTGTGTGCAAAAAACATGTGGAACAGCACACACAACATGTTAGACTTGATTTGCAACCCCAATATAATGATGCTGTTGTCTGATAACCCTTGTGTTATCTTAGATGACCCCCCCCTTTCCATTGAGGTGTTCTCCCTACCATGACAAAGGTGGATAAAGGTGGAAAGATTTCATGTAATCCATGGACACCAGTGAAGATCACAAATCATTGAAGAAAAAAGGTTCAGAGCTCTGTCTAGTGGGTCTAGATGACCCCACTTGAAATGTTAATGAACAGCACAAGGGTTAATAATGGAGAAAAAATTAAATATTCAGAATTCTTTCATTGCATTTGCCTTTGAATTATTGGTAAAAGAGTCTGTTTTTGTCTGTTTTGGAAATGTAATGTTAGTTTCCTTTTTATGCTTCACTTCTATTTTATTATTTGATCTGGACTTAGACTTCACCCCAAATGTCTTTCCAACTGTAAGTAGTTTATTCATCAATGTTAATTTTTCTTTCTTTATTCTTGCTCCGAATAAACACATTTGATCACTTTGTTGGAACGCATTTACTGTCATTTGGACCATTTTTACCTACCAGCAATGTGACCACTTTAATCATCACCCCCTGCATGCCGTTCTCTATTCGGCTCTCCTTCAGACTGCCGTTCAGTCCATGAACAGAGTCCCACGTGGCGAGCTGTGGAGAGCAGGAGACAGCAGGTCAGTGGAGTCTGCAACAGAAGGGACTGTGAAGTTCATTAGGGAAGAAAGAAATCCATCAGTGAAAGATTGCAGCTGAATATGAAAGCAAACGGCATTTTACATAACTCCCAACACCACCAATCAATAGAATCAGGAGAATTCATAGCTGCTGAGGCAGAAACTATCTACCAAATACCCCAGCAAGAGGTGCAGTATATGCTAGCAGTTAAGTGATCAAACATGGTGAGATAGGTAATGATTGGACTTTGACCAGGCATTAACAAAGAAAAGTAAACAATGTCAAGGCTTTGGTTCAAAGTATTTTAATACCGGTACTAGTTTTCTGCAATAATCCGCCTGCGCATTACCTTCAGCAGGTGGATTATTTTAAGGGTTTATCAATAATTTAGTTCTCTACAGTAGCAGTTGACCAAAAAATGCTGGCGTGCCTTCTTCTCCAAACCAAATACTGACACCATCAAAGTGTCCTTGACGCCTATTGATGCAAATATGCATCCAATCAATCAGCTCCAATAATACCTTCATTAAGCATCCACTTGTAAGAACAAACAAATTAGTGAATATTTGCTTTATAGATGGAAAAAAATCATATGTTAAGGCATTAAAGGAATCCCAGCAATGATTGGCCTTGTTCAGTTTCCTATGAGAAGGAAGTTGGTATTGGATTAAAAAAAATGGAATACATTTACATTTACAAAGTATAAACAATTGGATTATGTTTCAGCTGAAATAGATGGTATTTAAATAGCTGTTGAATACCGTAATTAGGTGAAGTGATTCTATTTTGTTTTACGTTCCCTCTGTAAATCAACACCCAAGTGAGCGTGATCACTTAATGGAACATGCGGCAGCTAGCATGTGTAGTGCTGTTGTGCATGTTTCCAAGTAGTGTGTTAGTAATTGTGTAGATGCAGCCTATCGAACACTTAATCAGGAGACGAGACAGCAGCCTATTTGTCAAAACCCAACACAACACACCTCTGAAGTGGTTTTAGATCTAGAAGGCACTAAATGTAGAGTATTTGATGAAATTGTTCAACAGAAAAAAGTGTTTCTTTGTTAAAGATTGGGCGAGATGGCCAAAAAATATCAAATCTCAGAATTTTTCAATTGCAATTGATTTTTTTCTCCCTGCTTTTACTTTCTTTAACAAACATTCCAAATGATGGAATATATTCATCAAAAACTATTTCATTTTAACATCTCCTTTGGAAATTGGCTGAAACACAAAATTCTACTAAATACTAGGCTGTAGAAATGTTTGCAGATCAGTGAAGTAGATGTTTTGTGAGCTATCATTAGCATGAGCATCTCATAAAGAGACATACTAGAACGCACTCAGCAGAGCATTTTTGGCATCCACAGCCTTGAAAAGCATTTAGCTGCGTTTAGTTTAATGCTGTAAGTTTGAAGTCCCACCCCCAGTGACCAAAATCTTATTTTTGACTCACCAGCCAAGTTGCCTGATAGATAAAAAAAAGAAAAAGAAAACTAGCAGCCAAATGATTACATTACTTTGTAAAAACCATAGATGTTATTGTAAGTCATCTGTAGTCCCAGGGGTCAGCAACCCATGGCTCCGGAGCCACATGTGGCTCTTTCATCCTTCTGTTGTGGCTCCCTGTGACTTTGGAAAATAATGAGTATTTTATAATAATTCAATTTTATTTGAGTTTGTTCATTTTTCATGCCATTTCAAAGGCGTTGATGGCTCCGTACGGAGCGCGAGCCACGAAAAAAACAGCTTCGTAATGAGCTCGTATTTATGGGGCGAAACCTGCAGAGCTGATATCAGGAAGAGACATGCGTACTCCGTACATTCCGTACTGGACTGATAAAATAAAATTCATTCATTTTTTTTTTTGTTTCTGTACCGCTTTGTCCCTTTCGGGGTCACGGGGCTGCCGGAGCCTATCCCGGCTACTTGGGCGGTGATAAAAAAAAGATTTTTCTAAATAAAAGATAGTTCAGACTAATAATAAAATGTGTACAATATTGAATATTTCTTCAGCAGGCCGCCTTCTTCCATTCATTTGCTCAACCCGCTCTATCCCCGCTATAACCTGCGTCCGGCTCTTTCATCCTTGTGCGGCGCTGGAGCGCCCCGACTATCGTATTTTGCGCTCTCTGAGTAGGACACACCGAGGAGCGCGGGGAAACAAATCTCAGCTGCAGAGGATGTGAACAGGTAGAGAGGAAAAGCAGGTAGAGAGGCGGAGGAGGGGCTTTGGCTTCAAACTCTGTCAGAGATGCAAAAACGGGCGACATATTAAGACGCAGCTTTCCCTGCGGGAGTTGAAGCAGAGACTTTCTCTGGGATGATTTTATGAACTCAAACATGGAAAGATGATTACCAAGCAGAACTCTTCAAAATAACAAACCTGATCTCTCCACATTCTCAGTGTCTACCATGCATTGATGAACACATCGCTCCATGCAGCCATCAGACCAGAACTTCAGCCCGTACTTCTCAGTGAGGATTTTGATTGGCTGGTGGATTTTTAAGAAGTACTTTTTTTTTTTTAATCTTTTCTGGCCCGCGATCTACACTCATGTCATTGAAGATCGACCGGTCGACCGCGATCGACGTAATGAGCACCTTTGAATAATATATACATGCATAATATATATAATGACGTCAAAACGGGTTGTGGCTCCGGGTGCTTTCTTTTTTATTAGGGGCGGTCCCAAATGGCTCTTTGAGTAAAAAAGGTTGCCGACCCCTGTGTAGTCCAAACCAACTGTAAAGTCAAATTCAAAGCTGCTGATAAAACAATGACAGATTTACTAAAGAAAGAGGAGTAGATTGACAGAAATAAACCCCTTTTCCCTAATTTTCCCTGATTAAATTGACATGAAAACATGACATCATACATCATGACCCAATGAATAAATAAGAAAACAGACTAAAAACATGATCATGTTTGGGATTCTTGCCATTGACAGTAAAGATGCAGCATTCTCACAAGGGGAGGTTCAGCTCAAAAGCAGCTTTGCAATGTTACAAAGGCACTACTGATAATGTTCCAGACAAAAAGTGGATTCATGCTGAGCTGCTTTTCAGAATCCACAGGAATTGTGTCTATTTTTGTCAATAGTTGAAGAGCTACAATCATTCAACGAACATAGAAACTGGAGCTGAAACTCAGGTGATAAAGGGTTGAACTATACTTTGACATCCCAATAAACAAAGGTTAAAGAAATAACTGTAAAAGGAAAATCATTATTTTTATTTTATCCTCACTCAGCCTGACATTTGGTGTTTCTTTGAGGCAGATTTAATGGCTAACAGATAAAAGCGGTGGATGAAAAGGTGTCCCCCCACCCCTCTAAAAACCAAATGTTAGTGCTGTTTTTCATTTTACTGTTTGATCACAGCTTTTCATTTTGTGCTCCACGATTATCTGCAGGTCTAATTTGTGTGTCTTTATGGACTATGTGAGAGCACAACAGCCATTCATCACTGCCTGCGTCAGAGAGGAAGAAAATAACTGAGGTTTTGGGGATAATTCAAAAAGGAAAATATCCGTTTTGTTGCATTTATATTCAAAAATGTTAGAAAGCCTTCTATTTTTAAAGGCACAAGGTATTAACCCTTTAACACCGGAGCTTTAGCTTCAGCGTTGGCTTTACTTCAAGTACCATAACTCTTCAACTATTTATAGCATTAATGTAATTCCAGTAGATTATGTTGCAGAGAAAAGCAGTTTTGCACTGTTAAGCAACACTTTATTTTAGTATCGGCACAAAGCCAAAATGCAAAGCCGCTTTTCTCCATGCCAGAATCATTTGGACCTCCATTAATCGCATAAGGGTCAAAGAGTTACAGTGGTTCAAGGAGAGTATGTTATTTAGGCGTCACTGTCTGAGGTGTGTTTTTGTTCTCCAACATTTCTAAGGATTCACTTAGGAACGTCTAGGAAGGTAGAAGACAATGAGCTGATTTAAGTTGACTGCATGAACCATAAGAGAGCTGGACTGAGTGAGTGTGACATCTTCCATAGAAAGTTGCTCTTTTTCTGCGATACGGCTGTCACCATGTTCAAAACCAGATGTCATCATTAACCCTTTTGCTATCCTAGGGACTTTAACATTGGGACTTGGGTCATCTAGACCCACTAGACAGTGCTCTGAATCTTTTTTCTTCAATGATTTGTGATCTTCACTGGTGTCCATGGATTACATGAAATCTTTCCCCCTTTATCCACCTTTGTCATGGTAGGGAGAACACCCCAATGTAAGGGGGGGGGGGGTCATCTAAGACAGCACAAGGGTTAAGCAGTGATTGGCCAAAGTGAGCATGTTAGCTCCTCAATCAACGCTTCGAACGTTCGACGTATTCAGTGGTCAGTTTATAACTTGAATAACTTGGGCTACAGTGTGGCAATGATGAGGAGACACGTATGGATTTCAATACGTGAAGCTTTATCCACCCACATGCCAACAACTGAAATTCAGCCTGGGCTCAAAAATACAGCCTGGGCAGCCAACTGTGGGACGCAGTCTGTAGAACATGGCAGATCTGGGGGTCTGGAAGGAGGACGTCCCCGGCGAGGAACTTGAGCTGGCTGCACAGCGTCGCCTGTCAACACAAACGCTGGTTTAAGCTGGTCCACTGTCACAAAGTCTCTGCGCCCTCCCATGTCCAGGACAAAATATTTGTCCCTCTTCTCCAGGACATGAAACGGACCATCGTAAGGAGGATGAAGGGCGAGCGGTGGGCGTCACGTCGGACAAAAACAAACAAAAACAAACTGGGCCGACTTTCAGCTCTTGTACCAGTCGATAAAACTCCCCATGTTCTTCTCTTCTCGTAACTATGGGATGTACCCAAAATCGGCGTCTTTCATCATTCAACAGAACAATAATTTCGTCATCGCTGGAACTGGAGCTGAAGCTACTGGTGCTGGAAATATTCATGTTTTCTTTGTTTGATTCTGACAAGCGCGTAAATACTTGCTCTCTTCTTCTGAGGGAAAAGCAGTTTAAGAAGCGTAAAGTTACGCAGCGCCACCTTGTGTACAGGAGTATTTCTGTTTTACATTAAGCGCCATCTAATGTCAGGGAATCAAATTGCATGTTCGCTCGGCTCATCGTCAGCGAAAATCGCCTGGGTGTAAACACAAAAAACGTGTTGAAAAACGCTGGCGAATAACGTGCGCTGATAATCGTCCTGATGTGTACGGCCCTTAAGTCTGCGGTTAGCCATGTCCAATAACAAAATATGTTAGTTATATATGAACCTACGTCAATGAAAACAGACAGTTGTCCGTGTGGTCCCAAAAGTCCCGATTGCAGATCCGTTAGCCGCACATAGCGGCGGGCCGCCGGTGGAGGTCTTTGACTCTGAGCCGGAGGGGGGAACCAATCTCTTCTGGGCACCAGAGTCCACCAAGAAGCGACGTCCGGAGCAAGAGTCCGTAACAAACAGCAGCTCTCCATGGTCGCCAGCACTCCCAGCTGCTACTGAGTGCCGGCCGCTGCGTTTCCCGAACTAGAAAACGCACATGGTGGGACACAGCGCTTTGCTTTCCTTCCGAACCTCTGATGGAAACGACACAGGGAGCTCCGGCAGCGCGCGCCCACGCCGACTGCAGACACCGACACCGGATCGTGGTGCATGGTGAAACGCCTGGTAGCCAGCAGAACTCGGTCCACTTCCTCAGCCAGTCCTCTGTAATCTCCGGCCGCCAGGCGAGAAGAGTTGGCCAAAGCCGCGCGCACGGGCGGCGGGAGCTGCCGCAAAAAAATATGTGGGAAAAGAAAATCGCCCTCATCCGAGCCGAACAGCGAGAGCATGCTGTCCATCAAGTCCACAGCCGAACTGTCTCCCAGGCCTGACATGCTGAGGATCTTCTCTGCTCTCTCCGAAGCCGACAGGCTGTATCTCCGCAGCAAAAGCTCTTGTACAGTAGATTGCATGAACGGTTGAAGAGTTACTGTAGTTGAAAGAATGTCAACACTGGAGCTAAAACGCTGATGTAAAAGGGTTAGAATTCTTTAAAACTTGTACTCAAAAGTGTTTACTATCTTTTAAAAAAAATCTCTTTTAAACGTAAGATTTCATCTCACAAAAAAACATTCAACTCTTCCATCAGTGATGCCAGAATCTGTGTTATGAGTTTGTTATTACAGGCTTTGATTCACATCTAAATTCCCACCGCTGAAGATTCCTTCATTTCTTTTTCTCATTGGAACTTTGTCTTTTATAGTGTTTTTTTTTCCATTAATGACAAAACACACAAGACCTCCTGTTTTAAAGCAATCATTCTGTACTTTAAAGCCTTCTGTTGCAACTTTATAGTTTCTAGAAGTGGTGAAAACATAAATCACCACCAAATGAGCAGCAGTCAGCTATGACCTGAGCAAACAGCGTAACTGAAATGTACCAACAATTTAACACAAACCTCAGCAGCAACGCTAAGGTGACCAACAGTCTTGTTTTACCATATTTATTTTTTTAACTTGACCCCTTTTGATGCATGATGTCATGGTTTGAGTTTGTTTTGTCTTGGTTTTTGCTTTTGTTCTTGTTCTGTCTTGTTTGGTTCTGTTTCCTGTTTTATTTTGAAAGGGTTCCTGTCTTGTCATGTCTTGAGTTGTACTTCCTTTGGTCCCCATCTGCCCTGATCGTGTTCACCTGTGTCTTGTCTGCCCTGCCTGTATATAAGTCTTGTCTCTGCCTTCCTCTTGGGCTGGTCCATTAACTTCTGGTCATGGTGTTAACGTCCTCCTGTCTTAGTGTCCTTGTTCCATGTCCCTCGCCTCACCACAGTAAGTTTTGTATTAGTTTTGTCATCCTGCTCTGCAGCGCTTTTTGTTATTAAACCCCCTAGTCCTGAACCCGTTGGCCTCCCGTCTCTGCGTCTGGGTCCTACCGGCTCTCGAGCCACCCTCACATGACAATGACCCAGCAAGGACTTAGACTGTTAGACACCCTGGAGAGCCCTTACAGCATGGTTGGAAAACCGGGAGATCCAGGAGCTCTTAAAAACTGCATTGGTCATCTGTCTGCTGTTTTTTCTCCCAGCATCCATCAAATATCTGGCTAGAAACAGCCTCTTGCGTTCGCTATTTCTGAGGGTGGTGGCAAGAACATAATGACACCAAATGATTGAAGATGATGGGAAAAGTATCCAGAATTTTCTATCTGTCTTTAATGAAAGGGGAAGTCGTTCAAAACAAATACTGAAGAATGGGGACCACTGATATAGAACATTGATTGGAACTTGTTTTATAGGTGTCTATTATCACTTATTAAAGGACACACTTCAGCCAATCAGAGCTGAGTATTCATCCAGACCATAGTATGTTTTTAAATAAGGCATGCATATCAACATAAGTAACTGTGAGCACACCAGAAATACGGTGCCATTTGCCCCTTCTCATTCTTAATCAATGTTTAAACAGTCAGCCCGTCCGTGAATAAAAGACGACGCCATCACTACCAAATTTGAGTCCCTGATTGGTCAAAGTTTGACCTACAAAACATAGAGCCTGGAAATGTTCTGAAAAATAAAAGTAGCTATGCGTGAACCAGAGAGTTTTGATCGCAGAGCCCCAAAACACACGCATGCGCACGTTTACATAGACTTTTCATTTAAAGTGGCTGCTTGATGGCGTTGCAGAGGGCAGTGTTAACGTAGCCTCAGCTGCTCAATCTGCATGCAGAGCCCATCCTCTATCAGTGAGAACAAGGCTGATCAAATATGTGGATGGTGAGGGTGACAAAAGTTAATAAGTTGTGCCATTCAACAACGTAATCACTCTTCATAGCCTCACACAGCACAAGCACATTACAACGAGGTTACAGGCAAGCAGCCAGTCTAATTATATTTTCTGCTCCTGTGTATCAGTTCATCTCCTGTTTGACATGTCTGTGTGTTCACTGTAGAACAAACTGTCTGATTGTTAATTAAAGGTTGTTGGTGCTCTTAAATCACCGTGGATTGATGGCACTGGATGAGTGTTTGCAGATCTGAGCAGCAAGTCTGTTAATCAAGGTTACTGTAACGAGGCTCAACAACTTTTCTGTGATTAGGGGAAAATAATGAAGTGAGTGAGAAGTGTTTTCGCTTTCTGCATAAATGAATAATACCGTGGTGCCCATGAGACCCTGTCACTGTGGCAAGACGTGCCAACAATAATTCTGAAGGGATCTGCAGCATGAGAAGGCTGGTGTTTTCCAGTATCATGCGCTGGAATTAAAGTTTCTGGGGATCTTTTTCTGGATCATCAAACAGCAGAACATGTGCTCAATTACATTTCAATCACAAATTAAAAATCGACCAAACAAACAGCCTTACTGCAGCTTATGCCAAATCACTAGTATCTGTGCCTTCACCGAAACCCAAGTTAAAACATGAGCCAAAGGCCCAGCAATGCTCTCTCACTTAAACGGAATAATATCCTGAATTGTTTCATACTTACTGGGTCTGCATGTTTATGCAGATAGCTCTTAAGAATTAAAAAAAAGAGAATAATTTCTTTCCTCAAATAAACAAAAAAATCAGCAGTTTAATTAAAGCAACTTTGGTTGCCCTTTTCTGACATCACAGTCATTGGAAGAGAAAGAAGACAACTTTTTCCCTTTTGAAAATTGGTGGGTTCCACTTTAGTGTAAATGCAGAAACTATGATGGATGGATTAAATGATCCAATTAATTAATTAATCAATTGAGCTAGATGGACTGACTAACCTGCATGTTTTATGGCTTTGTCACAACTGCACTTAAGGGGGGATACGGGGCAAAAATGGGCAAACGGGTACAGGCGGCCCACAGGAGATGTCAGTGCAGACCCCTTGGTGATCCTGAGGAGTGAATATGTTTCTGTGGGGTATTTGGGGTGGGGTGTGTAATTGTGTTCAGTTTATCCTGTTTCCAGCTCATTGTTTCCTGTCTTTTTTTCATTGCAGTTACGTTTCCTTCCACCTGGCATCTTATTGGCTACACCTGTGTTCACTTATGTCATCAGTCCTCCTGTGTATTTAGTCTGTGTGTTTCCTCCACTCTTTACGAGATTGTTTTGTTTGCCTCTCCAATCTACTGTAACCTCAAGCCTCGAGTAACATTCAGTTCAGTGCAGACTTAAAGAACTTTGCTTCTGCATTCCTGCATCCTGCGTTTGTGTCCGCAACAGGATCCTGACAGTTTATGTACATTTTTCCCACAGGCGTGCTGCAGGTGACAGCAAGGACAAAGCAAAGGGGAAGTAGGGGAAGCGCAGGCATTTTTGTTTTTGCTGCCACCCTCCACCCCAAATCCTGCGGAGGGCATTAGGGGCCCGTTCACATGCATGTCCATTTGTTGCCTGCAGACAGCATGCCATGAGGGCAGTTGTGACTCTGGTTATACTTTACTAATAACTGCAGCAGGGCTGGCCAAACCTATTCCTGCCAATATATCTAACCTGTTTTTGGACTATGTGAACATGCAGCTGCCACAGTCACCAGTTTCAGATTCAGTTTTCTCTCACTCACCCTCTTGAAGTCCTTCCCAAAGGTTTCACTGAAGCTGGAGCCAAGGATCTCGAACTGGACATGGGAGTTGGAGCCATTATCCTTGAAGTCCATGGTACCTGTTAAACCTGTGATGTTCCCCTGAAAACACAGGAAAAAAATGTGGCATTAGGTGAGTCTGCACCAGTGCAAGATTGGTTTTATCAGTTTATGAAATCGCTGTGAAGTTTCAGAACATCAACCCACCCTATTTTTGGATGACGCCTGAAGGAGTCTTCCAGAGGCCGGGAAGATACAATTAAACTCAAAGACTATAGAAAAAGATTTCATTTTGTTGAAAATTGAATTTTGTCTTTATTACTTGACTTGTCTACTTCAGGTTCCTAAAAAAACGACTTCAATATTAAGTCTGGAAACATTAACCCCTTCAATGAAATTCATTTGGTTTGGATCAATCTTCAAACCTTCAGGACCTAAATAAATAAATAAATCTCTAGTAACAAAATGCAAAAGTGATTTATGACATTCATGTGTGAATTTTCCTTTAAATCAATACCTTTTGTTCATTTGTTTTTTATGTAAGAATTCATCTTATAGCTGTAGTTAAATGTTATTTTGTTGACTTTCTCATTAGGTAACTAAAATGGGAAACAGTAAACTTATGTAGTACTCTTCTTCTCTACCTTGATTAAGGTCTGAAGTAATTTACATTGACAGTCCCATTGCTGTGCAGAAACACTCAAAATCAATGTGGGATACAACCAACCTGTAACCCAGAGGTGGGCACTGAGAGCCGCATTCCTGCATGTTTTCCAACATGCCCTGCTCTGGCATGTTCTGATTGGCTGGACACACCTGAACCAGGTAATCAGCCATGAGTAGGGCAAGACTATCTGGAAATCTGGAATTGCCCAACTCTGCTGTAACCCATATATGGTTCAGAACACTGTCACATTGGCTAACCAAACTTGCAGTGTTCCTACACTACACTGCACTACAGCTGCTCTTGGTTTTAAAATGGTAACAATATCCCAGTGAGGCAAGCCGAAGGAAACCCAGATACAGGAAAGACCCACAAGAATGTTTGTAGCAGCTTTAATAAAATAAGCCATATCTGCACAAAGACCAATCAACAAACCAGCCAGTGCACAGAACGAGCCAACACTGCTCAAGGATCCAGCAGAGTTCACTTTACCATTGGGAGTGGGGTCATCTAGACCCACTAGACCAGGGGTCGGGAACCTTTTTGGCCAAGAGAGCCATAAACGCCACATACGTTTAAATGTAATTTCCAAAGAGCCATACAATAATGTAATGTCTCTTTCCCACACTGAGGCACGGAGACTAAACCTCTTTTAAGGTTCTTTATTCTGGTTACTGCAGATCGCAACAAACGCCGTACAATTAATTCAGCAACTCCTGAATCTCTCCCGCTGAGACGAGAGCGCTTCTCCCAGCTTTGTATTCACCTGCTCTCGCTCCAGCCCTCCCATTTCCCTTATTCGGCCCATAGCTGAACCCCATTGGTCCAAACTACCTAACAACAGGTTGAGCGACAGAACTGAGGGCCAATCAG
Organism: Oryzias sinensis; assembly: GCA_037389245.1. NCBI lineage: Eukaryota > Metazoa > Chordata > Actinopteri > Beloniformes > Adrianichthyidae > Oryzias > Oryzias sinensis. The sequence continues at coordinate 7,908,376 of CM074508.1, read as the reverse complement.
ATCTCTGCTTGATCGATGCGTTCAATGAACTCCAGAACTTTTAACGCGGCCCAACAGCCAAGTCCAACTCAGATCGCGAAAATATGTTTAAAACTAAATATACTAGTGAATGTGTGCATTTGATGTAATGTAACTAGAACTCTAATGTGATGTGCTATCATCTAAGATAGCACAAAGGTTAAGAGAGCAGTCACGAGTCGGTGGCATATATTTATTCTCTCTCTATGAGCTGCACACTCGTTTTCCTCACAGCAGCCGCACACGAATGGGACACTAGGAGGAGAGACAGACAGAGACAGACAGCTGCAACAAGAAAAACCATCAACAGAGAAGATAAAAGATCTGCACCGCAGAACTGAGAGAATCTTAAAACTAGAGCGGATCATTACTGACCAAAGCTGAGACACTTGGTTATTCAAAATACCAACGTTCTCCGCCTGCTGCCGTGTGGTGTTGGGGGGGATTCCGGCTGCCGCTGCTGCTGCGGCGGGGGTCTTGGGGTGGGGATGGCTGGGCGCTCCTCCTCCTTCTTTTCACGTTCCACCATCCATTTTAGAAGAACATAAACACTCACCTGAGCACAGGTGCTAGCTCACCTTTGCACTAACAGTTTGCATGATTGAATGAATGTAAGATTTCACACTAGTTGGTTTTAAGGCATAAGTATGCGTGTGAACACTATCTGTTTTGTGTACATGTTGACATGTGGACATTTTTGCAGCTAACAGGTGTGTTGATAACATTTCAGTGTGTGTGTGGACAGGCCCCGCCCTTTTTCTACTACATTTGAACCTTACCATAATGATTAACAACCAGTAAACTTGTTACTTTATGCTGCTTCTTGTTTTTCCCCCCCTCCTATGATCACCCCCCTCTCTCTCTCTCTATATATATATATACATATGTGTGTGTGTGTGTGAAATAACACGTGGAATTATATGTCATATTGTAGATTCTTCATAGAAGGCACCTTTTGCTTTGATTACTGCTTTACACACTCTTGAAATGTTCTTCACTTCACAGGTGTGCCTGTCAGGTTTAATAAGTGGGATTTCTTGCCTTATAAATGGAGTTGGGACCATCAGTTGTGTTGTGCAGAAGGCAGGTGGATCCACAGCTGATAGTCCTACTGAATAGACTGTTAGAATTTGGATTATGACAAGAAAAAAGCAGCGAAGTACAGAAAAACGAGTGGCCGTCATTACTTGAAGAAATGTAGGTCAGTTAGTCCCCAAAATTGGTAAAACTTTGAAAGTGTCCCCAACTGTAGTCACAAAAACCATCAAGCGCTACAAAGAAACTGGCTCACATGCGGACCCCCCCAGGAAAGGAAGACCAAGAGTCACCTCTGCTGCGGAGGATAAGTTCATCCGAGTCAGCAGCCTCAGAAATGGCAGCTTAACAGCAGCACAAATCTTTTATCACACAAATAACACACTAAAATAAATATAATCAGAAAAGACAAGCTGAAACCCAACCTTACTGATTTTTTATTTAAACTTGTCATTAATGTCATCATATGAAATCTGCTCCCCTACCTATCGATTGATTTTGATGACGGCAAGGTCAGTGAGTTGCTCCTGGGACATGGTTGGACTTAGGTGTGACTTGATCAACTTGAGTTTAAAGAAATCTCTGCTTGAGCCACAGCGACCGGCAAAGAAAGCAAAATCCTGAGAGCAGTCATAAAGGTTGGGATAGATCTCTGATAGATCCTTATCATACATCAGTGTTTTTCAATCTTTTTGGAGCCACGCCACACTTTAACCTTGACAAAAATCCTGCAGCACACCAGCATCCAAACATTTTAAAAAAGTAGAAACTCATAGTCTGTATTGATCTACAGCTCCTTCATGATCTCACGTGTATTTTAGTGATAATTGTGGCAGAAAAAGCTGGAAGCTGCAGCTGTTTTTTCTAAAAGATTTAATAAAAGTGAAGTTAGAAGATTTAAAAACTGTTTGATGGGTGTATGTTGTGGTTTCAAGACGTTTAACAAGGACGACTCATTGTACACTAAGACACTGTCACTTTAACCCAATGCATCATGGGAGATGTAGTGATGGCAGACAGACTCTCTTCTCTGAGCTTCATGGTTTTGTTCACTTGTTCCACAGTCTGACACCGGATTCTGTGGAAAGCTACACCGCTAAAGACGAGCTTTAGCTGGTATTTCTGCTGGAACTGAGAGACTTTATGAGAGAATCAGAACAAGGAAGTGAAGACTTTAACCACTTCTGATTGGTCAGACTGATGACATGTGATTAAGCCTCCATGAATGATTCCTGGAGACAGTTAACCCTTGTGTTATCCTATGACCCCCCCTTCCATTGAGGTGTTCCCCCTACCATGACAAAGGTGGACAAAGGTGGAAAGATTTCATGTAATCCATGGACACCAGTGAAGATCACAAATCATTGAAGAAAAAAGGTTCAGAGCTCTGTCTAGTGGGTCTAGATGACCCCACTCCAAACATGCCTAGGATAGCAAAAGGGTTAAAGGGGCGGGACTTTTCCGAAAACAGCTGAAGCTGCGGCTAAATTGCTGTACCATCATTCTTATCAAAATGTTTTTAATAGAATCAAATAAACACAAAGAAAAAAGTGTTCTATGATCTTTCATATTCCTAACTACTCAGTGTTTTATCAGGATGTTTGGATGAACACAGAGCTGAAATCCTGGAGATGGAAATGTTTTTAGATCAGTGAATGAGGGTATTTCCCACGGCACACTAGTGTACCGTGGCACACCGGTTGAAAAACACTGTCACACATGAAAGTGATAAATTCAAGGAGACTCAAATGCTTTTAGCTAGATTAAGTGATGGCAAAATACATTTTTGCCGAATAATCTGTGGTTTAAAAATTATTTCATTTATTCCTTTTTTTACAACTAAAATTGTGGTATTTTGTGCATTTCCTGTTCAATGACAGCACACAACAGTGACCTCTGCCTCATATTAGATCATCTCATGCAAACTGGGTTGAGTGTGTGCCTTTTGCTAAACCACTGTATGCTACCAAAGATTAAAAAAGTGCTTTACATTAATATAATACTACCTTCTACATAGACGTTTTAACTTGATGTCCTCACATTTCACATTATCTTTATTTCACGTCTTTTATGAAAAGACAAGTGTTTCAGTGAAGAGGGTGTGAGTGAGATTATGTTTGTTCTTCAGTAAATGCAATTCTTCTATGCAGTCAAGTCCAATAAAAGTCGGTTGAATGTTTTACTCTGACTGCAAACATTACAGATGTAAGCTTTATGGGTTATGTCACTCAACCTTTTTTTATATTTAAACAGAGTGTTCAAATTACATAAATGAATAAATAAAAACAGTTTTGTGCTTAAGGACGGTTAAAAGTGTTTTAGGTGTTTTTAACATTTAAATTTAAATTCAGTTTTTTGAAGTCTTATCCAAACATTTAGATTCTTGACATTGGTATTGTCTAAAAGTGGACCCGTAAGAAAGTTATTCAACCTTTTCCCCTACAGGTAAGGATTTTTTAGAAAATAATTAATACAATCACTGCAGAGGGCCCAAACTGCTTAGTCAGCTACTGATGGGACTTGAACCACACCTGGACTTTTTACTGAAGCAAAAGTCTTAGGTCGGAAAAGAGACGGTTACCAATATATTAGCACACCTCAAAAAAATCTGGATATTCCAAAAAACCTTGTGTCTTGCATAGAACCAATACACATAGATTGAAATATGCTAAGTCAATATTTTCTGTCATTTTGGAGATCATAACCTCTAAAAATTGTAAACTTATAAATAAATGTTAAATATAATGTAAACTCAGAAAATTACACATGTGAAGACTGTTCATTTTTCTACACTCAATACTTGGATGGGTGTCCTTTAGAACGACTGAATCAATGCCCTCTGGCTCTGTGTATTGGAAGATAAGGCTGCTGTTGGTTTTTAAGTTGGGGTTTGTTCTTTTGTTTGCAGTGGTGGTTGTTCAATGGAGCACAGCAAACATTAGGTTCAGTATTGTAAGGTACCAGAAAACTATAACATCTCAGCATAAATAAAAACATGGGAAGCTTGTGATGGTGTGCCACCATCCAAACATGGTTTATTGTCCATAGCATAATGTGGCGGGGTCCCGCTGGGAAAAACAATGCAGAGGAGCCAAGGTAAGAGTGTTCTTTCTTTATTCAAGAACAACGAGCCCTTCAGTTGCTCCACGCAGGGCACAACAGGTCATGTCACCTCCGTCACTCTCCCTTCCACTTCCTGTGACACTTCCTTCTAACCCATACGCCCCTCCTACATGCCGGTGCCCTCAATTAGGTCACAGGGAAGGTCACAGGAAACAGTCTTATGCTGACACACAAGACAAATGTACATAAAATAAATAAACAGTGTGGCACCATCAGCATCTGATGGTGCCACGCCGTCACAAAGCTTGAGAAGGTTTGCAGTCACACATAGCTGCAGGGGATGGTAATCAACCAACTGGAACATCTGTCAATCTGCTGCTGTCATAAACATCTTGAGCTTATTTAAAATGAAACAGATAGAAGGATCACTGACATGCTTAGCATAAAAAACAGTAATCAAACACACCAGTTCCACTCTCAGGGATTGTAGAGCATTTGCAGATACTCATCAATCAATCAATCAATCAATTTATTATTTGTATAGCACTTATAAAAGCCAAGGCAACCAAAGTGCTTAACATAAAATCAACTAAAATCACAAACAATGCGATGCAATAAAGAAACAATAGGAATAAAACAATAAAATCAATTGAACAATAAAAGCAATAAGACAATAAAAGAATAAAAGAATAAGATTAATAAAATGAACAATGAACAAGCTGGCCCACTAGATATGCTCACTGGAGTTAAAAGCCTGAGTAAAAAGATGTGTTTTTAAAAGAGTCTTAAAATTACTGACGGTTCTGGCAGACCTCACAGAAAAAGGGAGAGCATTCCAGAGTTTAGGACCTGCAACTGAAAAGGCTCTGTCTCCCCGAGTCACAAGCCGAGTCCTGGGAACCGCTAAAAGCATTTGATCTTCAGACCTAAGGACTCGACAAGGACGATAAACATGCAGAAGCTCAGAAAGATACTGAGGTGCCAGACCATTCAGACATTTAAAAACCAAAAGCAAAATCTTAAAAGTAATTCTAAAAGACACAGGCAGCCAATGAAGTGAGCGTAATATTGGTGTTATATGCTCACACCGTCTGGTCCCCGTTAACAGGCGGGCCGCTGAATTTTGAACCAGCTGGAGGCGGCGGAGCAGAGACTGATCCATACCACTGTACAGAGAGTTACAGTAGTCCAGTCTAGAGAAGATCAAAGCATGAATCACTTGTTGCAAAGCGTGAGGAGGAAGATATGGCTTGACTTTGCTAATTAGCCTCAAGTGATAAAAACTAGACTGGACTACAACACTGACCTGCCTGTCAAATTTAAAATGCCTGTCAAGGTTTACCCCAAGATCTCTAATGAATGGAGCATCTGAAGGGTCCAGGGGGCCAACAGCACTACAGCAGCCTGTCAGCAGGTCAGTCTTTCCAAAGACAAACACCTCTGTCTTGTTTTCATTTAGACAGAGGAAGTTAAGCTCCATCCAAGACTTGATGTCTGCTAAGCAGTTCTGCAATCTGTCGAGAACATCCGCTCCTCCAGATTTTAGGGGAAGATAGATCTGGATGTCATCTGCGTAGCAGTGGAATGACACGTTATATTTCCTAAAAATGGACCCCAGTGGCAGCAGATAAAGTGAGAATAAAAGTGGGCCTAAAACTGAGCCCTGGGGTACACCATATTTGAGCGGAGCCTCTGAAGAAGAGCACTGTCCTAGTTGGACAGAAAAACTCCTGCCACATAAATATGAACGGAACCAACTGAGTGCTGTGCCCTTCACACCGACAGACTGCTCCAGTCGGGATAATAAAACCCTGTGATCCACTGTGTCGAAGGCTGCAGAGAGATCTAAAAGAATTAAAACAGTGGAGGCCCCAGAATCAGCAGCTAAAAGCAGGTCGTTACACACCCTGAGGAGAGCCGTTTCAGTGCTGTGGCAGGATTTAAAACCAGACTGAAACTTCTCGAAGATATCATAATTTGTTAGATGGTCCTGCAGTTGTAGATAAACCACCTTCTCTAAAATTTTTGAAAGAAAAGACAACTTGGAGATCGGCCTAAAGTTTGATAGAACATTAGGATCCAAGTTGTGCTTTTTCAAAAGGGGGTGCACAACAGCATGTTTAAAAGCAGCTGGCACACACCCCGAGACAAGAGAGGAGTTAAGGAGACCAACTATCCAGGGGCCAATGGTATCAAAGACCTCCTTCAGGAGTCTGGGGGGAATACAGTCACCTGGGCAGGAGGAAGGCCTCAGGTGTTGAACTATCTCAGAGATCTGGGAGACAGTGACAGGCTCAAACTGGTCAAAAGCAGCAGGTGGGGGCGTTAAAACAGAGGGGTCAGGGGTACAAGGAGAAGGTAAAAACCTGACAGCACTGACTTTGTCAATAAAAAATGTTAAGAACTGTTCACAAAGTAAAACAGAAGGAGTCAGGCAGGATAAATTACCAGGACTTAAAAGAGACTTTAAAGAGTTAAAAAGGACCTTAGGCTTGCTGATGTTCTCAGACACAACATTTGACATAAACTGGGTCTTGGAATTTTTTACAGCAGCCTGATACTCAGTCAAGGAGTTTCTAAAAATCTGTAATGAAACATGAAGCCCGTCTTTTTTCCATTTACGCTCCGCGCGACGGCATGAGCGTCTGAGCGCGCGAGTATGGTCATTAATCCAAGGCTCCGGGGCCGGTTTGCTGCGTTTAGCCTTATATGGAGCAATGACATCTAAAATGCCCGTGCAAACAGAGCTAAAATCCCCCAGGAGTGTATCAACATCTCCATCCTGAACATCCAAGGAGCAAAGCTCAGAGGCTGAGAAAGCCGCTGAAAACTGCAGCGCTGTCTGCGCGTTCATCAGGCGGCGGGGGCGCGCGGGGGCGCGTTCATCAGGCGGCAGCGTTAAGAGATCAAAGTCAAATAAAACGGGCAGATGGTCAGAAAAACGGGCATCAATAATCTCCTTGACATCTCCATGTAGTCCCAGAGTTAAAACCAGATCCAGGATGTGTCCTTTCTCGTGCGTGGAGCTCTTCACTAACTGCTGCAGGTTAAAAGAGCTGATCAAGTCCAGAAAATCTTTTGTTAGTGGCTTGCTCTCACAACACACATGAATATTAAAATCTCCAACAATTAAAATCCGGTCATACTTTAAAATGATCTCGGACAGTAATGTTGCAAAGTCCTGAATAAAGTCCTTATGGAACTTGGGCGGCCTGTAGATCAGCCCATCTTATGCTTGAAATCTGTGTTCTTCTGTTGTTTCAGGATCTGCCCTGCATCTGTTTATTTTGACCCTCATGGCACGGCCCAGTCATGCTTATTCCTCACTTGATTCTGTCTTTGGTGCAGCTGGAGCATGAAAGTAATGTGTCTCAATGGACGAGCTTGTAGATTTGATGTGAGAACTTGTAAAACAGAATATGAAAACTTGTGCACCAAAAATCTGCATCTGTGTGTAAAAATCTTCTGCTGTGAACTGAATTCCCATTTGCATGTGTTCATGTAGAGTTACAACCTGTAATCTGTGATTCCAACTGCTCAAATGTGCTTCTGCGTGAAGCTGCTGGTGCAAATCACAAGTGCGCTCTAAACTTGTTTCAAAACAGATCTGTGTCCAAAAATTGAACTGGGGGGGGGGGGGGGTGTAGAGGAGGCAGAGTCAACCAATCAGATCGAGCACTCAGATTTTAAAAGATCTTCACAGATTCAAACTTCCGCCCTCAATAACTCTTCTGATAAACGTTCAAAAATATATTTTTTCTGCACTTAATTCTGTAAAAATTAATAATCTCTCCAAAACGAATAAATGTCTACATTTATATTAAATGAAGACTTGTCAGCATATCCATGCTACAAGTCTTCATTTTGTGGAAAGAGGAAAATTAAAAAAAGACTTTCTCACAAAATATTCAGCTCGAAGAGAATAATTCTGATTAAAAAGGAAAAAAAATGACCCCCCCCCCTCAATGTACAGTGCAGGTGTGACAGACAGGGCTGTGGGTGGTGGTTTGTCCCTCATGGTGTTCCATAGTTTAGCATTCATGGCCAGCACCTGTCTGTTAAGCTGTGATTGGCTCACAAGGCTGATAAATAGCAGCAGTGGGAGTTCCATCTAGATGCTGGTTTCCTGGTTTGGCCTTGGTAGGGGTCACACAGTATTGAGGAAATCCTGTGGTTCTGCCTCATGCACCGGGAGCTGCTGTCCCTCCAGAGGGGGAAGATCTGCCGTATGACCATCATACGCCCTAGTGCACCCTGAGTCAGCTCCAGAATCTCTGCGTCACTGATTTCCTGCACAGAACATACATCGACATTACATTTTACCAAAGTTTTTTGAGAGAGAGGCAAGTCTTGAGAACAAACTTTAATTAATGCTCGTGTTTAATAGGGGTGTAGGGAAAAATCGATTTAATTATTTATGGGCGTTCTTCATCGTCTGACTCTTGTTTTCCACTCAAACCTCCGACCGCTAGTTGACAGAACCGCCCACTGAGCCTCTGAGCTGCTCTACATGCACAGAACAACAAGATCTCAGCAAGAAACAGTTTGTGTGAAGTGCTAAATGTTCAGTCAGCCGCGCAGCTTTGGTTCTCATGAGACATAGACTACTTAGTTTTTATTAGGGATGGGTACCAAGCGAAACTCTGTGTGCCGTTGCTGCCAGTATCGTATAAAAACGTGGATTGTTGGATTTGTTTACTTCCTTCCAGCGTGTGAGAAAGTGGAGCTGCAGCTGCAGTGCAGACTGCCATGTAAATAAAGCATCTTAGCCACATTAAAGTGTCTCCTTCATCCTGTCATGCTGCCTCATCATCACACTTTATTGTTTCTGGAAAGAATTTTTGTTTTGTTTTTCTCTCCTTTATTCAGGCTCCTGAGACATTTAAGCAATGTTGGGAATAAACATTACCTTATTTAATCTATAAGACTTTAGAACCTTGTTGATTAATGCACATTCATTCATTTTTAATTCCTGATACTGAAAAATATTTTGTTGTATAGTTAGATAATGTTGACTGTCCCTTTAACCCTTATTATTTATCTTGGAATGACACTTCCATTGATGTGTTCTCCCCACCATGACAAAGGTGGATAAAGGTGGAAAGATTTCATGTAATCCATGGACACCAGTGAAGATCACAAATCATTGCCAAGGAAGAGAAAAAGGTTCAGACTCTGTCTAGTGGGTCTAGATCAGGGGGTCCAACCTCATTTTCACTGAGGCCACATTAACATAGTGTCTGTCCTCAAAGGGCCAGATATAACTACATGTAACTAAATGTAATAAAAATAAATGTAACTACTCCTTAATGTTAAATAACTCATTATTTATTTATCATAACTTTTTAAAGTGACAATTCCAGTTGCAAAAACACATGTTTGCTTGTTCATACTCTCATAAACTTTTAGATTCTGTCAGGTTAGGTTATATGGACAGTGTTTAAGTCCTAATATATAGTTGCCCAATCAATATTTCAAGTCCGTTTCCCCAATTATGAATAAATACACGACAATTTTTTATTTAGTTATTTAAGAAATTAAAAACGCTATACTCATGAACCCACATAAAATGACATGGAGGCCACATTTGGCCCAGATGAAGTTTATTACATGTGGTCTAGATGACCCAACTCCCAACGTTAAAGTGCCTAGGATAGCACAAGGGTTATTTGCTGCATTGTGAGAAAAGTACATTACTTTCTGTCAGGCGTTCAAATTGAAACTCTTCGTCTGAACACAAAAACTTTATCAAAAAGAACATTAACAACATTTTCAAAAGCCTTTTTATGCAGTTTCCTAATTGAAAGTGAGCATGTTAATGAGCTTTACAGAGCAGAACCTCATTTACTGCAGACAGAACACCTCCAGCTGGTTGATGGGATTCCAGGAGCGGCGTCACATCAACAGGAACAGGAACTTCATTATTTACTCAAAGAAAGCGCTTGATCAAGAGATGCTCCCCTACTTAAATATGGATAAAGATTATTTTAGTAGTTGGTACTATTATAGCGGTAAATATTGAATGTTTTCAGGCAAGATGATCCAAGATTAATAAAGTTTTTAATTATAACTCATTAAAGATTTTCAGAACTTGTTGAGATTGCAGCTTTGATAAAAATGACCTGGAAGTGAAATAGTGACAGAGGAAAAAGTCTCCAGCATATTCTTATACTCTCTGCCTCTTTATTGGGAACAAAGTAAAACGGCTTTCTTAATGAAATGGCTCTCAATGACTCATGACTGTGACACCATTGCACTTTAACCTAATAACCTGCCATATCGTCCCTGACCTTCAGACCTACGCTTCATTAATAAAACATGACATCACATCCTGCAATAAAACACAAGTCCCATGTTTAATTTGATGGATGTAAATCAAATTTCCCAACAGACCTAATCAGATTGATCCTGGTTGAATTGTTAATTGTTGAGCTTTGGGATATTTATTAGGAATCAAAAGTCAAACAACTTTCCTCAGCAGATGACTCAAGACAACTCCAACAGAAACATGAACACAACACCCTGACCTCTGATGAACACAACACCCTGACCTCTGATGAACACAACACCCTGACCTCTGATGAACACAACACCAAGACCTCTGATGAACACAACACCAAGACCTTTGATGAACACAACCCCCTGACCTCTGATGAACACAACACCCTGACCTCTGATGAACACAACACCCTGACCTCTGATGAACACAACACCAAGACCTCTGATGAACACAACACCAAGACCTTTGATGAACACAACCCCCTGACCTCTGATGAACACAACACCCTGACCTCTGATATACACAACACCCTGACCTCTGATATACACAACACCCTGACCTCTGATGAACACAACCCCATGACCTCTGATGAACACAACACCCTGACCTCTGAACCTGCTTCTCACATAAGTGAAAGACAGACATTGTGTTACATTTGATAATAATACACAACTCTTCTTTTTTAACCAAGTGTAATAAATAACACCTATTTTTCAATATGATTGTAAACATGATGGTAATCCAGAATAAATCAATTCTTCATCAAGAATGTTAATAGTCATTTACATCGTTTGTTTCAGAAGGATTGCTAACAGATTTAAGTTCACCTTCCCTAAAAAATCAAAACAGAAACATCTAAGTTCAGTTTTGACTGAAAAGCCCAAATCAACGTTGGGGACTCGTGTGTTGGTGCTGGAAAGTGTAATGTTTTTACTGGACAATCCACAGAACAACAACGCCAGTTTAAGAATGACAATACCAGCAGTTCACTTGGATGGACACATGAAAACACTTGTAAAGCACCAAAACTGGATGAAATTCAGTTTATAATAGGATCATTGAGGGAATTATTATTTTGGAATAAATGAGCTGAGGTGAGCTCTCAGTTCAGAGTACATTAATTACCAGAAGGATTATTCCTCTCATGGATTTTCACCTGCTAATCCATGCCCAAAGGAGTCTGTCTTCATCTGTAGCCCAGTAATTACCCCTTACTTTTGTTCCAGCAGTGATGGGAAGAATATGAGGATAAAGGAGGTGAAGAGAAAAGCTGGGCAGAAAAACAAAGCTCTGATGGATTGGTTTAAAATGTGATGTAAACTGCAGATGCCTCTTCCTCACACAGGTTCTACTTTGCATTTCAAAGCTACTGTTTACAATAATTGCATTTGAGTACGTCCCACCTTCTACAGCTTCCTCAGATGATCTTTTACTCAAAATCAGCTTTTGATGCAGACATGACAGAAGTCAAGAGCTTTTTTGATTGTATTATTTCTTTGAGAAAAGCAATATTGATGTTTATTTTTTTCTTTTGTCCATGGTGTACTAGTCACCATGGTTAACACTGAACTGAACTGTACCAATAAAGTTACAGATTTGTTTTAAGAAAAACCACTGAGAGGTTTTTGCTTTTTGTAGCATTTAAATGTTTCATTTTCAAAGTGGATTTGAATCGAGCAACTTTAAATAAATTAAAGAAACTTAAATTTAAGCTTTTATCTCGTAAGATGCACCACCTTCCCTATGAAAGAAAGAATCACTCATTGATAAGGATTTATCATCAAGATTTCTCGTAAACCTTACACCTGGATGAAGCTGAAAGCTGGTGGTCTGCAGGAAATGTTTGAATTATTCGTCCCAACCAAAGTGAAATGTGAAAGTCTAGATATGAAAAGTGTTAATATGTTTTCCCTCAACATAGAGATCGATTTCATGCTTATTGGGTGAACAGTCAAGTCTAGCAGGTGCAGTGTCGGGTCCTACCTCGTTCACAAACACCCAGTGGCTGTCTTTGGAGGCCAGGTTTGTTTCCACTGCCTGCAGACACACAATCACACACATGCACAGTGGGTTAACACAAATGCTCTGACCTTAGTGTCACTTATGTCAAAGTTGTGTTGCTTTTTGACAATTTTACCCTTCGCAGTTTATAGTTTAATCCACCAAACTGTTGGGAAATCAAGCTTTGTCAGAGACGTAAACAGTTAGGTCGGGCCCATCAAAGACTAAAGTATCCTAATGTATGGCAGCTCTTGCAAATAATGCAACTAAAAGTACAAAGAGAAAGGATAAAGTCTGCAGGTCAATCTGAAACCAACATGAGCTCAGAAGTCTAACGTTAACTGTTGGAGGATAGACAGAAGAAGTGGAAATGTAGGAAAATGTACTGAGGCTATCTGGATGTTCACAAATGACATTTCTGTTAACAAGATTACAGGGGATGTCTTGTAGAAAAAAGTATTTGTCATTCACCAGTTATAAAAGTTATCCCACTTAAAAAGACAAGAGAGATTTTTGATGTCTATCGCAACCACACTTCGACTGTGAGAGACAAAGTAGCCTTGAATAATTTTTATCTGTAAAATGGAGCACAGTATAAATATTTGATCAATAACAAAAGCTCAATGCTTTGTAATGTAACCCTGGTTGGCAGTGAGACAGTTCCAAGGTTTGCACACACTGAAGCTGCTATTTTGGCCCATTATTCCATGCAGATCTTCTCAAGAGGTGTGCTGTTATGGGGCTGTTGCTGCACAACACAGACTTTCCACTTCCTCCAGAGGTTCACCGTTTAATTGAAGTCCAGACACCGGCAAGGCCAGTCCAGAATCTCAAGAAGGCATTTCACGTAGCTACTCCTTCATTGCCCATGCGCTGTGTTTCAGGTCTTTGCAACTCTGGAGTATCTGGTTGTGTTTTATCTCACCTTATCTCATCATACACTGGCTTTATCCAACTTTTTGTTTTGTACAGATCAGTTGTTCTGTTCCCTTTGCAGAAAAGCAATCCCAAATCATGAAGTTTCCAACCCCATCTGGGAATGCAACTCAGCTTTCTACACCCCCCAAACACGACAAGTAGCATTTATACCAATGAGATCCGTTTTGGTTTCATCTGACCACACAACGTTCTCCCAGTCCTCTGATCCAGGTGGCCATAGATCTGGCTATTTGCTGGCTAGAGACTCGGGGCATTGACCAGTTCCCCAGCGTAATTCTGGGCTGTTTCCTCACCATTCTCATAATCAATTTTACCCTACCACCTCAGATATTGCATGAGATTGTGAGGGATTTGCATTTATTTTTTTAATAATTCAAATCTACAATCTTTGGCCATAGTGGAGAGGTTTTATGTCTGTTTAAAGGTGTAAACAGATTTTTTTAACACAAATTATAAAGGCAAACAGGTATCAATAATACAGGTAACATGCAGAGGATGAAAAGGCTTCCTGTCCCTTTTATTCCAGATGTGTTGGTGATGACACTTTTTCACAAGTGTACTTTGAATCACCATAATAACTAACAGTTTCCCCTATCTAGAAAGTTTCTGATAGGGGAGACATTGTACTTTCCAGCCAATATGGTGTCATTATGGTAATTTTACTCAGAAGCCCGTGAAAAGCCCCCCTTTGTTTATGGGGAAGGCAGACAGGGTGGTGGAGAATTACAGAGATCAGAGCGTGGCAAAGACATTTTTTACAAGAACTAGTAATAAAACCTCCATGGAGGTTTAGAGAAGGCTGAGGATCAACAAGCAAGACTCTAGGCAAGGAGACACAATGTTAGATGAGATGGTTTTATGTTGAATTACATTGAAAATCTTTTTTTTGTGTTAAAATAAGCTATTTTTCCTGGATACCTTTTTTTTTACACATTTATCACAGTTGAACCTTCAATGAATAAAACAAACCTCCCCCATCTTTTTAACCCTTATGTTATCTTAGATGACCCCCCCCCCTTCCATTGAGGTGTTCTCCCTACCATGACAAAGGTGGATAAAGGTGGAAAGATTTCATGTAATCCATGGACACCAGTAAAGATCACAAATCATTGAAGAAAAAAGGTTCAGAGCACTGTCTAGTGGGTCTAGATGACCCAACTCCCAATGTTAAAGTGTCTAGGATAGCACAAGGGTTACAAGGCACAACTTGGTGAATTTGTGAGTGACCCCCCCCCCCCCCGCAATAAAGTAAAGACTTTCATAGACTTTGATTCTGACTGAATGTTAAACCACGAACTGCACGATAATTTTACTAACTGGTTCCATAATGCGCATGCTCACATAATTTACTCCGTGGTTCCATGGGAATGGTAACTAGTGGGAGGCTCTTTATAAATCCTAATTCTGCATTTAGCACTTTAAGGACTCACAGTTTTACATGAAAAACCATGACCAACAGATGGGTGACAAATGTCTTGAGGAATCCTGAATGCACATCCGACACGTTTGTGGAGGATGTGTCAGTAGGTGGCGCCGTACGCAGCGTGGATACAGCCCTTCAGTTCCACATAAACCATCAAAAACAAAAGAAATTCTTGCATTTGTTCCTTCTAGACAGTTGTGTTGGGATTCCTGATTATCAGGCTGCTCTTCGCTGGAAACTCTCAAGTGCTGCAGCCTCAGATAAATGTTGCTGGAAGAGATAATCTTTCTGTTCATTAACTGCTCATGAAATGCAGATTTAACTATTATCTTATCAATGATATTGAGAGGGGATCTTTAGCTGGAAGGTTCCTCTCTATTTTGTGTATGGATTACAGATGTTCATATAGTTCATGACTTTTATCTTATAACAGTATTTCAGTTCTTTGTTTGTGTCTTACCTCAGTTGCTATTGATATTATTAGGTGAGGACTGGGGGACATTTACAGTCAGAGTTATAGTCAGACTAAACAGAATAAATGAATGTGTCATGATCAGATGATGTCATCAGCAGCAGGTTCACCTGCAGTAAAGGCCACTGATCCGCTCTCATCTGTCACCCCCCAATCATGACCTTTT
Organism: Oryzias sinensis; assembly: GCA_037389245.1. Taxonomy (NCBI): domain Eukaryota; kingdom Metazoa; phylum Chordata; class Actinopteri; order Beloniformes; family Adrianichthyidae; genus Oryzias; species Oryzias sinensis. The sequence goes on along the minus strand of CM074508.1, from coordinate 7,892,979 downwards.
CTTGGCCGACTGTCTGTCAGGTTTTTCAATCTGGGGTTCCTCAGCTCATGTTCTTAGCACCTAAACTTCATCCTTGAGGATCTGTCTTTTAATAATTTAATGACATAAGTAATTACAGGACTTGAAGAGCAAACATTAGTAGTAAAATGTCTTCCAAGAGCTTTAGTTTGGCTCAACTGGGGCTTGTAGGATATTGTAACAAACTAATATTTGGACGAGTATTAAATCATTTGTTTCTTTTTCCAAAACATTTTCTTTTGATTTTGTTTTATTTTTCTTTTGCTAACTTAATGATACAAGCTTCTACTTTAAACAAAGAACCCTAAATTATTTCAAATGTATCTGCGTCATAAATGATCAATAAATAATGGAGATGGTCTACACATGACATGATTTAAGAAATTCTTGAAATGTTTCTGGAAAAATGTTAAATAATTCCCCAGTTCTTGATATTTCTCAAAACTATATAGCTAAACTTGTCCATGAAGATCAAAGCAGCATTTTTTTAGTCCTGTCCAACAGCTGGGCAAACAGATGAGAGAGACAAGATGACCTCTTGTGTTGCAGATTTTATAAGAAACGTGGAGGATCCTTTCTTGTAGTTTTTATGAAAGGAAATGAGGCTGGTTGAGTTCATTCATCCAAACCCTCTGATAATCAGGAACATCTTCAGCAAAGCTCTGGATTATTGAACCATTGGGAACCATAAATGCTAGCACGAGAGTGCTTGATTTAGAGAAAAGATTGCACATCGTAAAATGATTAAAAAAATCAGTCTAGCTGCTCTTATCCTGCTGCCTGATGAGGTTTTCTGATGATCTGACATGTCGGCTGCAGCCGTCCAGGGTGGGCGATTTTGACGGCACGGACTCCCCTCATGACTGACATCTCCACAAATGTGTGAGAGTGAGCATGCGGGCAAAAGGAGTGTGCCTGCTGCAGCATCCTCAGGTCAGGCACTCAGCCAGCTCCTCTTGGCTAGAGCACTCTATCATCCTCTGACAAACCTACAGGGAGAGTGACATCACAAAGGTCTGACACGCACTTTTCAGGTGTGAACTGAATATAGGAGCACATTTATGTATTGAAGCATTCTGATCTGACAGAAGAGTTTTACCCTCTGGAAAACGCCCATCTTGGGTCTAAACAGCTATTAAAACAACTTGACTAAATACCTCTGGAACTTTTAGGCTCAATTTGAGGCCCAAAAGTTACACTATTAACCCTTAACATGAATAAAACAAACTCAGACTCCTGCTTGCTCCATCATCTAATATGGAACAGACTTATGTTCCATTCTGTGCATGCTATTATGTATTTAGGAGGCATAGCAGGTGGAATATGCTGCTTTTCTTTAGAATGTGCCAGCATGTGAACACCTCCTCCTTGTCAACAGAGAGCTTTAGAAGAAACTACAGGTTTGCCCATTTTTCACCTGCACGTTTCTCGCCTTAAGGGCAGTCGGGACTAAGGCTTTACCTCCAAATAAGCCACAAACAAACCAAGGCAGAGGCTTAAAGTTCTGCATGTTCTGCAGCTGGAATGCACAGTTTCTCCCAGAAGCAGGCGATTCAACTGTTTGCTAAAATCCACCAACAGCAGTTCAACCTCACAAGAAGCTGATGAGATATTGATTGTTTCAAGCCAAGTGGATCAAAGCTGCAGGACAGAACCAGGGTTAGCTGCTAAGTATTGAGTGATGAGAGGCTGTACGTAGTTTTTTGTTTTGTTTTAGTTTCTCCTTTTAATTGCAGGGATGGAGCAGCTGCAGAAAAGCTGGAGTTGTTAGTGAGCTGTTTGAAATATTCATGTTGTCAGTCATAAACAATGAGGCTGGAAGCTGAAGCCTCCAAACAGAAAGTTGAGGTCAGGCTGTGTGAGAAATACACTGGCCTCTCAGGATTTGTGGCTATTGAGAATCGTAAATATGGTCAGCCTTGACATTTTTCAATATTTTCAAGGAAGGAAAATAACAAAACTAGATACCAGAGCATGTGCAGTAAAACAAATGTTCTGATTTTAGTTTAAATGAACTCGGCTGTTCGAAGATGCAGACCCTGGAGACAGTTCCTCGTCCTTGTGAAGCAAACCGCAGGGGGGAAGAAGACCAGCAGAGGGGGAGCCGTGGGAGTTTGCTGATTTGTGGTTTGAGTCTGCTGCCGTCATTGCTGCCTCAGTGGGTTCAATAGTCCTGACAACAAGCATTAACAGGCATCTACAGCAACAGCACGCGAGGACGTTACACCAGAGGCAGGCTGCTTTTAACACTATGCTAATGGAACAGACTGCATCATCCTCCAGAGGACAGCCACCGCTAAAGACAGTGGCCCAGTTACTGCAAAGGAGGCAAAATAAAGCAAACATCTTTATTCATGAAAGCACAGATTAACAAAAAAGGCTGAATTATCTACTTTTCACTCTGTTTAGAGGGTTTTTTTTTTAGAAATCAGTAGCTGAAAAGAGTGTAACCCTGAAAACTGGTTACTGAACAAAATAATTAGAGAGCACAGGACTCCAGCATGGATCCACCTTCAGGTCAGTAGAGACACACTACAAGGCGTGACTGTCAGACAGTAAATTTGGGAGGAACAGCTCGTGTCAGGAACGGTGGTTTGAAGAGGCTCAGAGCTTCTGCTCTTCTCCAAAAAGCCTGATTTGGCTGAGAAATGGAGCAAAACTGTTTGGAGTTTGCTTCACATCAGAAAGGCAGGAGAGTGTCCAGGCCTTTGAAAACATGATTATGAGGTCAAAGGTGGATCTACAGAGGTAAGTGATCAGCCTCACCCACAATGCTGTGCTCAGATATGATGCAGCGAAAAAATTAGCACCTTTGAATAAAACCAGTCATTGCATCAGCATTACTATACTTGTCTTTTTTATTTTATTTTTTGCAGATTATATATTTAAAAAAGATAGTAAATATCTGCACAGAATGAACTTTTCATTACTATTGGTACTATGAACCCTACAAAAGGGTTATGAGTAACAAACAAAATGGTTAATAGAAAGAGTTCCCAGTGGTCTTTTAATTATGATTATGACATTTTTAGACAAAATCTAAGAACCTGTGTCGCTTTCTAGGACATAGTTTCTGCAGAGCGACAGGAGTTCATTAAAACCCACCTCTGAGTTGTGGGCAGAACCATTGGTGTGGCGCAACCCTGTTCACCCTTCACCTTCCCTTTATTGAGAGCTCTCTGTTTACACTCTCTCCCACTAGCTTACAGCTCCTCACACCCCAAACCTAACATTGCCAGTCCTAGAAAAATGCTGAGCAATATCTGAGCTATCAAACCGGACAGATTCCAGCAAAGACGAGGAAAACAAAGACGTACATGGATCTGTTGATCTGCAGCTGAAAACATCAGAATCATAGACTGTAAAAAACAATTCAACCCTTCTCGTGTTCCTAAACAGGAAGTACCCAATGGTTTCAAGAAGCCAAAATACCATAGACATCTATTGAGAAATTGACAGTTATTACATTATGTCGTTTTATTGGTCAGAATGACCATTCTCGCCCTAATATCTTCTTCTTAACATATTCTTCCATATTTTTATAAAGATATTTTAAAAGCACATCTGAATCATTTGATTGACAGATTTTGGGTAGCCAATCGCAGCAGACTTCATCCATGCCTTCTGTGAAGGTCTTTTCCTTCTTATTTTGCAATTCTTTTTAACCCTTGTGTTATCCTAGACACTTTAACATTTGGAGTTGGGTCATCTAGACCAGTGTTTTTCAACCAGTGTGCTGCGGCACACTAGTGTGCCGTGGGAGATGGTCAGGTGTGCCGTGGGAAATTGCCCTCATTAACTGATCTAAAAACATTTCCATCTCCAGGATTTCAGCTCTCTGTTCATCCAAACAGGTCCTGATAAAACACTGAGTAGTTAGGAATATAAAAGATGATAAAATACTTTTTTCTTTGTGTTTATTTGATTCTATCAAAGACATTTTGACAAGAATGACGGTACCCCGTTTTAGCTGCCGCTATAACTGTTTTCTGAAAAGTCCCGCAGCTTTTACTGTCTCCACGACTCCACCAATCATTCTTGAAGGCTTAATCACATGCCATCAGTCTGACCAATCAGAAGTGGTTAAAGTCTTAACTTCCTTGTTCCAATTTAGCTCACAAGTCACTCATTTCCAACAAAAATACCAGCTAAAGCTCGTCTTTAGCGGTGTAGCTTTCCACAGAATCCGGTATCAGACCGTGGAACAAGAGAACAAAACCATGAAGCTCAGAGACGGGAGTCTTTCTGCCGTTTTCACGTAGTTTTCACACTACATCTCCCATGATGCATTGGCTTAAAGGGACAGCGCCTTGCTAAACGTCTTGTAACCACAACAAAATTACAGTTTGTATGTAACTTAACTTTTATTACATCTTTAAGAAACAACATCTGCAACTTCTGCCCTGTCAGCATCTGTTTTTTCTGCCACAATTATCACAAAAATGCACGTCAGATTGCCGGGGGGGGGGGGTCGTGTAAATCAAAACAGACTGAGTTTCAGCCTTGTTTTTTTTTTTGGGATGTTGTGGTGTGCCGCAGGATTTTTTTAAAGTTTAAAGTGTGCCGTGGCTCAAAAAAGGTTGAAAAACACTGATCTAGACCCACTAGACAGTGCTCTGAACCTTTTTTCTTCAATGATTTGTGATCTTCACTGGTGTCCATGGATTACATGAAATCTTTCCACCTTTATCCACCTTTGTCATGGTAGGGAGAACACGTCAATGGAAGGGGGGGGGGCATCTAAGATAGCACAAGGGATAAAGGCAATAGTACCAAATACTAATGACATGTATGTAAACTTTTCACTTACATAAAAGTAATACAAAATTATCTAAAACAAAATAGTCTCATTATTCTGACATTCAGCAAGTAGAAATCATTATGTCAATAGTATTTGACCTAAAATAGAAAACAAATAGTTTTATTTCATGTCTGCAAAAAAGCACATGTGTGTTTTAATGTGGTGTATGAAAACTTCTGGTTTTAACTATACGACCCAGTTAAATATGTATTAAAACACTGTTTGAATATTCTGGTAACTTGTGCCCTACGTCTTAAAACTTCTGATTCTGTTGGTTTAAAATGTTTCCATGAGTTTCTGTGAGGTCATATGAAGACAGAGTTTCTTTGAACTCAATGTGAATACGAAGAGCAGTTTTTGAGTCCTTACTCAAGATCTGTGGAGCTGAGACAACAGATCAGAACATGTCTGCAAACACTTTTCTACAGGTGTGTGGATCTTAGACTGGAAAATGTGTTTTTCAGCCGCTCTGCTCTAAGGCAGAGAGAACTCTGAAGTACTTCCAGTGTCCACTCCTGCAGAAATCGGACAAGCTGAGCGTGCCGCTGCTTTCCATTACTTTGATGAGCGTTTGCAAGTGATGCGTGAGCATCATCAACGATAATGGGAAGCTCGTTTGAGTGACTGATTGCTGTTGATTTAGCAGATTGATGAAGCCATTAATGTTTTGCGTCCCATGAGTCAGAACAAGTACAGAGATGGAGAGTTGATCCAAAAGCTTCTGCAGTGATGCTGACAGGATTCTTAAACCTGTTTAGAGCTTCTCACATCAAATAAAGTTTCTTTTTCAGAAACACGTCAGATATGAACAAGAAAAACCACAGTAAAACTGGATTTATTTTGAAATCCAATAATATTTGCTGCAGAAAACAATATGGTTCAATCAATGCAGAGAAGTGCTGACTTTTAGATTTATACATGTGTGTAAACACTAAAGACATTAAAGCCAGGCTGTGAAAATATATGCTCAGGCTGTGTACTTATGAGGGGCGTTGGTCATGATAAGGTCAATTGGAGTTGATCTAGAAGGACATTTAGAGTTTGGCTGAGTGGAACTGTCAATTAGTTGGGTGCAATGTAACACATCACAGACAGACTTTAGGGCTTCAGAGGATGCAGACGAGCAGTCAAGGCAGATTACCCACCAGAACAAGTTCAGTCGAATTGAATTGTACAATCTGATTATACAGTGAGGTGAGAGGCTCACTGCAGGCTTAGGGGGTTTGTAACGGCCCATAATTGGGGCTGATCCTTGGAGAATGTGAGTTTGAACACTGGAAATTCAAATGGTTTTAAAATGGAGAGGTTTAGAGGGAGACATGAAAATTCTTTTTGTGTAGACTGTTAGACTGCCTTTTTTGGATGCTCACAGTGTAACACATTGTAGCCAAACAGGCAGACTGGTGCAGCATCAGAAAGTGATTCTCAATTTACTGCTCAATCTTTGTTCCAAGCTATGGTCATGAACTCGGGGCAATGACCTTGTTTTTGGGGAATAGCGTCCTGAAATGAGGAACTGTTGGTTTGATCCGCTTCGGTCTCTGGTTCTCTCATAAAAGCATAGTTTGTAAAGATGGAATATTTATCAGGTTTCCCACTAACCCAACGGCTAATTTCTCCTTCTGTTTTACTTGTTTGTTTTGGTCCAGATTAATGCAGCTAAGCCAACACGTTTCTCTTCTTTAAATCCACCAGCTTCTCTTTTTGTCTTTTACATCATTTTCTCTTTAAATTTGTAAAAATATAAATGTTCCTGACCCCCCTTCATCAGATTTGGTTATGGCTTTATTTCTAGTTGCACATTCGTTAGACTGTAATTTCAGCCTTCTCAATGCAAATTACGGTTCATTCAATGGAGTGGACGCTCCTGCGGCTGTTTGAGTCTGTCTGTTGAATAGAGACTGAATGGATCCCGTCCCTCATGCAGACGCTGTTCATTTATCACTCTCACATCTCTTCAGATAATGGGCTGAACTGCAGAACAAAGCAGGTGAGGTCACATCCAGCAAGAACATCCACAGCGCAGCAGCATGTTCCCATTTTAAAGAAGGTCATTAGACTGGTCCACATTCATGTTGGACCAAGGTTTTTATAATTTTGTGACTATTTTTTAAAATGCAAATCTTTGTAAAACAGTTGAATCCAAACTTATTTCACATTGTACATTTGGGACATTTATTTTAAACAAAAACTCTAGCAGTGATGTCCCTGCAGCTGTATTTCTAAACCTCACATTGATAACCATGAAAAGAAAATCAATTCAGTTTTCTTTCAAAAAGTTACTTTAACTTCCCCTGACTTTTTTTCTATTTAGTTTGAATGGCTGTCCCTTTGGATGTATCCATGTGTCAAACTGAATGGCTGGCATAAAACCTTCATCGAAAGAGCTCATCATTGTGTCCATGTTGTTGCAGCACTGATAAGCTTTTGTTAGTTGACTCAAAGCTCTGCATCTGTAGATGGGTAAGAAAGCAAAGCAACTCTTAAAACATATCCTTGAATTAGTGTAATACTTTTGTGAAGATAGGACTAAGAAGACCCTGTTTTGAACCCTAGCTTGGCCCTTTTTATGTTCTTCCTCTTCATGCAAACATATGCATTGTAGGTCATCTGGTAGATCTAAATTGCAGGTGTGTGTGGTTGCATGTATCTCTGTAGCCCTGCAATAGACTGGTGAACCAACCTGGTCGTATGTACCACCCCTTTGCCCAATAGTGTGTAACCCAGTTCAATCAAATTGACTGATTTCAGATCCCCGCCCTTATTGTTGAGGGTCCTGTCCTATATAACATTTGGATCGCCCAATCTACTTCCTGCTTCCTGCTTCCTGCTTCTGGCTGCTGCTGTTTTGCTGTGGCTAGCTGCGCTCCAGACAACATCTTGTCTTCATAGACATACAGTACTTCTCGGCTTGAACCTTTGCTGTTGCAACCAAACCTGACTAGAACAAACACTCAACTGCTCTTAGGTCAGGTTTTATGGAAGCATTTGTGTAGCATAATTAAAAATAAAAGTCAAAACCATAAATGCTTTTTCATTTTCAAAATGAAGCTATATTTGTTGACTCAAAATGAAAATGAAAAAGCAATCCACCAAAATGCTTTTTCTTTTACTTCTTCAACACCGCTTATTCCGTCACTTATTTTTATCAAATGATAAAAAAAATTGTAGTTGACATTTCATTTTCAAAATTTTTCTGGTAATTGTGTAGCAAAATTCAATTAGAAAAATGTAGTTTGAAAATTAAAATGGAATAACAGAAATGCTTTTTCCTTTTCATAATGCATCAAATGACACACAAATAAAATTCAAAATCAATCCTTCAAAATGCTTTTTCATTTTCATTCTGTCATAATTAAATTACCCTCCGAAAGGTGTAGCATAAGTCAAGTCCACTCAGCATTTCCAGCTGGGAGGCCGGGCGATGACATCATTGCTGTCCGTGTGCCCGGCTGCCATCAGACACAGACATGCTAGGAGCAGTGCGGCCAGGCTTGTAGCCTTGTGTTAGCGGCAGAGGAGAGGGCTTTGTGACAGTTGTGCTCTTCTGATGATTGTACACAGCTTCTCAGGACAATGTAGCAGCATTTCCGCCTTCTGTGGTCCTCCTTCGGACGCACCGAGGTTCGTCGAAGCTTTTCCCAGACAAGCTTTGTCTTTGGACCGGCAGCCGCCTCGCCTTTTTCAGATCGTTGCAGCCCAGAAAAAAGCACTAACTGCACAGATTTAAAAAAATATGAGCAAGCAGGCCCTTAATAATAATCATAACAGAAATAAAAGCACATTTAGAAGATAGTCTCCTGCAGCTTCCCGCTGATTCTGTGGGAAGGACAGCTACAGCCCCATGAACAAACAGCTTTAGCAGATTTCGGCATGCTAAAGTTTTGGTGTTTGCTGGTTGGACCAACACGCACTGAAGTCATGGCCCTGCTTCCCCTGGAAATGCTAACTGCAATTGACTTATGCGGCACGACTCCCAGGGTGGAGTAAAAACTAAAATGCAATCCCCTCTTTGCATCTTTTTTTAATTATGACTCAGAATAAGCAGTCTTTAAGTGGAAAATGTAAAATCATTTTAAAGGCTTGATTTTTTACTTTATTTTTGAGTCATTTGATGCAGTTACATTGTGAAAATGAAAAAGCATTTCTGTTAATCCATTTTAATTGTCAAATTAGATTTTTTTAATTGAATTTTCCTACACATTTACCAGAGAACTTCTTTAAAACAATGAAATGTCAAACATTATTTTCTTTATCATTTTAATCAAGTGGCAGAATAAGCGGTGTTGAAGAAAAAGAAAAACGGGTTGCTTTTTATTTTATTTTGAGTCATCAAATGCAGCTTCATTTTGAAAACGAAAAAGCATTTCTGGCATTGACTTTTATTTTTATTAATGCTACACAAATGCCATTCCATAAGGTTTTTTCCCCTCTTTTAGATTCAATGACCTCTTCCATCTATACCATCGACAACTGCATTGGATGATGAGCCACCCACTGAACAGCACTGGGGAGTTGCAGGAATAAAATTCCATCACAAACTCCTGAAACAGATTTAAAAAACAAACATCATTTTGGAACTCTGGATACAAGAAAACAATTCGTATTGAAACTCAAACCTGCAGGAACTGAACTCATCAACACATGCTCTGTTTATGTGTTTCTGTTCTGATGATCCAGCTTTTTATCTTTACTATCCAACATCTGACTCCATGTTCAGTCACACATCTTGGGCTCCTTGAGGGGAATACTTTCTGCTGTGAAGTCAGATCTAGCCTGAGTCAGGGTTCCAAGTGGCTAGGATAGGCTCCCGCATCCTTATGAAAGCGGGTTCAGAGAATGGATGAAGGATTTTTCCAAGCTGATATGATCAAATGGATGAAGGATGCTTAAATTATTTCTGATCAGAGCAGAAATGAACCTGATCCTTTGTAAACAGGAGATCCCACTGCTGCTTTTTTAAGACTTTGAGGAACTTCTACAACACACTCTCTCTTCATAAAGACATCCATTAATGTAGCACATCTAGCCAAAAGTGTCTATTTCTACAATACAAAATCAGCAGCAGTGATTGCTCACTTTTAAAGTAAACTGACACAAAAGAAAAATGTAATAAAATACCAGATTTTTAAGGCAAAATATAAAAGTTGAAAATAAATTTAGAAGGTACATGTTTTTAATAAAAATTGTATAAAAAAAGTCATAATATCACAACAAAGATGTTTTTTTATTTGCCATCAAAGGGTCCACATTATGCTTTTTACACCTTTCAGAGTAAACTATATCCATATATATGATAATGTCTTACTTTTGGCACGCTAAAGAACACTTTTTTTAGTTATTTTCGTAGTTCATTTTCCTACCCAGACTCGATCTTGAGGCTCAGAGTTTCTTTTCTTGTGGGAGTCGCCCTTTTCATGACGTCAACCTAGAGCCGACTTTTGCCACGTGTCTGCGTTTCATCCACGAAAACAAACAACACTTGAACTTTTGTAGGATTGATGTGCATATTGTGCATATGAAAGAAAGCATTTAGTTGATCACCGCTAGCTCCACAGAAAACACATTTTAGTAGCAAAGTCACAATAAACTACATCTAAACCTTGAGATCAACCTATAGCTGACTTCAGACCATAGACAGTAACCCTTGTTCTATCCTAGGCACTTTAACATTGGGAGTTGGGTCATCTAGACCCACTAGACAGAGCTCTGAACCTTTTTTCTTCAATGATTTGTGATCTTCACTGGTGTCCATGGATTACATGAATTCTTTCCACCTTTATCCACCTTTGTCATGGTAGGGAGAACGCAGGGGGGTCCAACTCATTTTCACTGGGGGCCACATCAGCATAGTGTCTGTCCTCAAAGGGCCAGATAGAACTTATACATGTAAAGAAAAATAAATGTAACTACTACTTAATGATAAATTACTCATTATTTATTCATTCTAACATTTTAATGTGATAATTCCAGTTGCATAAAAACATATGTTTGCTTGTTACTTTAGCATAAATCCTTTTACATTAGATTCTGTCAGGTTAGGTTAGATGGACAGTGTTTAAGTCCTAATGCATAGTTACCCATCCCATATTTCAAGTCCAGATAAATACACACCAATTTTTACTTTTTCTTCTAAGAAATTAAAAACTTTTATGCACTCGCGGGCCACATAAAATGACATGGAGGGCCAGATTTGGCCCCCAGGCCTTGAGTTTGACACATGTGGGATAACGGGTCAATGTAAGGGTGGGGTCATAGGATAGCACAAGGGCTAAAGTGGTAGAGAGGGAAATACAGCACTGTGAACACATTTATTTTGAAAAAAAATCATCTTATTTTGTATTTTGCACAGTGTCCTGTCCGTGGTGTTTCCAGATTGGGCGGTTTTGGTTCTGAATTTGCAGGTAAAAATTACTTTGGGCGGGTTGACATGATTTTGACCGGTTTGGGCTTGGTTTGGCGGTTTTTACTCCTCATCAAAACACTTTTCAACCAGGGAGGTGTGGTCAGGGGGGGCAGTTCCACACATATCATTGTCCTTCCCATCATGAGCAACTAATAAGAAATAAATGTGTTAACTAATCAGTCAATAAATGTAATTTATATGTACAATTTTAATTCTTATTTTCCCTAAAATCAGTTTATTTTGCATATTTGTTGTTGGATTACAGCTCAGGCTGTGAGGTGAAACACAGAGCTCAGCATCACAGCAGATTCTGCAATCCTGCCTTAACTGGGTTGAATTTGTGCTTTCAGTTTACAGCGTATGCTGATGATGTAATGTTTTATTATTTTGAATACACATTTGAAATATCCTCACTTTTCATTTTCTAGTTAACATATCTCGTGTTTGTCTAACATTAATTTAGTGTTCAGGTCTGACATAAAGCTGCACTGAAAAGACATGAAGTGAGGAAAACAGCTTTTTGTAAAAAAGAAACCTTTGTTTTATAAATGTATAAATGTTTTTGGGAGGATTTTTACTGTTGGTGCTGCACAAAATGAGGAAAACATCAAATAGTTTCTGGAGTAATCTCAGGTGATATTTGATCAAGATCTGAATGTTTTATTAATAGGCCACTTAAAAAATTCTATTTACAAAAACAGTTTTTTTTTAAAAACCACCTGCTCATTAATGTGTTTCAAAGGACTTTGATTATATTTTATTTTACTTAAATTCACATCATATAATCATATCATCAATAAAAAGGTCTCAAAGTAGGACTATCTATCAAAATGGGAAGTGATGAATAAAAGGTTGATTAATTGCTGCTAATTACACCTACTTAACGGCTGGTTAACATTTTGAGGATTTTTTGTGGGACTTGTCCGTTTTTAGATGACATTTGGGCGGGAAAACTGGGACTTATCTGGGAACAGTGCTTGTCCATTTAGGATCTGCACTGAATTGAAGCGCTGTGCTCCAACGTCCAGCAAAACTAGAAAGGGACACATTGACAAATGTTGAGTGTTTTTTTCTGAATTATTACTGCGGTATTTACCCTCTTGAATCGGTGGACGGCGACTAATTAACCAAAACTCAGGTTCAAGCTGGTCTCTTCACGTCTCTTCAGTTCTTATTTGGCAGCAGCTTCTCTCTCGGCCTCTGGTGGTGAGAGAGGTGGGTTTTCGTACTGTTGTGTTTTTTTTATTTTTTCTAGCATCTCTGCCATAAATTTATCAATGCTAAAAAATAATCTAAAAACAAAAAACACAGAGGGCACTAGGCACTTTTCTGAAGCACCTGTATGTGCCTGTAGGGCTGCAGAACATGTAAGCCCAGTTTAGGTTAGTTTATTGCTTTGTCATGAATAATTGCTTTTGGATGTGGAATCTCCAGAAAATGTCCCTGTAGGTGTGAGAGAAAGATGCTGAGAGGACAAACTGGTAACATCTCTGCAAGCTGAACAAGTGTTTGGGACCATGTGAGCGAGCAGATCCCTACAGGAACTTTAATTGTTAAGAAGCTCACAGCTGTCGAGCTCACAACTAGCGCAGCGCAGCAGCACTCAAGCTTTTTTCATGCAAGGCTGGCTTTAATAGCTGCAGCTTGACCAGCTGCCCCACTGGGACAAATAAAAGTTGAACTTGAAAGTAGGAGCGAGACAAACACGGGGGAGGAAGGATTAGGACACAAGGAAGCGAAGAAAGAGCGGGCAGACCCAGCTGCTGCGCTGCAGCTTATTTTAATAACAGTAGGGTGAGAATGCGGAGAGATTATCCCTCTCTGTGATAGATGCAGAGATGGAATCAAGCCAAGGACTTGGAGGGGTGAGGGGGTCAAGGAGAATAAAACGCTTATTTAAATGGGTTTGAAATTGCATTAAGGTTTTGTCCAGGCTCCGGACATTGTAAAAACAGCCTCTGCATATCATTGTGGTTCACGCAGTCCTTCAGTGTGGTTGGAGTCCCCTTGGCCCCAACCGTGAAGGTTAATCCAGAACCACGAAGCCCTGCAGCAAGCTGTGCACTTTCCCTCAGTCAGACAAAGCAAGTCAAGTAGGGGGGGGGCGAAATTTCCACTTGAACTTGTTTGTAAATGTCCGTCTTCATCCAGCACCACTGAGAGAGCGGTCCAGTAGGTCCATTTCACCTTCTTCCTGTCTCAGAGATCAAAATGGAAGCTGCTGTCAGTAAGTGAGACGGTTTGTTTTTGGTGCTCAGATGGATCTCAATGATTTACAGAGGATGGGTTAAGCAAACAATGAAAAAGAGAATACAAGGGTCATGTGGTCCTTCGTTATGTTGCGGTGCAATTTTGTTTCACCGTGTTTCGGACCCTGATTGGCTGTTGACCACATCAGTTTCCTCTGTTTCCTGTCTCCTGTACAGAATGCGTTCAGCTTTTCAAAGCTAGATCCATCTTTGATCTTTTTATTCTATAAAACCAAACTTATGTTTCTGAGAAGGTTTGAGCGTTGAGAGTTTAAACAAGAGAGAAACGTATGAAAATCTTCAAGTCTGGTTAAAATAATTCATAAACAATAAGTAAATAAAGAATAATATAACAATAAATACATAATTGTATTAAGTGTGTAGTGAGGAGATTTATAGTCTTAAAAATCTGTAATCCTACTTTGAGGATTTTATCTATTGGGGGTTATTTTTAGAACGTGACCATCGCAATAAATGAGGGATCACTGCATGACATAACTACCCCTTGTGCTATCCTAGGCACTTTAACGTTGGGGGTTGGGTCATCTAGACCCACTAGACAGAGCTCTGAACCTTTTTTCTTCAATGATTTGTGATCTTCTCTGGTGTCCATGGATTACATGAAATCTTTCCACCTTTATCCACCTTTGTCATGGTAGGGAGAACACCTCAATGGAAGGGGGGGGGGGTCATCTGGACCCCACAAGATAGCACAACGGCTAATGTGATCACAAAATATGTGATTCAGCAAAGCTACGAGGTTACCCTGTGCTGCAAGGAATCTTCTAAACCCTTTTTGTCCCTTTTGGGGTCACAGGGCCGCCAGAGTCCATCCCGTGGGCGTAGGCAGGGGACAGGACACCAGTCTGACGCAGCCACTTGTGCTGCAAGGCATTCCTTCACAATGGTTTGCTGGAAAATCCGGATGTAACCTTCACCATGCTGAGCCACGACTGTGCACCGACACACAGCTCCAGCATTTACATCAAGTTTGCAGACAACACTACAGTGGTGGGTCTCATCAGCAACTGTGACGAGACAAACTACAGGAGTGAGGTGAGCCACCTGGCTGGTTGGTGCAGAGACCATAATCTCCTCCTGAATGAGGAGAAGATGAAGGAGATGGTGGTGGATTTCAGGAGAGCTTCAGCACGCTCCTCTGACCATCAACAAAAAAGAAAGAGTGGAAAGAGTGAGCAGCACCAAGTTCCTGGGTGTGCACATCACAGAAACCTCTCCTGGTCAGAGAACATCACATCACTGGCTGGGAAATCACAGCAGCGTCTCTACTCCCTCCACAAACTGAAAAAAGCCAAAGCCCCTCCCCCATCATGCACACTTTCTACAGAGGCGCCGTGGAGAGCATCCTCACCAGCTGCATCACGGTGTGGTTTGGCGCCTGCAATGCATCCTGCCGGAAGTTCCTCCAACGCATCGTGAGGGCAGCTGAGAGGATCATCGGTGCCCCCTTCCCTCCCTCCAGGACATCTACAACACCCGCCTCACTCGAAAAGCCCGCCACATTGCAGATGACCCCACCCATCCATCCCACAGGTCCTTCAGTCTGCTGCCATCCGGCAGGAGACTACGTGGACTTCAGGCCAGGACCAGCAGACTCAGAGACATTTTTCTCCTCCAGGCTGTCAGGAAGCTGAACTCTCTCCCAGCCCTGCCCCCCTCCCCTCTTGTTGCCCCGTTGCCCCCCTGCTCTGCTGAATCCTGACATTCACATGTCATCTACCTCATCAGCGTACAGAACAGGCATTCACTGATCGCACACTAGATGTTCAACTGGTTGAACTTCCTGGCTGCTAAAACAAGGCAACGCTGAAGTGTGACCAATCAGAGAGTCGGAATTGGTAGAGTATGTGGCGTCCGTTTCAAAGCATGGAAGTACCAACCAGTCTTGAAAGAAGACATTAAACTTGAGCTTTTTCTGCCCAGCCGGATAAATATGAAACCAAGACGGACATCCATAGAAAGAGCTGGGAAAACCAAAAGCCTGGAGAAAGATTTGCGATATTTGCACTGTTTTGCCTTTTCACACCAAGCCTCATCCCACTGTGGGTGGCGGACCAACGCTAGCAAGCAGTAAAAAGAGAAGAGGGATCCGACTCCCTGCCCTCTCCTGCTTGTTTGGTGTGAATTTCACCGTCTGAATATGTGTGTTTATGAAACCGCATACAGCATGTCCCTGAATACGACAGACTGTAAGGCATAAACATGCACCTACTCTGCAGATAATCTGGAACAGTTAACACTTGAGCATGACACTGGTAGGGGGAGAACTGTGGAATAATCCATTAAGGAGTCCAAGATGAATTTTTAGTCCTTTACGAGACTCTGAAGAAGTTTGCCTGAGTTGTAGTTTATGTGGAATGTCTGGAGAAAACAGTCAATATAGAAAATTCTAAAATTGACTGAAAGGACTAGTTTTAGGAGATCAGAGATGTGACTTGACTGAAGGATAGTTGAGGACTGCCAACTTGTTCTGCACTGTGGATTTGATTTGGACATTGAATATTGCTGAAATGAGCAGGTATAACACTAGAGACACAATGAATCAACATTGCAAACATCAACTGTTACACAGGGAAGGAGGAAAAACCAGAGGGACAAAAGGGGTGAGTGAATGCTGCATGGTTGAGGACCACGATATTTAGCTCAAAAAAATATAAAAAACACTGTTTAGTTTTTTAAGACTTCAAGTGTGTCTGGAGTTGAAACAAAGGCATTTGCCAAAACATTTACAGATGATGTGAGAATTCAGACTGAGGGTCTGAAAAGAGTCTTTTCTGTTCATCTGATCAGGCTGGATTGTCTTTATGGGTTCTCCTGACTGCACCAGCAAAGTATTGATTTTTGGGGGAGGTCCAGATAGTCCTGTTTTAACATGATTATATCTAATTCATATTTAAGTGCAATCACTCTTTTTAACGTTAGTTCTTGCTTAAATGTAGGAATAATTTCCGAAGACAGATGTTGAGCTCTGCACTGTACTTCCATCACCTGCCTCCTTAAAACATGTGTAATGTGTGCTGCTGCAGAAACGAGGCACTCAATGTCAGTTCAGCTTCTAAACAGCAGTAGCTGCTGGTAACGCACCATTTAGTTCTTTGGTTGTGTTAGAAATCACGTTAATTGACAGCAAAGCAGCTTTGAAGCCACAAACACCAAGTCGCTCTATCCTGGTTCAACATCTCAGAAGAGAGCTAAAAATCCTGTACCATTTTCACCGATCACTACTAACAACCACCAAATAGAAAAAAAATAATAGGAAATAAATCCTTATTTTTAACTATGACTCATCTTCAGGCAGTCACCTGCCGGGAATGACATTTTGCACAAACACTTTCCAAGTCTCAAACAGCATAAAGCGACACATCTGCCATGGTGTCTCCGGCACCTCTCCTCCCTCTCCCCTCTCTGCTCTGCTCCTAACTTGACCCAGCTGTGACCACTCAACTCATCAAACTCCAGATGTACTTAAGGAGATCCAGATCCAGTATTCGTCACCAGTTCGTTGGCCCTGATGGTGTTTAGTCTGGTCACTACGTTTATTCTTACGGCATGTATCCTTGCTCTCGCCTAACTTCGTTTTATGCATCGTTCCCAGGACATTCTTACCACGAGTGGTCACCTGAGTCTGCAGTCTTCCTGAACAGAAGTTCTTCACGGAATCTCAGGGATCCCTCTGCCAAGCCTCAAGCCATTACTAACCACCAGCCACGCCACGAGCCACTGCTACCTCCAGCCACAAACCAGCCCTCTGCCTCTTCACCACTACAGACCATGCTAGACAAAAATAAATCTCTTACCTACCTCAACACTCACCTGTGTTTTCCTTCAGGGTTCCAGTGTCTGGGTCTGCTTCGCTAAGCTAGCCATGACAACATCCTGCATTTTCATCAGAAGGTTCTCTGTAGTAACCCTTGTTCTATCCTAGGCACTTTAATGTTGGGAGTTGGGTCATCTAGACCCACTAGACAGAGCTCTGAACCTTTTTTCTTCAATGATTTGTGATCTTCACTGGTGTCCATGGATTACATGAAATCTTTCCACCTTTATCCACCTTTGTCATGGTAGGGAGAACACCTCAATGGAAGGGGGGGGGGGGGGGTCATCTAAGATAGCACAAGGGTTAAAGTTAGTCCCAAAGCAGGAAAACGCCATAAAGAATATTTTTCAACATTTTGGAATAAACGTACATCAGAAAGTGCTATACGGAAACGTAGTTACCTCATTTTTCTTTCAGAAATCAGCAAATCAATTTGACCTTTTCTACTTAATAAATGCTTGACTTGAATTATGTAATGAAAAACACTTCATAGGAAACAGAAACAGGAAATATGGAGCAGAATTAGTGACAACTGAAATCTGAAAGGGACAGATATCCAGGAGTGTTTCTCCACTGTGGTGCCTTTGAGCAAGGGCCTTAACCCCAAACTGTAACACTTTAATTGGATGTAGAGGAAAAGGGACATTTTCCACTTTCAGATAAACTCTTTTGAGGTTCCTCTATAGGTTCTTTGAACAAATGCTAGTTTGTAGTTTAATTTTTCAGATAAGGGATTGTCTGTATTCATAAAGTTTTGCTGTACATGTAACTAAATGTAATGAAAAAATAAATGTAACTACTCCTTAATGTTAAATAACTCATTTATTTATTTATTTATAACTTTTTAAAGTGACAATTGCATAGAAAACATATGTTTGCTTGTTACTCTAGCATAAATCCTTTTACATTAGATTCTGTCAGGTTAGGTTATATGGACAGTGTTTAAGTCCTAATGCATAGTTACCCAATCCCATATTTCAAGTCTGATTCCCCCTAAATATGAATAAATACACACCAATTTCTATTTTTTATTTTAAGGAATTAAAAACCTTTATGCTCTTGCGGGCCTCATAAAATGACATGGAGGGCCACATTTGCCCTAATGGATTGTCATGTTAGATAAGAGGGCAGTTCGGAAAAACCTTCTAAAGTGGCCCCCAATTTTGTTTGAGACACCCATCCCCCAGACCTCCAGTTTTGCTTGTTTGGGGGTTTCATTTTAGCAGTAATGTTTCAGATCAAAGCTGTCACATTAAAAAGGTAGTGGATGTATTAAGACAAGTGACCCAGGCGAGCTTGACACGCATAAAGAACCAATCATACATGTAGATGGGTTTAGTGGGGCCAATTCAATAGTTTTTTTTAAAGATAAATCGGTATCATATAATCAATAGGACAGAAATAATGTAAGTTGGGTGTTTTTGGTGCAGCCCAAAATGTGACCCAAGGCTCAGGAAGAGTCAACAGAAGGCAGGTTGGGGCTCCCTGGTTTATTTCACCAATCTATTAATGTTTTTCCTCTATGTTTATGTTCAGTTTCTGAGGAAGCTGCCATGCACAGCTACTGTTTCCAGATTTCAGATTTCAGTTCCAATCTCCAGATGAGTCCAGAGCAGACAGGCTGCTCACATCTCTGGAGTTGTCTTCCAACTCCAGACAGCAATTTCCTTAAAAATTCAACGAGAAGCGGTCCTCCAGGATTGAACGATGAGTCACATGATCCACTCCACTGATCAGTCTCCATTTTGAATTTAAATGCTCAGATGATTGAGGTTTCAGGCAATACAGGCTTGTATTTAGAGTTCTCCCCTATGCATTCTTAGAGCAATGAGGCATTAACTGAAAAACACAAGCACACACATACCGAGCCTCTTACTGTAACTGATTCACAATCTCAGATGACAAAGCGTCTCCATCAGAGGCCTCTTTAACTCCTCTGAGTATCTGATGTGATGAGAAAGTGTGCAAAATCGGATTTTATATGAGGGGCTTGTTTCTCTGCTGCTTTCATTCTTCAAAGCAGTATTATTTGTGTGTGGGCACAAAGATAACTCGGATCAAGCAGTGTGAGGATGGGGGTTTGAGTCACTGTAGATGTCTGGAGTGACTGTAAACTGAGCTCAAACTCAGCTACTTCTTCAGAAAGAACCCGGAGGTGGAAGTGTACACTGTAAACCCTAACAGTTGTATTGGCTCATAACTATTAAGGTTACACAACTTAAATGTCATTTTGTAGTTGATTCAACTATAAAGTATTAAGCTCTATCAACATTTTTTCAAATTTAACTTAACAGTGCTCAATGTTTTAAAGCTTATTTGTATCTAGCACTCAAAAATTTTAAGATCCCTGAAGTAGCGTCATGACGTCATCACGTACTGGTGGGAGGGTCTTTCGTTTTCTCAACGTTAGCTCAGGTGGCCATGTTGGATTTGCCGAATGCGAGTATGCGACGTTTGAAATTGAAAATCGAGCCTTTTATTTTTCTGCAATGCGTTGCGCTTTTGCCCCGCTTCAAGACGCCCAACCTCGTTTTTTCCATCCGCCTCATCGCTGATGTTTTCCTCAGTGGCGCCGTCTTGTCTTCACCCCTGATTTAATTTGGTAAGTATCGTTCACAGTTTACTTTATTTTGAATGAAATGCTTTAAAAATGCTCTTATACTACCGTAAATGTGCTTTACTGTTTAAACATACGTGTGTTACGATCGTTTTACAGCTTAATGTGACAATGTACATTAAGTAACGACAGTGATGAGTTTTTTCAGAGGTAGAAATGATCTGTTATGCTGCAATCACACTAAACGTGATCTGCGTGTGAAATTCGCGTTGGAGGCCTTTGTTAGTGGCTAAGGTTTTCTGCTGGACACATGTCCAAAAATGTCACTCAAAGCCTCTAACGATTGTGTGGGAGGAGCTACCGCCAAAAGTTTTAAGCCTGGTTGCTTACATGGAAGCATTGGGTTTTGAATGCAGCTTTAAGCTTTTATAAATCACTGAACTCCATTATAAAGAAGGTTTTTGTAAAAATAAATTAATCAACGTGCTCGTGTTGTGTTCAGGTACCGAACTACAGAGTGTTCAGTGTTTCACCCCAAGGCCAGAGAGGTAACTTGTCTCCTGATCAGTTATTTGTCTAGAGCTATTTTAAAAACAAAAAATGCAATAGTTTGTGTAGTGCAATAAATGTTTTGATCAGAATATAATGGAAACATTTTTCTTTAACATTGAAAAATCTCTTTTGGACTTTTTCAGATACTGAACTTCAGAGAGTTCACCAGAAAGTCACCATTTCACCAGAAAAGAGGTGTCAGTGGGTGAGGTTTATACTTATTTAATATATTCATCCTGAACTATTTCCATTATTAGATTGATATGGCAGCATGGAAACATTTATGCACATTTTAACTAGCCAAATAGAAATAGAGTTGAAATTATTTACAATTTAACCAAACATATTTAGATTGCAGGTTGAAGGTGGCACAATGGAATGGAGGTGCAGGTTGTGTTCTGTTACTTTGGCACTATGCAGTACTGCATATAATACTGCAGTACTGCATATAATACTGCAGTACTACATAGCCACTATTCCAAGGTGTTTCCACTGCCATGTATGTGGAGACACTTTGGAATACAATAATGTTGCATTAGCACCATTCCATCATTTGAAACCATGAAAACTCATCTATCAAAATCTAAAATGGATTTATGTAGAGTAGATGCAGTCAGAGGAAATTGTGCAGTTTTTACATGTCTGTGGAACTTAAAGCTGCCTTTTTCTGAGACAAAGTCCACCAAAACAGACAGGAACTGGCCAGCTTGGTTAGGATTTATGACCTCCAGGTGAATTTCTAATGAGCATATTTCAAAAACGGATAACAAATCATTTGTAAACAGCTGGAAGAAGCTATGGTGTAACTTGCCTTAAAAATGACTTTGGGTCTTTGACCTGAAGTAGATCATGCCATGAACACTGCATTGTCCTCTCACTAGAAATAGACATCTAGAAAAGGTATCATTTTATCATTTCTTAAAGTTCCTTATGTAAATACTGGAAGTGTTTGCTCTGCGTTTGCTTCAATAGTAATGTATATTCCTTTGTATTCTTTTAGGACCAGCGTGATGTGAACATGAGACAGGCACGTGTCCTCCATGCACTTCCTGTTTATCTGCATGAAGATGCCTCCAACTTCTTCAAGACCTGTACTGTAAGTGTACATGACTCCCTGTCAATGCTTTTCTCTAATCCTTTAATATTGATTGAGATTTTATTGAGTGCCATAATAAATAGGCAATTGTTTGTAGTTTGCAAACTGAGTAATATTTTTAAATGGTTTTAAGAATGAGACAGAAGACCCCAAACCCCAAACCCCTGAAAGGACGTTTATAGACACGGGAGAATGTTTCGTTGAGTGAGTCTCCCAGAATGGACAATTATTGGTTTAAGTGTTATGCTACTAATGTGTTTTGTTGTGATCATTTGCTTTTTCTGCTGTTCAATACAAAACCAACACTTTTTGTCAGTATGTTGTGTGGCACTCTTATAATGCAGTTTTATTTCACTGATTGTTTCTTCATCCTCTTGATATTTGTGCTTTTTTTTTTAAAAGAGCAATTAAAAAAAGGGTATTAAGCAATTACTATTGTGTGGCTTTCATGTTTGTTGGTTTTTATCAATGTTAGCTTTTAAATGTTGTAGTGGGGCAGTATCAATACCTCTGTTTAGAATACATTTCAAGTAGAAACATTTTAAGCTGAAGAATTTTAAATATTTTCGATGCTACACATTTAATGAGTTAGGGAATTTATAAAACATTTGAGTGAATTTTACATATTTTATGAGTTGAGTAATATTATAAAAATATAGTTAGTTAAGGGGTTTTTTTTAGTTGGAAAAAATTAAAAACTTTGATTAAATAATCACACTTTTGTAAGTTGAGGAATCTTAATATTTTTGATATGAAATAATACAAATTTAAGCCAACTGACAATATAAATTTTAATAAATGTTAACTTAAAAGTTTTAATAATATAACTTCAAAACTATTGCGTAATCTGTTACAAAATAATTTTTAAGTTCTGTCAACTCGTTAGGGTTTACAGTGTAGCAACGAGACTTTCATTCCTGATCCTGTGGGTGCAAGCACCTGCTCAAAGAGTGTTCAGGCTTCCTTCTGATTGTTTTTCTGCTCCAAATACGGAGAAGTCAAGACTAGGCGGAGCTGCAGGAAGATGAGGGTCAAAAACATTGATCCAGGCTCCTGAACGGCAGTACCGTCATCCCAGCAAGGTGTCATGCTAAAACTGGACAGTTCTGGGTGTCGTCTGGTCTGCCCTCTCCATAAACTGAGGCCCCCACGGCAGCTTTGGATTCATGACTACTGCAGCGTCAGTTTGACTATTGCAGATTTTATTTGCCTTTTAATAGTATTCTATTGTCTTTACTATGGAAGTATGTTCCGTCCCTGAATCGTGGGGCCTGGAAGGTATGTTTTAGCCATTTTCTTGATGAAGTTGGTCTTTTGTTCATGTGTGGTATTGTTGGTTTGTTCCTTTCTAGTGGGTGCATCGGGTTTTCTGTTTGGGTTTCTTTTGATCCTCACACATTTTTCTTGTTCCAGAAGGCCGGAGCATTAAGTGGTTGATTGGAGTTTAGGTGGGGCTCTTCCTGGAGCTTTTGATTTTATTTGGCTCACCTGGTTATAATGATTGTTTACATTTTTGTTGGTAAAAGCGTAAATCGATCACCAGCGTTTCAGGATCTCTTGATTCCAGCATGTAAAAAAAAACCACAAGTTGGTTCACCAAAAGCATCAATATGTGACTCGGAGGGGGTCCCTACCTATTTGTTCATATATGGTAAGTTGGGCTGAGAACGTGTTGCTTGTGTCTTCAAAAATGTTTTTTTTTTTTTTGTATGTGTGAATTACTGTATTTTGTGCTGCCACCCCTGACTAAGCTGTGGCTGCATTCAGACTGGAATGTAAGACAATGAATGTGTGGAAGATAGACACTGGATGTGGTTGTGAACCCTCTGATCTGTTTTAGGTGAATTGGGGAGAATATTGGCAGAATATCATGTTTACAGAACCACAATTTTCTTCAAGTTAACCAATAGCCAAAAACAAAACCCTGACCATTGTTGGAATATGCCTCTTGACATTATACCTCTTGATCTATCTTAGATGACCCCCCCCCCCCCTTGCATTGAGGTGTTCCCCCTACCATGACAAAGGTGGATAAAGGTGGAAAGATTTCATGTAATCCATGGACACCAGTGAAGATAACAAATCATTGAAGAAAAAAGGTTCAAAGCACTGTCTAGTGGGTCTAGATGACCCAACTCCCAATGGTAAAGTGCCTAGGATAATACAAGGGCTACTGATTGTACAGTTTCTGAGTTTAAACCAGAAGTCACATGTTTGATTTTGATTAGTCCTTTTGTGACAACACAGATCCAGACCAGAGCAAAATCAAACCTGGTCTTCTTCTTCAGACAATACAGCTCAAAAGTGACTCATATAAAGTTGTAACGAAGGCTAATTTTGTGCTTCCTTACGTTATTGACTACATAAGAGTAACAGTAATTTGAATTACACTTATCCACCCAAGCTCTCCTGATTTACCTTCACCCTCTCTGCTTCTTATTCGTCTCTGCCTTTTGTTCTTCATAACTCCTCTGACTCGGTGAATCTGCT
This sequence comes from Oryzias sinensis, assembly GCA_037389245.1. Classification (NCBI taxonomy): domain Eukaryota; kingdom Metazoa; phylum Chordata; class Actinopteri; order Beloniformes; family Adrianichthyidae; genus Oryzias; species Oryzias sinensis. The sequence goes on along the minus strand of CM074508.1, from coordinate 7,868,972 downwards.
GCATTGTGTTGTCTCTCTCCATGCTGATACCTCTAAGGAAAAATCTCACATCCATGTGCTGTTTGTGGTTTTCTATATTAATTTGCGTCCCTTCGTAATGCAGTAATCTGACTAATGCACACAACGCCTTACAGTGTCTCTGCTCTTTTCTCAGATTTCAGTCAATTCATTTTAAAATTGTTTTTTCTTCTGTTGATTAATTCCTTACTTTCTTCTAATCAGGGTTTTCTTTTTTTGTCCTGCTTCTAACGTCTGTTGAAATTTTGAAAAATACATTATGTTGTTTTTTTCTTGTCCTGTGAAGCAGCTCAGTAAACTGATAAAAGCTGAGGGCCTCGTCTTGGATAGATGTCACTGTGACATTCATTCATTTTTTGTACCCCTTTGTCCCTTTCGGGGTCACGGGGCTGCCGGAGCCTATCCCGGCCACTTGGGCGTAGGCAGGGGATACCCTGGACAGGTCGCCAGTCTGTCGCAGGGTGTCACTGTGACAATAGGGGGTAATGCATCTTTGGACACAGGAGGTGTATATTTTTACAAACCCTTTTTTACTTTAAAGGCTACATTTTATTTTTTATATATTTGTGTGATTTTTTTTAATCAAACAGAGAGAAGAGATAGGTAGAGTGGAACGGAAAAGATGGTAAAAAAGTAGGAGATTGATTAAAGAAATACATAGGAAGGGATAGGATTAGTTGCTGGAGGCCAGCCAGAAATCTGAGTGATCCCCTCCTCCTGTTGAGAGAGGATCAAGGCCCATGCAGGAGGTCAAAGCCCAAGAGTAACAACCAGCACTGAACAACACCCATTCCTCAGCCTTCCTGCACACCGGGCCACAGTCCTGACCAGATAAACGGATGCATAGCAGGGAAAACAACTGTTTGAAAGCCAAAGATGCTTTTTACAACTTCAATAAATCTATTGTTGGGCCCCTTCCGAGTCTAGGGGCACCGAGGCGGCATAACATAAAAAAGTAACGTTTTGGCTACTGAATTTAAATGAACACACACTAAACAAATGTCTCCATAAAAATATAAAACAAATATTTACAAATAAATAAATAACAACCAACAATAACTACAACTAAAAGTGAAGCAAAGAGGCTTAAGGGTGAACCAAGGGCAAAATAACAACCCCCCCCCCCCCCCCCCAACTGAAACATGTTTTCTTACCTGTAAATGAACGAAAAGGGAAATCTAAGACAAACACTAACCTCCCTGGACGAACAAAAACAGGGGAAAACGTGTACTAAAGAAAATGGCAGCTCACCCCTCAGCTTCACTGAACCCAACTACAAACCAAAAGACTAAACAGAGTGGGCACAAAATCCCAAAGAACTAATACAAAATACCTAACCACAACACTAAAGTGCAACACACAACTAAACGGGAGGTGAATTCCAAAACTAACTGGAGAAGAGGGCCAAGCTGCAGTGGAGACTGTTGCTGGAAGGCTCCCTTCTCACAGACTGGAGGTCCAAGTTATGGTTTTAAAGATTGCCTCCATCAGCTTGTCCAATGGGAGGCCTCACCCTTCCCAGCACATCTGAAAATAATCAGACACAAACACAAAGATGCACAAAGACACAGAGGCCCGTCTCTGATACAGAAATACACAAAACACAGAACAAACAGAACCCAACAAAACCAAATACGGTCACAGCCGTAACATCAATGATTGCTGTAAAATGGCACAGGAAAATCTTTTTTTTTACAATCTCAGTCATTATAATTATTTTCCAGGTTAAGACTGTTTTATAAAATCTCTTGTTGATTTCAAACTAATTGAAAATGAAGCTAATAAATAATTCGCAATGATATCCTACTGATTCAGGATAACTTCAGTAGCACGTAATTCAGCAAACTGGACTCTGAGCTGTGAGATCTGACATGAATCTGCTGTTAGGAGGCCAGCATCTTCTGCTGGAGTGTATGGGAGCTCAGAAGCAGCTGGATCTTACTGGGAAAGAACCTCTGCTTCTATTCAGCAGAACACACAGCACTCCATCTTTCAGCTCCCGAGAGGCTTCTTTCAGTCCTAACATGGTGGCTGTCTCCAGCTTGTTTTCATACCTTCTCTGTATTTGTCAGCCCATCCATCGCCTACGCTTCCCCTCTCCTGGAGTCGCAGCTTCACCTCTGTCTCTGCTGTTGTTTGTGCTGAGGGCTACGGCAGCAGAGACGGGCAGGGAGAGCAGGAGGCCAGCATGAATTACATGTCCCGAGGGCAGATAAACGTAGATGCGGTGGAGAAAAGAGACAGAAGTCCCTCCGAACTCCTGTCCACAGATCTGTGAGGTCTCCTCGCTGCTGCCTGTCAGTTGTGCTGCAGAAGCTAAAGCTCAAAACTTTTGACTACAAGATAAGGCAATCTTGTGCCAAATCAAGAAAAATAAACATCTTTGTCACATGTCCCTCTCATACAGACATGTTTCTGTACCTTCATCAATAGAGTTTTAAGATTTGGATAGTGTGGTCTTATTCCTGGGAAATGCTTTATAGCAATACAGGATTGATTCTATTTCAAAACAAAGTTAGATTCTTTTAAAAGACAGTGGTTCTAACATGTACTGCATACTTTTCCCACTCAATTGACTTTCAAAACAACATGCTTGGTAGTTTAACTAAAACTGTTAAAAAAAGAACAAAGCTAGAAAAAAAAAAGACAGTTTAGGATAACCGATTCTTTTGAGGTTTTAGTATGCATAACTCCGCTTCATGCAGAACACTGAGTTTTTGATTTAATGCATTTTTATTTATTGCAGTTTCAATCTGCACCATCCATCTCTCCTTCATTCAATCCCTCCCTTCATATTGGTAGTTATTGGGGCTGTGCTCCCGAGTTCTGTGAGGTTCTGGGGCTTGGGTGGTGCAGTCGTTCGTTTCTGTTGTGGCGTTTCCGGTTTTCTTTGGGCTCTTATTTTGGCTACTTCCGGTTCGTCCTGTTTGTGTTGCCGCTAACCTTGCTGTTGTGATTTACGCACCTTTTTATGCACCTGTTGTTCATTATTTCTGTCTATTTAAGTTCTTCCCTCCCTGTGTCTGTCACAGGATCGTTCTGCATTCTTTGTGCTTCGAGACTAAGTATTAAAGTAAAACTTTTGAGTCAACATACCTCTGTGTTCCTGCTTCTGCATCCACGCGTCCAGCCTGACAAGTTCAGGTTGGGAGTGAGGTATAGCCTCGTCTCTGACCTGCTGTTCTGGCACTTCTGTGGTGTTGCAATTGTATCGTACCTCTTGAATCTCTAGTTGTGATAGAAGTTGCCGTTTGCAGATGTTGGAACATAGAACAACTAGTTGTTTAGCCCTTACCCTTGATTGTGGGAATCCTGAATAGGATCATTTGTGTAGTAGCAAATATTTATACAGTGGTGGAGAAAAAATGTTGGTGCCCCTCAGTTACAGAAAGAAAGTCCACAATGCTCACTGACATGACTTGAAACGTACAAAAGTAACAATAAATAAAATTTCTTGAAAATTAAATAATCAAAACCAGCCATTACTTTTGAATTGTTGATTAACAGAATTATTTAAAAAAACTAACTAATAAAATAGGGCTGGACAAAAATGATGGTACATCCAGAAAAGGCTGAGAACTAATTGTCCAGGGGGTCATGATGAACTCAGGTATGTCCTTTAATTAACATCCCAGCTGTTTTCAAACCCAGAATCAGTCAGTCTGCCTTAAAGGGAGACAAATCGTCACGTTGCTGTTTGGTATAAAGGTTTGAACCACACTGAACCTTCGACAGCAGAAAGCCAAGGAGAGAATTGTCCCAGGACATTAGAAACAAAATTATAGACAAACATGGTAAAGGTAAAGGCTATAAAACCATCTCTAAGCAGCTGGAAGTTCCTGTGACCACAGTGGAACATATTATTCAGAGGTTTAAGACCCAGGGGACGGTAGCAAACCTCCCTGGACGATGGAAGAGGAACATTGATGACAAACTGAGGAGACGGATAGTTGAACTGTATCCAAAGAGCCCAGAACAACCTCCAAAGACATTAAAGGTGAACTCCTAGATCAAGGTACATCAGTGTCAGATCGTACCATTCATGGTTGTTTGAGCCAGAGTGGACTTCATGGGAGACGACCAAGGAGGACACCACTGTTGAAAGGAAATCAGAAAAAAGCCAGACTGGAATTTGCAAAAATGCATGTTGACAAGCCACAAAGCTTCTGGGAAAATGATGAGACCAAACTGGAGCTTTTTGGTAAGAAACATCAGCTCTATGTTGGTAGACTCAAAAATGAAGCATCCAACCAAAAGAACACTGTCCCTACGGTGAAACATGGAGGAGGCTCAGTTCTGTTTTGGGGCTGCTTTGCTGCATCTGGAACAGGGTGTCTTGAAGTTGTGAAGGTCAAATGAAATCTCCAGATGATCAAGGCATTCTGGGTAGAAATGTGCTGCCTAGTGTCAGAAAGCTTGGTCTCAGTCTCAGGTCATTGGTCTTCCAACAGGACAACCATCCAAAACACAGCCAGAACCCCAAGAATGGCTCAGAGAAAAGCGTTGGACTATTCTGAAGTGGATTCTATCAGCCCAGATCAGAATCCCATTGAACATCAGTGGAAGGAGCTGAAACATGATGCCATTTGGAGGAGACACCGTCAAACCTGAGACAACTGGAGCAGTTTGGTCATGAGGAGGGGGCCAGAATACCTGTGGACAGGTGCAGAAGGCTCATAGACAAATACAGAAACCGTTTCATTGCAGGGATTGACTCAAAAGGTTGAGCAACAAAATATTAAGTTATGGGTAACATCATTTTTGTCCAATCCTATTTCATTAGTTGTTTTTTTAATGAGTCTGTTAATCAACAACTCATCAACAACAAATACAATTGAATTGAATTGAATTAAGAAAAGAATGATATAGACTCTTTAACATGGAAGCAGCAACTCTCTCCTGTAAACTAGTCATCATTCTGTTGTCAACCTGCAGCTGAGCTTGAATCACGGTTCTGTTTATGACCCAGTTTGAGCTTTATAGCTGAAAACCAATAGTATTTGTTACAAACAGAATGGAATGCCCCAACAAGATGAGTGAACTTTGAAGTTAATATTATTCACGATTGTGATTTATTAACAAAAGTTAAGTCAGAAATAAAGAAAAGGTTTTGTCTTGTTGCTTGAAGTTCACTTAAATGTTCACTTTTATGTCTTCTGATATTGTTAATTAGCTGATATGCCTTCGGTAAGATTCTGAGATCAATTGGTCATAACTTCACCCACCAACACCAGGGGAAATCACTCCATTCCTCCTCATTGTAATAAACTTCCTGCAAGAGGAACATACATAAATCCTTTTCCCCAGTTCTCAGGGGTGAACAGACTTGCATTACAATTATTTATTCTAATCTAAATTTCAAATGTATTTCCCAAATATTTCAGAATCATTCTCATTAGGTTTGATCAATATTGACTGAATTTTCTTCTGTAAAGATGACGGAGCTGAAGCTTCAACTAAAACTAAACTACACGTCACGTACAGATACTCTGTGACATTGCTCACATGCACACCCTGAGGTGTTGGGGTGGATTCTGCCATTGGAGTCAGCATTACAATAAACATTTGTCATTCAGCTCAACACGCCGCACTGCGTGCACTGTCACTGCGCAATCCTGGAAGCTGCTGGTTCAATGTCACTCTGCATTTCTTGGAGGGAGGCATAAAGCTGGGGCAGCGTGCGAGGAAGCGCTGATGGTCAGCGCTTTATCATGTAGGAAGTCAGGTGTTACTAATGTCCTGACTGTTGAGAAGACAAAGGTGGATGGAGAAAGTCAGGGCTTACAGAGTTCCCCAAGGTTAATGTGGGCTTAAAAAAACGACAAATTAAAAACACTCTTGATCGGAGCAGTTAATCTCAAAAATGTGGTTTATATGTGTGTGTGTGTGTGAACAGAAATAGCAGTGCCAACACTAAAACAACACAGCGGTAAGGTTTTTTCTCTCCTCAAAGACACCTTTCCTGTGTGTGTGACACCCTCTAAAGTGCTCTTTTTAGGCATTTTATCATTTATGTCATGAGTGTGACAGCTGCATATTTTTTTATTTGTGGATTTCAGCTCTTCGTTGAACAGTATTACATACGTTATCCTTGTGCTTAGCTTTAGAAGTTAGTGAACAGTCAAATCTATTCTACAGAAACAGAACTTAAAGACCAGCTCTGTTGAAAATGGTGTTTTTGTCTTTTTAACACGTTTTTGTGGCATTTTTCTCATGATGGAGGACAAATATAGAGAAAATTAAGCTAATAAATTCCTTATCTGAGTATTTTTATTCAAATCATGGTGAATCCGGAGCAGAGGAAAAAATGCAGTTTGAAAAAGATTTTAGTTGTTACATACAAACTGAAATCGGCAGGTCACAAGCTCCCTGCTCCGACTTTTCCTCGTTTGAGGAAAAAACTGCTGAAAGTTTGAAACTTCACGGCAGGTTTTCTGTCAGCCGCCCTTCTCTGGACTCAATTAAGACTTCTGCTCCTTTTGAAACCGACCACCGGACACATTTGGTTCGCTTAAAGTGAACCTGAGTTCTGATAAGACATTTCCAGCCTGAATGCATCTAAACGGCCCCTGCTCCAGGAACCGCTCTCTGACCCGTCTCTGGAGGTGGTCTCAGTTTGTTTCCAACCAGACTGAGCTTCAGTTCGCTCTGAGTCTCCTCAGTCTGAATACGATCCATGTCTGGAGTGGAACAAATGCACAAAACGGCCACCGTAGCCGGTCGTCTCATGATCCAAACATATTAGGGATAAGCAACAGATGAGCCGCGGACAAATGTAAAGCAACGTTTGTTGTGTTATAAACAGAAAAAAGGGTCCAACTGTTTATTTGTTAGAATGTTTATTCACACCTGAATCAAATCAAGCGGACTGGGGTCCAGGCCAAATGATTTTTCCTGTCTGAATACACACCAAGACCTTTTTTCTTCTTCCTGTTTTGAGTACTTTGGACATTGGAATTCAGTTTTTCCCTAAACCCCTGACAGTAATTAACATTAGAGAGAGCACTGAGCTTATTAGTTTGGAATATTTAATATTTACAGTGATCCCTCGCTATAACCTGGTTTACTTTTCACGGTTTCGCTAGTTCACGGATTAGCATTCTGATTGGCTAAAAAGTCACTCCGCTTCTTCTGTACCTGTGCGTCAATAACATTGCAGTTTAATTTGTACAAGTACGTTAATCAGCTTGCCAAATTGATATTACGTATGTGCAAATTCTCTAGCAATTTAATTTTCCTTTAAGACCCATAGAAAAATAGCGTCAACAACTGCCTATCACTGTGTTCTTCTCCTGAACAAACACAGCTGCTTTTCAAAAGGAGAAAACACTGCAGAGAGGAGTCAGGATGCAGCGGCTCAGCCTGAAGAGTGAAATACACCTGAGTCATTATCTGTCCCACTGTACTTTGTATTTTTTCATAATCATTTTAAATTTTCTCCCGTTTAATCCAATTATTTGGGTCGGGGTCGGCAGGGCTAATCTCCGCGATTTGAAGCCTTTTGTTCACATTGATGATTAAAATGATTATTTGACAGTACAGAACAGAAGTTATTTGTTGAAAAAAACGTTTCTAAAGTACTTTTATTTGTGAAACAAATATTGAGCCTGTAAAATGGTTTGTTCTTTCTTTTCAATGTATAATAGAGGATTTAATTCTATAATGATTGTAAAAAAAAAGGTTTCCTCTTCACGGATTTTGCCTACGGGTCCTTTTTGGAACGTAACCCCCACGATAAACAATGGTTTACTGTTTTTAAGATATTTTTATGCTGTTTTCCCTCGTAATGGTCTGGACAGACCATCTATGGAAATGTAAGAGTTGCTGCTCAAAGAATAGGTCTAAAATTACTAAAATGTCTTTAGAATTATCTCAATGGTTTTGTTACAATTAAAAGTACTATATCACTGTCACACGTTTCTTTTGTAATGAGTTTTTGGTAACTGTTGGAATAATGTATATAAGCTATCTCCTATTTGCTCTTATGCATTACCTAGCTATATAGGTAATATAATCATGCATGCAGAAGTGTCTGTGTCCAAGTTTGTTTCACAGGAAGGTGAAACTCTTGGGAGGAGACCGACTTTCTTAGCGTCTTCCCAGCATCAGCATGAAAGCTATGTGTGTCTAGACCTGTATCGATCGATGTGTTGACGAGTGTACTAAAGAAATCACCAAACTTCTATTTTCATCATCCAATCACATGGTTAGCTTTAAGTTGAACATGTAAGTGTGGTGATTTCTTTTGTACACTCGTCAACACATAATATAAAGCGATAGTTGCTATCTGGTTACAGATGAACTAGTTAAAGTTCTAATGGTTGAACGCCACTGAAATCAATATTTAAAAAATTACAAGAAAGGTGACACGTTTTTATGACCAATGAAACTCTGTAAATAAGAAGAGCCATGATGTGTCATGATGTGATTGGCTGGATATCAAGGTGTTCTCAGATTGATTAGTTCTGGTGAGACACTGGGACAAAAGCGCATTTTTAACCTCCGAATTTCTTTTCATTGAATTTGTGGACCATGGAAATTTTGAGTCTCGAAATTAAAAACACTGAAATATTAAAGATAGAAAATAAAATTTGCGGGCATAACATTTTTTTTTTTTAATTCAAAGGTTTAAAAAAATATCAGAAAGAAAATTCAACGCTTTAAAATTTCATAAAGAATATTAAAAGATAGAAAAAATTCAGAATCTGATGGAATAAAAACTTCCTCATACGATTTGTTTTTAAAAAACATTTTCTTTTCACTGTTTGTATGTCTTTTAGAGCGAGAACCCTGACGAAACGGGTGCAGAACTGGAACAGATCATGATGGGAATCTATGTGATCAAACATCCAGGTGGAGATGCTGCTCAGTAACCAGAGGACATGGGGATCAACGTTGAGGGTGTTGTAGTCCTTCAGGAACTCAACGATGCTCATGCACCACCGTTTGGCCTCGTGCACGACCTTAACCTGAGCTACCCTCCTGACTTCAAGTACACTATTGAATTTATGGTCCTCATGGAGCCGGAGTCACGTCAGCTTTCAACCAAAGTCTAGATGTTGAGGAACGAGCTGCTGGACAAATGTCCTACACACAGTTTTTGTTACCCGGGACATGGTTCAGTGTGCATGGAGATTTTGGCATTCTGTTCACACACTGCTTCCAGAGCCTTCTCTGTGCACACGGTGTGCCCACTGAAGAACACTTCACTGTTTAGCCTCGCGTCCAGATGGGAATCCTGTCCTCCTCTCACCACTGTTAATAGGTCATTCTTCATGTTAATCAGCGTTTCATTCCCATTGTCTGTTCTATTACATTACTGATGGAAAATCACAGGCCTCCTGTTCCAAACAATTCAGTCCCATTTGATTACATTTTATTTTGTAAAGTAGTTGGCTTGAGGGGAAAAAAGAGGATAATAATGTTTAATTCAGTATCTAAAATGCTAACAAACCTTAGTAAAACGATGTTAACTTTGAAGAATTATTTTTGCCTATCCAATAAAACAACAACAAATATTTGTTCTCGATTCAGCAGAAACAGCCCATGTTCAGTAAGAAATGTCCCTGATTGAGAAAGGTAAAAACAGACTTAACAACGTTTGTTAAAATCAGTAGGATATACTTTAAATGGAACTGTTTTGCTTTGTTAAAATTACAAATTTTAAAAATTGAATATGTGTGATGCATTTGAGAAAAAGAGTCCTCTTTAGTGTTTTGGATTTCAAAGTAAGGCATTTTCTACCAGACATTGGTCATCTTTGTTTAACATCATCACCTTCCCCATGGCCTTCAACAGCCTGTTGTCTGCTCGTCCCTCAAAGATCTGATTCCTCTTTACTGTGAGTGAAAACCCATTTTAAACCGATGCTCTAAATAAAAACAACTTCTCCAACCTTGATCTCCATTTTACTTTCACTTTCCTTTCTGCCACTAAAACCTGCTGCTTCTTCTCTAAGCTCTGAACTCTTCGTGTTTGTCTTTTTTTCATGCTGACACTCTCATCTCATCCAGAACCAAACAGCAAGACAATTTCAAAATAAAACTACCGGTATTAGACATGGCAGCTTTATGCAGAGCATTCAAGCTGGCAAACAACACGATGTGCACCAGGAGATGTGCAGGAGGTTTCTGATGGTTCTTGGCTCAGATTCGACTAAATATTCTGAAAAATTTCTCTCTGTTCTGGAACAAAATCTGAAAATTTACAAGTGAGTTCAAAAAGATTACATAAATGGTTCTAACACAATTCCCTTACAATCTGACAACAGTACAGATATAAGGCTTTCGTAAAATGTCTGATCAGAATGCAGATGGGAAATGAAGCTGTTGCAGATGATGTGACAGTTTAGAGCTGTAGCTTGAAGACAGACAGCATTGAACAGAACCGGGAAATGCATCATAAATGCTCTTTTCAAACCCCACGCAGACGTATTCTAATATAATCTCAGCTCTCAGACAGCCATGAGGATTTCATGGAGTATTGGGCCTTAAATGCTTTTACTGAATAAGTCATGGTGTAACGACTGTCAGGAGCAGCTTGACTGAGTTCAGAGTAGTGAAGCGCCACTTCCATGGATTTCTCTTAAACACAGCCGATCTAAGAATCAAGTTACACAATCACACATGGTCAGCTTTTTCACATTTTAGGGTTCTGTTTCTCCAAAGGGAGATTAAATGCAAAAACCCTGCAGGTCCTCAGGTAGAAACAAAACCGATGAATGTCCAACTGATAATACCCAAAATTTATGTGACATTGAACTTTGTCCAGGTGAGAACACTCAAACAGAACAAGGCAACCAAAGCCTTATTCTCCAGCTACAACCCCCCCAAAGGTTCCAAAATTCCCGTAAGAGTGGGTCCCGTAAGGGCTAGAACTGTCTCCTCCATCTTTGACAGCAAAAACATTCTCATCTACCAGCATCAAAGAGAAATCCTCCCCCTCAATTATCTGTTCACTGGAAACTTCATCATCTTTTTCTGGTTATTCCTATCCTTCATTAATACATTGGGTTACATTATTCAGACGATGAGCCAGCCATGATCAGCCATGAGTGACCACACCAAGATCTTGGTTTACCGTCACAGCAGTGGACGGAGCTGGGAATCTCACCGACAATCATTTGTAGCACTCAATACTTCAGTCTTAGTGATAAATGCTCCTACTAGCTGACTGCTGGCGAAACTTGCATGGGGCACCCAAGTGGCCTACAGGTCGTCCAGCGCTCGGTGAGCCTGAAGGCAAAATTGTTCATGCACAACAACTCGCTTTTTCTAAAGTTATGCTGCAAGCAGCAGGTCGTAATGAACACCTACACCTATGGGTAAGTAAGGGTAAGTATTTTTTGAAGTAGGTGAGATGCAGGCTGCTAGTGCTGTTGATGTGATAAATGTGCACTTCATGCATATTGCTGACTGACAGTCAGTGTAGTTTGTGAGGGGTCCTACAGGCACTTATGGATCACCCGAACACCCAGTAACGAGCCAGTACTCACGCCTAGGCGACTAGTGTGGTGTACAGGCACCAAACAATAGTATCAACTGCGCATAATAACTTCCGTTAGCCTTACAAAAACCAAACTTAAGACAATGGTACATTCCATTTTCATGACAATCCTTGGGGTTGAGTCCTTATGAGCCTCAAGGGAGCTAAAAGACACATTTGTGCTACCATTAATGAACAGCCACTTTACCCTTTACACCTCAAAATATACACTCCAACACACACACATGCACACACACACCCCAACAAACACACACACACGCATTTCGCAAGGAAGGTGGGACCTCTGACCATCCGTCCCCTACCCCATCCCTAGTAGGGTGTACTGGGCCCTTGGCAACGGCGGCCGTGTCCCCTGGGTGCTGGTTTTCTGGGCCCGGCAGTCCTCTCTCCGCACAGGGTGGGGGATCCCTGAGTTCACTGGCAAGGCCAGAAAGCTCAGGGATCACATTACACCTGAGCCGGGGGTGTCAGTGTCCCTGTGGTGTGGGTTCTGGTCCTTGCCCCTGGGTGCTGGGCCTCGCCAAATGTCCAACTGTGGGCGACAACACTTCCTGTGGACCCCCTCTTCTCCTGGGTGACCTCCTGGGCGGGGAAAGCTGGTCCCTGCCTTGCTCCTTCCTGGACCAACAGTGGGCCGGGTGGGTGGCTGCCTGGAGCACAGACCAGGTCTCCCTTGGGGGGTCCTGGCTCGAACCTGGGGTGGGGTGGGGGGATGCCCAGAACTCCTGGGTGGTGATGAGGTGCTCGTCCGGGGTTGTGGGCGTTCCTCTGGGGCGGGGCCCGGCGTGGGCCATCCCGGTGCGGCGGGGGGGCTCCTCTCCTGGTTGGGCCTCTCCTGGACTCACCCCAAACCTGCTCTCCTGGCTCTGGGGGCCTCGTGGCCGCCCTACTGCCCTGGCGCTGGGTGGTTGTTCTCTGCCTGCTGCCATGTGGCGTTGGGGGGTTCTGGCTGCCGCTGCTGCTGCGGGGGAGGGTCTTGGTGTGGGGGTGGCTGAAGCTCTTCCTCCCTTCTTTTCATATTCCACCATCCATTTAAAAAGAACATAAACACTCACCTGAGCACAGGTGTTAGCTCCTACTTGCACTAATAGTTTAATGTGATTAGATAAATATCTCTCACACTAATTTGATGCTGGGTCATGACGACAGAAAAACGAGATCCCAGTCTAGCGGCTGAAATGCCTCCGTAGGGTGGCGGGGCGCTCCCTTAGAGATAGGGTGAGAAGCTCGGCCACCCGCGGAGAGCTCGGAGTAGAACCGCTTCTCCTCCACATCCAAAGGAGCCAGCTGAGGTGGCTTGGGTATCTAGTCCGGATGCCTCCTGGACGCCTCCCTGGAGAGGTGTTCCGGGCATGTCTCACTGGGCGGAGGCCCCGGGGAAGACCCAGGACACGCTGGAGAGACTACGTCTCTCGGCTGGCCTGGGAACGCCTCAAGGTTCCCCCAGAGGAGCTGGAGGAAGTGGCTGGAGCGAGGGAAGTCCGGGCATCTCTGCTTAGACTGCTGCCCCCGCGACCCGGTCCCGGATAAGCGGAGGAAGATGGATGGATGGATGGATGGATGGATGGATGGATGGATGGATGGATGGATGGATGGATGGATGGATGGATGGATGGATGGATGGATGGTTTGAAGGCATAAGTATGCGTTTGTGAACATTATTTGTATGGTGTACATGTTGTCATGGGAATATTTTTTGGAGCCAACATGTTATGTTATAACATCTGAGTGTGTGTGGACAGGCCCCACCCGTATAGACGTGTAGTACATCTGAACCTCACTGTAATGAGTATAACCATCCAGAAACTTGTTGCTTTACACTGCTTCATGGTTTAACACACCCCCCCCCCCCCATAATCACCCTCCCCCCTCTCTAATATCCCTCTTTCTTCCTCTCTCCTTTCCTTTTCCGTCCGGTCCAACACAAAAGATCTTCAAATATGTCAACCTCCCTGTTCGAGTGCATGTGACTAAAGCTTTTCTGCAAGCAGCTGGTTAACCAGACAAAACAGGAAATCATTGTTGTGGTTTCAAACTCCTCAACTAAAGTGTCTGATTAACACGACTTTGCATCGGTCCCCTCAGTGTCAGTAGGAATGTCCTGTCATTTGCACTCTAGTGCTCAACAGTAACAGAGAAGCACCACTGTAAAACAGCAACCTTTTTTTTTCCTAGAAACAGCAGCAGAGACTCAGTCTGAGCTACAGTGAGGTGACAGATGACGACTGTGTCTATGTTGTTGTCATGGCTGGGTAAAGTGAGCTTTAGATGATCAAATATTTAAAAAAAACAGAGCAACACATAAACATTAAAGCTGGTTCAACTAATTATTTAACAATAATTAGATGAGAAAAAAAGCCTACATACATGTGGGCTAAAAGCAAATATTGAAATACTGTTGAGGCTTTTGTCTTGTGTGCCTCTGTCAAAGCTGCCCCCTGTAAGCTCACATTTGCTTTGACTGAAAGAGACAGATCCTCACTTTCAGTTGTGAGAATATGAGGATGGAGAAGCTCAGAGCACTAAAAGTGTAGAAACAAAAGTCTGCAAATGAATCCTCAGATGCAGATGTCCAATGGAGAAAGAATGACGCCAGCTAAAAGAAACACTCATTTACTTTCCACCAAAACCTCTTAGATTGTCCTAAATACAGCCGCTAGAGTGCTGACATGGCATGTTTCTCAGACTTAACTCTGAACAAAAGGAAATAATTGAGAGAAGCTTAAATTTCTGTTTCTAAATAAAATCTGTGGTGAATCCAACCTCAGGATGATAGTCAAAAGGTCAAATGTAAGAAATAAACTGCACAAAGAACTCAAGAACATCTCAATAGGTGGATGCTGGGATAACTCTCCTATTCTTAAAGTTAAAGTAATGGTACGTTAACTTTAACAGTAGGTGGATGCAGGGATGCCTCAGCAGGTCACCCCCCCTCCACAGTGCAGCCCTCAGCAGCCTGCTCCAGCTGACTGTTGAGCAAAGGGTTTCCCCCCCCAAGAACAGCCTAAGGTTCAGTTATTAGGGAATCACACTTTTCAAACATCACTCAGTTCTAAGTTCAATGAAATTCTTTGTTCCCAATCAGAAAAAAAAAGAAAACCCAATGGAGATGGCAGCTGACAGAGAAAAACAGCTGTTTGTTTACTGCAGGGTGATGTTGTTGCTCACAGAGGTGGCTGCTGTTGCTGCGCCTCCATGCAGGAATAGAAAAGAAAACTGGTTGAAGTGTTGGAACATGAAAAACAACATAAACATAGAAGATCTCTGTACATTGCACAAAGGGCCCAGCATGCAGGAGAGCATTTTTTGACAGAAGTAAGGGTTGAGGAAAGATGCCATCGAAGGAAATACCCTTCAAGTATTCAAACCAGACCCCACATTTTATTGCCTCATCATTCACTTGCTGAGAATTGATTTTTTATTCTGATCTTCTTTATTTAGCGCCCTTCATCACTGGTGGGGATCATAAGTACATGAGTGATGACTACATTGATGAGTGGAATAACTCTTCTTCAGCTGCAGGGGGAAGAGCAGTCAATGCATCAATAGACGCATCATCAATAGAGGACACACCCTGGACCCGGTCATTACCTACGGTCTGTCCACCGGGGTGTCCTCTGTTGTTGACTTGGCCATGTCAGATCATTATTGTGTGTTTTGTAATGTCACCAGTGAAATCCAGCAGGAAGCCTCAGTGAGAACTGTGAGGAAACGGTAATTAAATCCTGAAGTTGCTGCAAGTTTCATTGATGTTTTTAAGGAAACTCCTGCTCAGGGGGGTATTCCAGGAAGCATGTTTAAACTAGCCTGACTTTAATCCTGAACTCTGGCTATAATCCTCCTGAACATGCTTACTCTGGGTATGTCGGTTCCAAAAGACCGGATATGAGTTGGCGTAATTACGCTCCACTTGGTAACCCTGGGTTTATGGGCGTGCACAGCAGGTACATACAGACATTCTCAATGGATCACAGATTTCCAGAGTCACCATGGAAACGCGTGGTGAAAAAAAGAGAGCGCTATACTTCAGTGAGACGGAGTCTGAGATTAATGACGGCGTATGAAGATTATACGTCCATCAAAAATGTAATACGGCTGCATCATCAGCAAAAGAAAGAGTTTCTGCTTGTAGTAGAAGAACAGACGAAGTAAACGCTTGATTTTCTGATCTTGTTTCCATATTCCTTGTGACGCATATATATATATATATATAACTTATCCAATTTTGCCAACTTACCGTAAATAAATTACTTCTATTGGTAACAAATAATTTAATCAACCTAATTTCCTATGTCTATAAAAATCAATAATTGTTTATACAGCTCAAATTTACATATTTATCTAACTAAATGTCATATTACTCCAATTCAATTCATCTTTTTTCCATCTTAATTAATTATAATTCTTGAACTCTCATATGTCTAAGTTTGAGCCGGCACATGTTTTCATTTTTATAAAAATAAAAAAATGAAAGACCATGCTGAAGGTGCATACAATTACTTTAGGAATTTCCATCTTTGTCATTATGTTCTTAGATCGTAGGGGTGCTATATAAACTCATCATCCTCTCCTTCCCTCTCACTCATGGTGCAGAGACGTAAGCACAGTAGGACTAAATAACTCAGCAAAACACAGTAAAACAGCTAAACAACTAAACGCATTTGGTCAAAAACCCACACATCCATCCAGACAGGCAAAGGGAATGGTATCCCACAATTCCTTGCGGTGCCGAACTAACAGCAGCACCAAAGTTCCACCTACTTAATTGAATTAATTTGAATGAAAGTAAAATAAAAATACGTGTTATTTTTAAACTGACTTAACAACAAAAATGATTTATCTTAACTGAAGCAAATAATTAAGTTAGATCAAAGTAAAAAGTTTCTCTTTCCAACATCCATATGTGGTCTTATCACCCTCTCACGGTGGAAAAAGTATTATCTGAGCTTCTTCATCCACTAAATCATCTTCAAATGGACACGCCATGCTGCTTCACCTCTCTGAAAACAAAGTAACCTTCAACTAAACCTGCTCCAGACCAGGTTATGTTCAGAGCATGAGTTGCTATGGCAACTTGACCTACCCTGAAACATACCTCCATTTCTGGAACCTAAAGCTGAGGTTATCCACTTCCTTAGCCTCAAACTTACCGTGGGAGCTAGCATAACCTGCTTTCTGGAATACCCCCCAGATTTTACCTGCACCCTGTGATTTTATTGTTGATCGTTTTAATAACAGACTTCAGTCTTCCATGGATGCAGTGGCTCCATTCAAAATAAAAACATTAAGAGCCACTCCTAAAATGCCATGCAAGACTGACGACATTAAGGGTCTGAAGCAGAACTGCAGGAGAGCTGAGAGGAGATAAAGGAAGATGAAATTAATAATTCATAAAGACATTTTAAAAGAACAACTCAAAATCTACAATAACTCAGTTAAACGGACCAGAACCTCCTATTTTTCAAAAATCATTGCAGAAAATAAAAACAACCCCAAATTTATCTTTAAAACAATTGATATTTTAATAAACAAAGACTTCGACAGGTCCTCCATGGCATCATCTAATACTGCATGTCAGGACGGAGTGTTCGACAGTCTCACGCGTTGGTGGCAGGCCGCTCCGCCTCACTCCTGGAACGCATTCCACCCGTCAGAGAAGCTGCTGATCCTCGTACTGGACGATCCGAGCTCTTTGGGAAAATATATTCAGTAGGCAAATGATCCGTATGAGAGATCGCTTGCTCCTCTGCGCTTCTGCGTCTCTGTCAGCTGTGCACCCCCCCCCCCCCCGCGCGCTCCCGCATCTCCTTACAAATAAAAGGTGTGTCGCCCTATCACCTGGCTGTCACCTGTCAGCTGGTACAGTTCAACCAATGGGGTGACGACAAATACAACACATGATGACAAAGTTTTATTGAAATTAAACTTTTAAATAAATAACCAAGTTTTCAATCTTTACGTCATGCGCTGAAACTCATCTGTAGTGGCAACCATTACAGCTTGATGAAGCTGAAAGCAAATATTCTGATCTCCTGCTACACAACACAGTCCAATGGCTGTAAGGGGGACACGTTGTCGTCTGTTTAGAACACGTGAAAACTTTCCTGAAAAGCAAAGACCCAAACAACCCGCAACTGGAAGATACTCAGTGACTGGAAAAGCTGCACGTTTGGTGGAAATGACTGTGACAAGCCAGCTAAACGAGCTGAATCAAAGTCTGCAGGCGCCGCAAAAGCTTGAAGCTGTTCTGTCTTTAGAGCCAAGCTGACTGTCTTTGCCAGAGATGTACAGAAAAAGAAGAGGATGATGCTGCGTGTTATATATTTTACCTTTTCAAGATGCTGCTGTTTTCTTTTTAATAAACACAGGCTGTGTTTAACTGCACTCTGTTTAGTTCCCAGAGAGCGGAACGTCGTCACGCACGTTCCATTTTATTGTTTTGTGTTCGAATCCTCAAAATAAAAATGACATCAAAAATCAGATTTCTTTATTACATTTCTTTAATTTTATCAAAGCAATGAAACATAATTCATTAATATTGTAATGAAGTTGAACTTGCACAACAGAGCAGTCACGTGACGCGTCGTTCTCAGCAGAATGAACTGCA
Source organism: Oryzias sinensis (assembly GCA_037389245.1). NCBI lineage: Eukaryota > Metazoa > Chordata > Actinopteri > Beloniformes > Adrianichthyidae > Oryzias > Oryzias sinensis. The sequence continues at coordinate 7,850,842 of CM074508.1, read as the reverse complement.
GGGCAAATAAATTTCATCTGTCTGCCCAGCTGTTGGACAGGACAAGTAAAAAAAAATAAAAAAAAGACACACCTGCTCTCCCTGAAGACAGAGCTACACCTGTCTATGACCCTCCACGGATCCAGACAACCCAAAAACCTGCAGCAACTCTACGAGTCAAGCCCTCGTATCGCTGTTTGTGACTAAGGCATTAACTGCTTGAGCGCTGGAAACATCAGAAAGACAAACCTTCCTGAGAAGGAGGAGGCTTTGAGGGTAACATTTAAAACGGAAAACGTTTGCGTGACTGAGATAGATATCCACGCCCGAGGCAGACCAGCTCCTAGCACAAGAGTTGTGTGTGTTTGCTCAATGGAAAAAAAGAGAAAACACCAACAAAACTACAAAAAAAATTGAAAAATTAAAGAAAGAACATTTTCAGAACTAAAGTTATTTTCCCTCAGCTGCACAATACAGCAGGCACAGTAACAAGCATAATCAAAGTAGAGAAGAGTTGTATGAAGTCAAGATGGCCTCCAACCACACACCTGTATCTTTCATTTAAGTATGCTGCAATTTTCCTCTGAGTGTCCTCCAGTCTTTTTAGAGCTCCAACAAAAGCAGGAAGATGACAAAGAACGTGTGGGTGGGAGAGTCAGCGGGGGCGGGAGGATCGAAGCAGGTGGGGAATGGTTTTGTTCTAAACACCGAGGCGACGCAGAAAAGGAGCCAGGATTTTCAGATAAAGAAGTAATTACAGAGTGCTTTGTTATTGATCAGCAGGAACACTGATGTCAGAGGCAGACCAACGATAAGACAAACGTGGCAGAAACACGCTTGTAGTCTTTAGTCGCAGAGAATTATGGAACAAAATTCTGAAAGCTGCTTTTTCAGACACTCAAAACAAAATGAGAAAGCATTTCATCCTCTGAGTGGATTACAGCATCATCACTGCTACAGGACTGCATTAAAACTAGATCTAATGAATAAAGAAACAGATAAACTCCAAACCAACACAATGGCAGCAGAAAAACTGGATTCTTATTTTGGACGAGAATTCAATATACGTGTGGTGCTTTGTATTTTAGTTTTTGTGCTCCCCTCACCACATTTCAGATCTTAATCATCCACATTGCTTTGAGTCAGCTACCTTTCAAAAAGTTTGGTTTTCAGCCTTGTCTGTACGCTCCATTTTTGCTACAGGCTTTTATTTAGTTGTGTTTAAGTTTCAGCTTTGCTATTCTGCTAAAGTTTGTTTATGAAACAACTTCCTGTTCTCAGAAACATCCTGGATCTTAGCTTGATTGGGGCGGAGGCTGCAAACTGAGAACAGATGCCTGATTAAAGCATTGAAGTTAACCCAGTGCTCCAGATGGTTAAGTTCTGACTTCATGAAGGACAATGGAGGCAATCAGAGCTCTTGTGGGTCTTCAGGACCCCGTGTTGTTAATCACTCCTGGGAACAATCTGCAAACTGACAAAAGCATCCATCAACTCATTAAATATAGGAGTAATTTAGTTATCAGGTTTGTGAGATTCTTCTAAAGTTATTGGATTTGAAGAAAACTTTCCTCATTCCTCTCCAGTTGAAATAGATAAAGAGCATTCTGCACTCAATTTGCTGAGTGAAGCTGCCAAGTGAGTCCCCTAAAGCAAAGTGATGATGGATTGTGAAGACATGGATTTGTCCTTCTGTGCTTTGGAACATAACACAATAAAATAAGCTCCTATTGTCTAATTTAAGTCTTTTATCTTTACTAGCAGAGTCCTGGGACCAGACTGCTGAAACGCAGCCTCCATTTACACCCCTAGTGTTTTTTCATCAGGTCTCCACATTAAAAGGGGCTGACAAGCTCAGGTTGCTTTAGAGGAGAAGGACCCTGAGGAAAATGCATTCAGAGACGCCTTTATTTTTTTATTTACCCAGGAGTTGTCCCATTGAGATTAAGAATCTCTTTTTCAAGGGAGTCCTGGCTAGGGGGGAAACAATAAATTACATTTACAATAAAAATGTCAACATTAAAAACATAAATAAAAATTAGAGCTCATGTAAAGCAGGTACAGTTAAAAGAGACTTTCTCCTCCAATCTCAGCTTGGATTTAAAAATATTCAGAGGAATGAGTTCTTTCAATTTCCATCTTTTCTGTAGAGTGTTCCATGAGGGGGGGGGCAGAAAAGACAAAAGCCTTTTTCCCCAGTTCTGTACGAGCAAATGGAACGGCGAGCGATAGATGGTCATTTGAGCGCAGTCCGCATGATTCCACAGTCCTCAGCTTGATCAAGCTGCATATGTAGGAAGGTAAAAGTCCAAGAAGAGATTTGTAAATAAAAATGCACCAGTGTGTGAACCTCCTGGTGGACAGAGAAGACCATCCCACTCCAGAGTACAGTTCACAATGATGAGTCGAGGCCTTGCAGTTTGTCTCAAACCTCAAAGCGGCGTGATACACGGAATCAATCTTACTCAAACATTGAGCTGTTGCATTCATATATAAAAGGTCTCCATAATCTAAAATGGATAAGAAAGTTGCTGTGACAAGTCGTTTTTTAATCCCAAATGAAAAACAACACTTGTTTCGAAATAAAAAACCCAGTTTCAATTTTAGTTTCCTAACAAGATTTTCAATGTGGGGCTTGAATGAGAGTGCATCATCAATCAAGATTCCCAGATATTTGTACACGTGAACCAACTCAATTTCATTTCCTTCTGGAGTGGAAACTGTAGGGAAACCCTGTGGTGTTTTTCTAGAGTTTGAGAACAGCATTCATTTGGTTTTGTCTGCATTAATCGTTAATATTAGCTGGATAAATGTGTGCTGCACCGTATCAAAAGCTTTTTGCAGATATTTAACAGCAGTGGTAGGGGATGGGTCAAAGCAGTAAATAATTGTGTCATCAGCATAAAAATGCATATTTGCATGAGACACATTTTGATCTATATTATTGATATACATGACAAATAGGAGGGGTCCTAATACAGAACCCTGTGGCACCCCCGTGTGTACATTTTAGAATTCAGAACACAAACTGTCCTGTCTAACACATTGGGTTCTGTTCTTCATGCAATCAGCCCAAGTGCAAACACCTAACCCATGCCCTTATTGTGGCAGGGCCGGCTTGCATACAAGTTTCGGTTCACAGTTGCACTTCCTTCCTGCTGCTTTCAGGTCTTGGCTGTTGCTGCTTCTGTGGCCATTTTTGGTCACCACGGCAGTGAAAATCTGAAACAAACCCAGTCACACAATGACAGCCTTGCACTAAGTATCTGGCTTTACCGAACCCAACCAACCTGTTCACCAGTCAGGTTTTTTGTTGTGTGCACTTTGATTTTCCATTCAGTGGTGAGCTACCCAACCTCATGATCTTGCAAACTCTGAAACCACCTTCTAAAATAACATCCCAACATCAGCCACAACAAACCTTCCCAACTTGTTACCACATTACCACAAATGAACTTTTGGATGGGTAGCCATGGATCTGGAGCCCGCTCAATCAAACTCAGCCTTTGTCCCTTGTTTTGTGTTGTAAAAGGGTTGTACTTTTGCTTGTCAACACAATCGACTGCTTTTACCTTCACCACTGCCTTATATTTTCATTTACCCACCCTGGGTTCCCTCAGACTTCTGCCTAAGTCGAGAGCTCCTAGCCTTAGCTGACCAACGAAGCGTTACACGAGCAATGTTGGAGCTATCCACCTGTACAGTTTAGATCCAGATTTCAGCTCAGACAAGGAAGACAAAGACGTACACGGATCTTTTCGTCTTCAGGTGGATGATCAGAATAATGCCGAGCAGGGAGATTGTGACCCACCCAGTGTATTGTCTACATCATAAATAAGCTCTTTTTCAAATGACATTTTTTCATCTGCTCCTGATTCACAATGACTTGTATAAAGAAATACCCAGAAATCCAATTTTAAGATTCATTTTTTTTTATATATTTGTCCTGCATCATAAAAAACACCAAAAGCACAATTTTCATGGGAGCGAGTCTTTATTTTCCTCAGAGTTTTAGTGAAGACGTCTGGTGGATCTAAACCCTCCACAACAGAGGCAGCAGGGTTTCTCACATGCAGAAAGGTGGGGTGGCGTAGATTTGTGAGGCTGACAAATGTCCTACAACAAGATGTTTAAGAGAAGAAAGATGGTCCTCCTGGTCTAAAGTAGGAACTCCTGGTGCTGCTCTGCTGCTCGGCACTCCTGCACAGACATAATTTGGTTGTTCTTCCGTGCATCAACGCCCTGGGTGCTGTGATGTGCTTCCTCAGCTCTCTGGTCTGATATCAGATTAGCCCTGTCACACTGCGGCTCCATCAGCCATGCCGTCCGCCAGCCAAACAAACGACAGCCCGACTTCAGCCACCGCCGTGTTTTCCTCTGTGACAAGCAACACGTCAGCCTGTCACACATCCGTCTCTCATCCCGCTCATATTTCTGCCAGGGAGGAGGCGCTCACGCAGATAACACACAGGTGCTGCTGGTTGTTGTTGCTGCAGATTTTCTGACAGGAGTGCATCACAACAACTAAGCATTAGTCCTATTTCCTAGAGAAGCACAAAGCTTTTAGTTTGCCTTTGCATGAATTCTGAACATAAATATGGGAAACTGAAACACAGTTTCAGCCACGCCTCTGTCAGTCTGCCCCAGGGCAGCTGTGGCTACAACAGTAGCTACCATCACCAAGAATGAATGAGGAGTGAATGAATAATGGACACAATGTAAGCGCTTTGAGCGTCTGGAAAAACATAGATAAATCCAATCCATTATTATTATTATTAAAAACAAATACAAAAAAACTCATATCAAATTTTAGACTTCGATGTAGCAACAACTAATTTCATAATGTAGTGCATAGGTTATTTAAGAGAATAAATGCAACAAATAACAGCAAAAAGACTAAAAACACAATCTCTCTTGAGCTGTTCTGGGCCGTGTTTGGTAGAAACAATTCACTTTCAACAACAGATTTATGTTGCCCATGTAAGCGCACTGCCACAGGAAGCAGTGTAATGCAAAAGAAATTACATTTTGACTAAAATGTTTCAGTCTAAAAGACAAACATCTACATTTCATGTTTAAGGAGTCAATTAGCTGCAGTGCAGAACCAAAGATCTTTTGTAAAATAATAAACATTGAATACTGTAATTATATAGTGTTTTCCTACCTTCTTTCAAGGCCCAATGCAGCGTGGGTCCTTGGTGCTACTGCCTAACAATGTAACCACCAGGGGGGCCAAGGTTAGCGTCCCCATGTGACGGTCCCCAGCCCTGATGAATTCAGATTTTATTTCTAAAGCACCTTTCATGTAAAGAAAACAACTTAAGGTGCTTCACATAAAAACAAACAAGAATGCAAAAACACCAATCCCCACTCATGCAATAAAATAATGAAATAAGCCCTTCATAATAAATTACACAAACACACGTAAAAGAGAATTTACAAAAAAAGGAAAAAGAAGAAGAGAGAACCCAGATAAGATAATAGGTGTGTGTCAGGAAGGGCATCCGGCATAAAAATCTCTGCCAAACCACCTGTACACATGAGTTAAAGCTGATTGGCTGTGGCAAGCCCTGAAGTGATCTGCCTAAAGGTGAGCAACTTTAGGCCCAAAGCGCCTTAAAGTCACAGTTCCATTCACACATTCACACACTGAAAGTGCTGGACACTGAAACCAACCTGGAACCAACAAGATTATTGTGGGGTTCAGAGTGTCTTGTCTTGGGACACTTTGACAAATGGGAACCAATTAACCCTTGTGCTATCTTAGATGACCCCCCCCCCTTCTCCCTACCATGACAAAGGTGGATAAAGGTGGAAAGATTTCATGTAATCCATGGACACCAGTGAAGATCACAAATCATTGAAGAAAAAAGGTTCAGAGCTCTGTCTAGTGGGTCTAGATGACCCAACTCTCAATGTTAAAGTGCCTAGGATAGAACAAGGGTTAAATCTGCAATCTTCCGATCACAGGTTTACACCACTCTCTCTGCAGCACGACCATCAAGACAATAAAATGCGTTTCGCCTAATTTACAAGTCCTTTTAGCCTGAAAAAAACAAGCACAACAGAAACAAAGCTAATATCATGAGATCACAGGGTTACCCAAATGCCATTTAGAAAACCTGGAGATTTTTTCCTTTTTAGCCTCAGTTTGCATCTTTTGTGTCTGATTAATCAGTTTTATTTTTAGATGACTTAGCAGCTGTAGAATACTGTAAGCATGTACTTTACAACAATAACGTCTATACATGTTTTGGAATCAACTTTTTCTTAAGTCTTTTCCTTTGCCAACATTGCGTTTTGATATTAATCAAAATGTTGTCACAATCATTTATTCAGAAATTTGTTTCTGTAATAACGTGTAAACAGGCTTTCTGATTAATTTTCAGGTTATACTTATTTTCTAAATATGGGGCACGTGTAAGTTTAGTCACAGACTTCTGTAGAAACTAAAGTAAATCCTGGACTTCATCACTGAGAAAAGCCTGTAGCTTAGACAGGTGATAATTACAAATACAGTTGGGTGTCATCAGCATAGTAAGACATAATTGGTTGTTGATTTGCTTAACTCATCAGAGGAAGAACATTTCAGCAGCAATGAAGTATGACTTTAATACCTCACCCTAGGATCAGTTCAGTGCAGTACTCTACATCCACATCACTTCCACAGTTTTAATCACGAGTTATTTATGATTTATTTAAGGCAGACATAAACATACCTCTGCCACATACCTCTTTGACGTCATTATGTGAAAATAAATCTTCATAAACATGTCATATCTCTTCAGAGTCACCTTCAGCTGTCTAATGTGTGCCTGTGTGCAGGAGGTGACCCAAACAGTCAAAGATAATACCTGCAGCCTCGACCCCCAATCAGCACCAAGTGTTTTTTATAAGCGATTAGATCCTAGCAGAGTATTTGCACTAAGTGCTCCAATTACAGCAGAGAGGCGCTGCAGGTGAGATCAATTATCATCTCACTCTAAAGAGCTTTGCTTGGATTCTACAAGACTCCACTTGCAGAGGGCAGCAAATTGGTTTGTTGATGATACAGAGTGAAAACTCTTATTTTTAAGCACCACTGTCTCTGAGAAAGAGTCTGAGTCACTCAAAAAATTATTTTATTTTTTAGGGATCTTAGAAAAGAATTGCTAACTACTAAACTGTTTATGAAGACAGCAGTTGTGATAGAATTCAGACTTATTAAATCCAAGTTTTTAAAATGTATTTGTGTGTGTTAGCTTTTAAGAATGACTCAGATGTAGTAAAGCATCATCAAAAGATAATAATGTACTCTTTAAAGGACATTAGTCAGACTAAAGCTGCCAAAATTCTTGTTTTGTGCAAAAAAATAAAAAAAACAGCATCAGGCTGTCCTATGTGTGACACACCTCTGTGCTGGTGGAAAACATAGAAGATTACACTGAAAATGTAGAAAATGTCCATAAATAATAAAATTATTGCAAGAAAAATTAATCAAATCCTTCAATCATTCTATCATAATGACAGCTTCCTTTGCAAGTGCAGACAATGCTCTGGCTAAGGTCAACAACATGGCTAAGATTAAATACCAAGTACATGTATTTACTGAAATGATCTATTGTCCAAGGTCAAGTGAGGATCGGCAGGTAAGTCTGGATGTTCTTTTCTCCCTGAGGTGTTACAGCTCGTGTGGAGCGGTAGAAAGGAGTTGCACGGCTCAGAGGTGTGGCGTGGCTTGGAGTAGTGGCAAAGCTCCGAGACTTGATGTGGCTTGGAGTTGTGAGAGACGGCGTAGAACTTTCAACAGGCTTGTGAGTAGGTAGGACCCATATCAGCACACATGGGAAACTGTCCATAGAGGAGCAACAGACTGGCGATGAATGTTGGTGAAGATATCTCTTAAGTAGGCAGGCAGGCTGATGAGGTGAGTGCTGACAGCTGGGTCCAATCTGGAAGGCGGAGCAGAAGAGGTAGGGGGGAGGAGAGACTACCAGAGGCACCATGACAATGCCAGTGGAAGTACTGTTGATGTTTTGGTTCTTTTTTCTTTCTTTTCTTTCTGTGGTTCCTCAGTCCTTCTTCCTCCTTGAAACAATAGTGTCAGGACTATTTAGCCCTCTGGCTGTCACTTCCTGTTTTATTTTGAAGTCCTGTCTTTTCTGTCTTCATTTCCAGTTCCTGCTGTGTGATCTGCTTCCTCCCTAATGTGCCCCACCTGTGCCTCATTGTCTTCCCTACATAAGCAGTGCTTTTTCTCAAGCCAGTGTCAGATTGTCTTTCTTTCACTGTGAGCAATCCAGCCTTAATCTCTCCAGAGTTCTTAGAGCTTTTTGTTCCTGATTCATTCCTCATTTGGATGGCCTCCTGAACTTATATTAAAGACTCTGATTCTGCCACTCCCTGACTCCACATTTGTGTCCACCTGAGCTGCACCTGATAAATAGGAAACACGCTGTTGCAGAGCCACACAGTCACGTGGGACAACAAACCATATTTTTATCGACTCTCCATTTAAAGAGTTTACAAGTCGGTCTGGTCTCCATTTCCTTCAAAGCCACGTCTGTGGCAGTCTCTCAAACTCATAACGGAACACAGGCTACTCAGACCACAAACCTGCATTTCCTCACATCAGAGAAAGGCCAGACCGATGCTGAGAGCTCTTTGCATCTGTCTGTATTTTGGTCAACAAATCCTTCAAAACACGTCAATGATGATGAAACTGGCCTGGGTTTGGTTTTCAACCACTCTCAAAAGACAGCAATCAAAGCAACTATGATGACACAGGAGGAAAAGATGTTCACACTGTTCTCTCTTGTTTATCTCAAAGTTCATACCTTCTTGAAAAAAGAAGTCCAGTAAAGAATGAAAACAAAGATTTGATCGTGTTCAAACATTTATGTAATTGTGACAAACTGCAGACCAGGCAAGGGAGATTGAATGACAAAGTCTACAGCCAATCAGGCTGCAGAACACAATGCACTGGAAAAAACAACAAAAAGAACGAAAAAATAAGCAAACTTGTACTGAAAAAAATGTGCAAAACAGCAAGACTACAAAAGGTGAACTGCAATTAGGCGATGAAACAAGAATGAACTGATCTAAAGCCCCCTAATAGCCATCTGGTGAACTGAGCTGGCATCAGTTAGCTTTAAGGTGGAACGGTTGTTATTTGGGCCGAGCTGCAGTCAGTCACCGTGACCCCGTCTCTCCCCAACAGTAAACAAATCTGACGGACCTGACCTGTGAGGGCTCCTTAATTCCCAGCAGGCCTCTGTAGTCAGCTCTTCCCTTCATTTTTGTGTCATCACTTATAGACTCACCTTTCTCAACAAATCACACTCAGCCTAAGCTGTCTACACAAACACAAACAGACATTTCTCATGGTACAACTGAAGCCTCAACAATTGACTTCCAGATCAAAGAACAAAAACTAAGTTACACTCTTATGTAATCTAATTTCTCTGAAGTCATGGAGCTTTTATTTGGTGCCTTGGCGGAGGAACAAAGTGCTGCATCAGCAGATCTGAATACTACACAACAGGTGAGTCCAGGATAACAAACACGCAAATCCTCTGAAATGAATCGAAGACAACTTGTGCTCCTCGTAAGGCAAAGACTTCAACTATTGATTTCCTTTTCTTTCCAGCACTTTGGATGTTAATGGAAACTACTAATGACCTGTTTTAAAGACTTGTAGACAATGTTTATGTGGATCTTCACGACCCTGAAGAGGCAGCCAGTCACAGCTTGCTAAAACACATCCTGACTTTATACAAATGCAACACCAGGTCACTAAAAGGTCACTGGACTCCATTGAAGCCCACACCTGAGTGTTTTACAGAACAAAGGGTGGTTTGGGTATCAAAGCTTCAAATAAAAGGTGATTAAAGAAAATCAAAGACAATTCTCCTCACATTATTGGCAATTTTATGATAAAATGCATTCCTTTTTGAGATTAGTTTAAAAGTCAATAATGTTGTCTTTACAACAACTCAAATCCAAGGCTGCCAACTCTCATACATGAGACTCAGGTATTTGATTGATTTCTCCCGCCACACCTTTATTTCTGACACTGAAATACCCTTAAGTGAACCAAAGTTTCCCCCCATGTCTTTTTTTTTATCCTTTTTAGTTTGTTATCCTGAAAGCTAGTAAGAGCTGACGTCTGACACCAGTGTTGTGCTGAGGACCTGTCACCAAAGAAAATGGAGTTTTGTTTGGGTAGTTTATAGGATAAGAAATGTTTCCTCTGAAAATTATACAGTGGAAGCATTTGCCAACAGACAATTAATAACTGTTGTATAGCTGATAGACCACTGACTCAGTGGAAATTATTTCTACCATTGTTCCCCTTCACAAATGATTTTTTTTCCCCTTAAAAGCTTTATTTTAGATTAATTTAATAAGGTTTGTGACTATTTTATAGACGCCCCTCCCCTGATTAGAAGTTTATTTTTTAAATTAAAAGACGTATGGGAATAATTTACTAGAAATGTTTTTGACTTTTTTAGCCTCTCGCAGCAGTGGACTGCTTATAATAATCACTTTTATTTGATTTGAACCAAAGCAGTGTGTGTAAGATCATGTAAAAAATAAAATAAAATAAAAACCATTAAACGGGACTATTTTGTAATTTGGTAAAAAGCTTTAAAGAAAATCTTCAGTCACAATGCTTAATATAAATCCAATTAGTTTAAAGTTTCTGTAGTACTACAACATCACTGTAAAAATAAAATAGGAATACTCAATCATGATTTGATTAATGATCTAATGACTATTGTTTTTTGCAGGAGCAATTCTAAAAAAAGTGTTTTGGAGATCCTGACATTGGGCCAGAGGGATCTCCTTTACATTCTGACCAAGAAGCTCCAGGACCATCGGAAACTTCAGCATCTCCCTCTGACGTTAAAAAAGACCACAAGCCAGAAAAACAAAAGATTAGAAAAATAAGGCCTATGATCAAAGCCTTATTTTTTTGCAAAATGGGCAGAACCAACATGATTGAGGCCACGCTACAGCAGATAACCTTTCAAACCTTTTCTATCTTATATATATATATATATACACCCTTTTGAATTTGATTGACTGGTTAACCCACCAATCAAATTGAGCGGAAATTTAATCTCAAACGTAAAAAATACAGATGTTTAGAAGAATGATAAGTGGGAAGTTCCATAGTTACATTAAAGGTGAAAAAGGAAGCTGAGTACGAGCGTCCTTGGATATTTTTTTGACATATAGAATTAGGAGAATAGAGAAATCACTTGATTTATCAAAAAGTTTCCTATTTTTATCTTGTGAAGTGACGTGGCTTCAGTTTCAATTTAGAACCAGCCTCAAGGAGGAGGTGAAATTTATTTTGGTGAAGACACAACTCCTAAAAACCTCAGAAGAAACAACAAAAAACTCAGCGCTTTAATACTAGATGTGTGTGTGTGTGTGTGTCTGTGTGTGTGTGTGTGTGTGTGTGTGTGTGTCCATGTGTGTGTGTGTGTGTGTGTTAGAGACAGATGAGGGGATAGACTCCCTGATTTTGTGTTTATTGGGGTCATTTTCAATTTGCCGTGGAAAGATTTGTACCCTGAAGGTTCTCTGGAAAGGCGATGTGTGCATATATGCACACATGGGTGTATCACACCTCAGCTACATGATTGGAAGCTGTCAGTCAAACTATTTGCAGAGAGGAGGGACGAGGACTTGCTTTCTCTGGTTCATTTACACTTTTGCTGTCATTTGGCTCTGACGGCACACCACAGAGGAAGGGGACTAATGAAGCCGGGCAGGAGATGAGCAAATAGAGAAATGTCAGAAACATTGAAAAGGATAAAGATAAGATGAAGAACCAACAATAGATAAAATGAGAGGAGGACTGGAGATGCGGAGGGACAGGGAGGACAAACAGAGACAATAACCAGTGAGGAGTGTTGCACATGAATAATCGCTGCAGCACAGAAAGTGTGATCCCACCATGTTGGAAAATATTCATTCTTCACACGTGCTTCATAATGTCTCACACAGTGATTCAAGCTGAAATGCAGAAATGCGAAAGAGGAAGCACGTCCTGACAAAAATGTAAAGATATCAGTCCTGATGGGGGCGCCAGAGCAGCCTCAAAGAAGACTTTCTTTAGTCTCAAACATATCTGTAACATTTGAACTAAATTTTAAAATATAAATTGTAGTTGTAGCACTGTGCACTTGGCAATAAAATATATACTTCATTTTCCACACTCTAAGGTGCACATAAAAACCTCTCAAAGAAAAGACCAGTGTGTTTCATCCAGAGTGCCTTATATATGGATATTGCAGTTGTTAGTTGACGTTGAAGCAATTCTGAGAGGTACACAATGCCCTGCCAAAAGATCAATCTGTTATTTTCTTTATGAGTTGCAAACAGGTTTGGGTGTTTTTTGTTAATATGCTAACACAGCTAACGTGTTGCGTGTCGTGTGTTTTTGCAAACTAGGTTGGACGTTAGCCTAGTCATAGTAATGGCTGTTTTACCGGCATCGGTCCGGTTTTTTACGTGTTGCAAACAACGTTAGGAGTTACAATTATTGTGAACATGCCAACGTGGCTAATGTGTGGTGTTTTTACAAACACGTTTTTAGAATAACTTACAGTTAATAAATTCTGACTGACTGATGTATGGATTTATGTCTGACTCTTCTGTCATTCCGCCTTCTAGTTTGGCGAGCCGTATATATGGTAAATGGCGTATCCTTATATAGCGCTCTTCTGCGTTCCTCGAAGGCCCAAGGCATTTTACAGTCACAGTCCCATTCACACAGTCACACAGTCACACACACAATCACACACTGATGGCGGCTTCGCTGCCGTACACTGGTGCCAACCTCCCACCAGAGTCAAGGTGGGGTTCAGTGTCTTGCACAACAACACTTTGACACATGGGCAGGAAAGACGGTAATTGAACCTGCAATCTCCTGATCAGAGGTTGACCATCCTACCACTGCACCACGGCCGCCCCAGTATATATGAGTTCAATAATAGACCATTCATGGACGCCGTGCCTTATACTCTGGGGCGTCCTATAGGGTGGAGATAATGGTATATAAAAGAACATTGAAAAAATTCCTCTGCTTTGTCACCTAAACTCAGATCCTCTACAGGTAATCTGGAAGCTTGAGGGTCCGGTGCAGTATCTGAAGGCTTTGTCACACAGCAATTACAAACATTTGCGTAAATTGCACAGATGAAAATTGGTCATATGTGAATACACATGGAAAAAGGGAGAAAAGTCGTAATCTTTACGCGAAATGTTCACAGATATTACAAATGAACTACGTTAGAACCACAAAAATAAACCTTTTAAAGAACACGTAAACCAGCGTCAAACAGGAAAATTGCGGGATTATTGCGCTATTTATATGCAATTCATTGGTGATTTGTGCACCATATACGTAGTATAAATGTTATAAATTGATGGTACGTGTGTGAAAAGTTCCTTAGACATGCGTTGAACAGTCATGGAAAGACACACATTTGCCTTTGCATCAAGCAAATATCACAAACATTTGCTTAAGATGTGTGTTATAATTATGCAAGTACTGCGTAAAATATGCATAAACTACATGATTCTCAACCAACCAAAAATGTTGAATATCTCAAAACTGAAAACCCTCGACAAACATCTGCGCACATCAACGAATTACAAACACAAGAAACATGTATGAATTACATATATCACGCATAGATCACAAAAGACTGAAATGTCATACGTGGAAAATGCACAAAAAGTGGCGGCTGTGTGACACGGTTTGGGTTTCTTTGCCTTACTTTTTGCTACTTTTTTTGTTCTGCTATGTTTTGAGTTCTGTTTCCTGTTTTAATTTGAAGGTTTCCTGTATGTGTGTTTCGAGTTTTACTTCCTGGCCCCAATCTTTGTATTAGCCCCTAAGGCTAATACAGATTTCTGTTTACCCCTTGTGCTATCTTAGATGACCCCCCCCCCTCCATTGACGTGTTCCCCCTACCATGACAAAGGTGGATAAAGGTGGAAAGATTTCATGTAATCCATGGACACCAGTGAAGATCACATATCATTGAAGAAAAAAGGTTCAGAGCTCTGTCTAGTGGGTCTAGATGACCCAACTCCCAATGTTAACGTGCCTAGGATAACACAGGGGTTACGTCTTGTCTTTGCCTTCCTCTTGTGTTGGTCCATTAACGTCTGTTTCCCTGTTTTGGCCTGTTTATCTCAAGTGTTGGTTCTTGTTAGTTACCCCGCTTTTGGTTTGAGTATTAAAACCTATTGTGACTTGGAACCGCCTGCATCCTTAATTCTACATTTTGGGTCCTTCATCAGCCCCCCCCCCCCCCCTCCCGTGACATTGAGCTGTTCTGATCAACAATGAGGGATGAACCAATGACATATTACTATTCAAGCAGGTCTATATATATTCTGGGTTTAAACCTTTGAGTTGTGGTGACATCTCACATTTTGCAGACTATCTAAAAGATCAAGTCACATAATCTATCTGTCGTCACACATTACATTAAAAAATGCTGACTAACTTGTAACTATTAAAGTCAGGGCATCTCCCAAAGGAACCATCCAGATGTGAATCATACGTAAACCCGCAGTGACCGTCTTGATATTTACATTGTTATTTTTAGGGTTCTTGTTTAGATGCGCCAGCGATTCAGAAATAATGACATCTTTTTTTGTTGTTGTTGTTTCTGCCAGGATGTGGCCCCATTCCAATGCTCGCTTCTCTTAATTATATTTCTTTTGCTATGTCTTAGAAAATTGCTAATGTCTTATTCACAACTGTCCTTATGGGCTACAGGCTGTCTGCAGGCAAAACCTGTACAAAGAACGTACCATAGGTGGCCCGCATAAAATATCAAAGCCATAGTCCACTCAGTGAGCATATAGAGTGAAAATGTTGTCCATGGGCATGCTGTGAGTAAAAGATCATAGCCAACACTTAAACAACAGAGTAAAGTAAAGGGGAAGCAGCTGACATGCAGGCATGTCTTACACATTTTTCATCTTTTTCAACGTGCCCAAATCTAGCAAACTGTAACCCATTGGTGCTGTTCACTTGATAAGTGTGTGCTCTCTGTACCGCAACCAGCCCATATCTACCCATAAGGCCAGTTGTGACAGCAGTGTCAAATGTACATCATAAGTGTGTGAAACGAGCATTAGCTTTACAAATACTTCACAATCCACTTACGCACGATATTGCAAAGAGCCTCAAGGGAACTGAGAGACACAACTGTGTTCCCCTTAAGATGCGCCTTGAACCGCCCACTTCTCTCTACAACCCTCCATGGGCCCAAATAAACCATAATTAACCACATCACCTGTTCTGGTCAATTCCTGAATCCCTGTCCATGTGACCATAGCCTTACTCTATCAGACTGGTGCTCGGTCAGATTTGACTTGAGGCTAAAAATAATAAAAAGGAGTTTGCTGCATAGATGCATAGACATGAAGGGGAACAACAAACTAGCTGTTAGTCATGAGACCAGAGAAGATAACCTATTATCAGCACCTCAGTCTGAGAACATCTGATTATCCTTCTGTGAAGAAGGTTGCTGTTACAGTCTATCATTTTAAGCCTTAAATATGCTTTATTACACTCAAAAGTTGTGATTTAATTTAAATGATGCCGACTTGTCAGCATATGTTCAGGTTTGAGTCATTTTCTGGATGTGGAGGAGCAGTATTTAAGAAGGTAGTAATTAAAAAAGGAAAAACACTTTCAGAGCTTTGAACATGAAGTACATTGACAGTTTAATCACTCTTGACAGGGTTGTGATGAAAACGTGTCAGGATTTCAGACGACAAACGCACAAGTCTGCTGCTCTGGAGGCGGGTCATGTAAATGCTTCTTAGGCTGCAGAACCAAGAGATGTGCACAGACAAGTGTGCTTGGACAATGTTCCTATGGGAAACTTCCAGATAGGTTTTAAAGGTTTTTTGTCATCACACATCATGTGTAGAAGCCCTACATTTTACCTCATTGTTAATAAAGAACAAAGACACAACTACTCACTTATCCTCTAACTGTCTCAAATTTCACCACAGGTGCAGGTTAGTGTAGCACTATTGCCTCATTGCAAAAAGGTCCTGGTTTGAATCCTGCTGGGGTTTTTTCTATGTGGAGTTTGCATGTTTTCATGCAGACACGTGTTTTCTCCAGACACTGGCACAGTCCAAAAACATGCTTCGTAGGTTAATTGGAGACTCTAAATGGTCCCTAGGCGTGAATGTGAGTGGCCCAGAAAAGGCTTGGTGATCTGTTCTGGGTGTACCCTGCTGTCGTCCAACAATAGTTGTGATAGGCTCTAGCAATCCTGCATTTGGCCAAAGATACACAACATAATTTCAACAAAGACACTGCACAAAACTGACAACATCATCATTTAAATATACTTCATTTTATGAGCTGCAGTAAGGTTGGAAATCTGCAGACATTTTTTAAGTCGGAATTTAACAACACGCGAATACATCATCCTTCATGCAAATCTTGACTATTCTTCCATTTTTTTTTCTCTTGGTCAAATGGAATTCATCCATCATCTCTTTTTCTAAATATGGTCATAATTATTGGTTAATCTTACCTCAACTAGTATATGTCAAAGACACCCATGTTTGCAATCCGTCACAGGTCTTAACTCAAATTTGAGGTAAGACAAAGTCTATAAGAGGCTGAATGTTGTCTGGGTTAAGTCATCCTTTCTTACACTCAGCCAGTTGATGTAGTTTTTGTCTTGTGCTCAAGTTGGTGAGTCAAAAAAAAATCTGCTATTAGCAAAAAGAAGTACACTTGAGTATAAGCACAACAAGTATACTGGGCCATGTATGTATAGTGTAGGAAATACACTGACTGAAAGTTTCTTCAGACTAAATTGTGACATTTGGATTTACAATCAATAGGTAGTACATAAAATGTACACTTCTAATACACTGCCTCACTTTTAGTATAGACTAGGTGTACTTAGGTAGACTACTTTTGTTAAGGGTACATAGGCCTATACCCTGTCATAGTAA
This sequence comes from Oryzias sinensis, assembly GCA_037389245.1. Lineage (NCBI taxonomy): Eukaryota > Metazoa > Chordata > Actinopteri > Beloniformes > Adrianichthyidae > Oryzias > Oryzias sinensis. The sequence goes on along the minus strand of CM074508.1, from coordinate 7,833,856 downwards.
ATACAGTTTCATCCTCTCAGAAATCTAAAAGACATTCATTCCAACATGTTTCGCAGTTGTTTTCGTTTATTTTAGTTTGAGCTTTTCATTCTAAACATATTTCTGAGTTGTGAAGAATCTGGGGAATTGAGCCTCTAGTCAGGCTGGAAAAACAGGAAGTTTTAACCGACCTGCTGGATGAACGTTTGGGCTCCTTGGGGGCTAAGCAGCAGGACCGCTCTGCGTAAGGTGTCCCGGTATCGGTTCAACTCCTCGGTCCGCATTGTGGTGAAGAGGTTAGTGAAGACTTTACTGATGTTCCTGTCCACCCTCTGCAGGGCTACGTCCACTCCCTGACGAGATGTCTGATCCAGAAAACTCTGCAGGCCGCGGATGTCTGCAGAAACCAACACGACAAAAAACAGAAAATAAAGAAAAACATTTAATCAATCTCCACTAATACAAAACCTAGAAAGAAAGAAAACAAAATCATATAATGTATTTCCTGTGTCAATGCTGACATTGGTGTCTCAAGAGACTCAAATATGATTTAGCGAAATGTCGAAGTAAAAATGCTTGGTCAAATAATAAAAGCTAAATCAGTTGAAAGAAATTAGCAGAAAATCAAACTTTTATATTTTGAGTGTTATCTCTTGTGGTCATTGTTACAAATATTACTATGAGAAACATATTTTAATCTGAGAGGGAACATAATAAAAAGTACTGTTGGTTTTGACTGAATTACATTAACAAACAATGAGAATCTTTTCTTCTAAATAAGGAATCTTACATGAGTAAAAGTCTGACCATGGTGAAAAACTTTGTCAGGTTAAAACCCGTCTAGGACACAAACCACAGCCTACTTCTTTAAAGACATTGATAACAATTGTGCTTTTCCTGCTGCTCTCAAATTGTGTATGGACTCTGAACTTGCAAAAGTTATTTTTGTCTAACACTGACATGATAGCTGTGCAGTGCTCTGCTGGTGACAGGTCGTTTGGCCGCAACAACTCTTCCTCGTTTGCTGCCTTCCTCTCCCTCCATCTCTCTCTATTAGCACTGACAGCTGGCTTGTACTTGACTCTGACTGCCACTCCCCACTCCTGCTGTGCTTTTTCTCCCCACACCAGCTAGCTACCATCATCCTTCCATCAACCTGTCAGTCATTCTGACTTCCCAACCTGGAGGTCTGAGACAGAACATCCTTGCTTTGGAACAATCAACAAAAGCGTTCACATTAGTCATTTTTAAGCAAATTTCGGTTGTATGTCTTGGACACCTGGGTAAAGACAAGGGCAGAGCTGTCAACCAGTTAGTGATCACTAACTGGTGGTGAGTTGGATCCACTGATGGGGGGAGAGGCCAGTAAGTCTTGGCAAACATACTGTGAGGATTTGCTGGGAATGCATGTGGAGTCTTTGTGTCTTAGGAACTGTGGTTGCAAAGTTTCTGGTGCTCATGGAGGCGGTAATCCCTGAACTCGGCGGTGGACACCGGAGGTAAGGTATGCTTTCAAGGTGAAGAACGATCCCACTGAACCTGGCTGGCTTGTGGGACCCCTGAGGGAGCTGCCAGGTATCAGCAGTCCAATGCCTTAGTAACAATTGCCCTTACGGGTGGATACCCATGTGGGTGAATGATGGACAAACTTGTACACGGGGCACGCAGATGGAACGCACGAAATATAAAGATCTGTGTTGCCACCATTTTTGGATAAGTGCTGGGAGCTGTGGAACTACTCTGGAGATACTGTCTGGCATTAAACGTAACTAAATCTCATCAAGACTACTGAGATAATTGATGTCTCTAAAATGCTCCTAGATTTGAATTTGTGTGTGTGGCCTTTCAACAGACTGGTGACCTGTCCAGGGTGTTCCCCGCCCTCACCCAACAGCAGCTGGATTGGCTTCAGCAACCCCATATCCCCGAAAGAGATTCAGAAGGTCCTGAAGATGGATGGATGGAGGGAGGGAGGGAGGGAGGGATGGATGATGTTAGGAGGAATAAGATTCAGTACATTTGTGTCTCTCGTCTGAGATATTTAAGGAGGTTCGACTGACACATCATGTTAGCGTCTTCATACTTTGAAGAGAGCAAATTTGCTCCACAATTTTTTTTTTAACATTCAACCTCTAACAGAAAACAAGAGGGATCCACCCCTTCAGGATCCTTGTCAGGCAGGGATTGCACAGATTGTCTGACCTGTGCAGAGACTGAACTCATAAAAGTGCCTAGAACCCCTAAACACATGTCATCACTCATCTCTAAGTTCCTGGCAGAGAAAACCGAATGCTTCAGGTTTTGGAGAGATATTTAAAGGTCACACAACAATTTACAGGAATGAGAGATGCAGGCAGATGAAATGCCTCCATGTTCACTCTGCACTAATGAAGCCAACTCCCTGAACGGTGAAGCCAAAATCCAATGCAAAAATGTAAAAAAGTGTGACGTGGTGGAAGGCATTCTCCAACAGCTAAATTCATTTATCATCAGACTGCAGGAGAGGACTTTTTAATTACCTCTTCAAGTCCTGAAGAGATGCGAAGGAAGGGTCGTTAAAGTGGAGGGGGAGATGCGGAATGAATGATTGGAAAACAGACTTACAGAAGAGTGGTGGTCTGTGTTTATGAGGAGAGATAATTGAGCCTTTTTATCCACATTGGTGCTGACAGGTGTGGCATTTAGCTTTGTTGCACAGACGCTTCCTGCTGTGCCTCAAAATAGGTATGTGTGTGTGTTTGAGATCCATCTCTCTATTTAATATCCATAAAGCAGATCCACACACGCTCTAACCTTTCAGTGTGACATCTAATGGCCAAGGCGCATAAAAGCTTCAAACATTTAGTGAATCTCTAAAGACTAAGTTTAAAATGGAAGCCGTCTCAGCAAAGGTTTGGCCAAATTGAACCACCTTCTCCACCTTGGTGTCTTGGGTATCTACAGTGTGGTAAACATGCCCTTCCCGCCATCAAGTGTTTGTTAGGATCTTTCCTACAAACACAGATGCTCGCAAACTTTGAACATTTTATTGCATCTTCAAGTTGGTCTCGGTACCAAACTGCTTTTCATTGAATATTCTCTGTTTACAAGAGAGATGTCATTAAATCTTTGGGTCAACGTAAGACCGGACAACCCAACGTCTAAAAGCTGTGAGGTTCTCCTTCAATAACTTGCAGATGGTTTTTGTGTTTCTGACTCAGTTTGAGCCTCAGGTTGTAGTTCAGTCCAGATGTTGCCGAACAATCCTACATCCTCACATCAGCAACCCGCCATCTTTAATATTTGTTCAGATGCCGTTTTGTGAACCTTCATTTACAGGCAAAGTCTCTCTCAACGGTCTTCTCCAATCATCTTTTGACCTATTTTCAAGGCGTTCCCAGTGGTCTTTTAATTATGATTATGCTTTTTTAAGACAAAATCCAAAAACCCATTTTTTTCTAGGACATAGTTTCTGCAGAGCAGTGGGAATTCATCAAAAATGAGTCGTGGGCGAGACTGTTGGTGCAAAATAAGGCCATCTGTTTACACACTTTCCTGCTAGCCCACAGCCCCTCACACCCAACAACCTAACATTATTGCTGCAACAAAAATAACCAACAATATTGGAAGGATCCAGCTGTACAGTTTAGATTCAGATTCCAGCGCAGAGGAGGAAAACCAAGACGTTCATGGATCTTGTTTGCAGGTGGATTCATCAGAAGGGAGCAGAGCAGGAAGCTTTTGGCCTTTCTATCTTACAACTACAAGCTTTTTGTCCGCTCCAGATTCAATTATCTGAAGAAAGAAATACTAAGGAATTCAATTATAGGCTTCATTTTCTTCACAAGAACATGTTAAAAACATGAACACCATTTTCATCAGAGTGGGTTTTTAAAACTGTTTTGATGATTTGCATAGGTCAAAAGCAACTTTGTGTACTTACACCTGCACTTCTGTACACAGTCGTTCCTCGCTATGATGCAGCACATCTTTGCGGCCTGTGGTTTGCGGTGTGCTTTTTTTTTACGTCGCACTAAGCTCTGCTTTCTGATTGGCTAGGACAGAATGTGTTCAGTTTGACAAATTTACAAGCGTTGATCACTAGCAGATCTTTGTTTTCATTCTATAATATTGAACTTTTTTTTTCCAGGAAGGTTTGAACTTTGAGGGATTAAACAAGAGAGAAAAGTGTGAACGTGTTTGTGTCTGTCTAAGAAAAGTGTAGAAAGGGTGTAGTAAGGAGTTTTACAGCCTCAAAGATCACTACTTTGCATATTTCACCCATTGCAGGTTATTCTTAGACTGTAACTCCTTCAATAAACAAGGGAACATTGTAGTACTTTACAAAATGACTGATTGTGACACCAGCAAGTAGGAAAGAAAGTCAAGCCATGTGTAAGACGTGCCCCCTGCCCCCTGTTGTCTCTATGTGTGTTACCTTCAGCACATAAACACGTCTCTTACCAACCACACTGAGGTGTAATCTCCCTGCTGGGCTCCTCCTTGAGATCAGAATATGATGCTGATGTACAGAGCGCATGAAATGCTAATGTGAGGCTCATGATCACCCCGGCCTGCTGTGATCGGGCCCCCCTGCTAAGCTGCAATGTAAATGAAACCAATCAAAGACCCGAGGGCGACTTTGCAGCCTCCATCAGAAACCTCGTCTGAGGCGTGCGGAATGCGGTCGGCTCTGGAATAATAAACTTCGAGCTTGTGGCGTTTTCGCTTTCATTTCATATATTGATGTTTAGAAGCCTTCATTTTTTTAGTATGGAACTGGGCGTCATGACAGATGTTATAACAGCTGTCAAATGGATTACATCTTTCACTACGTCCGCTTTCAGAGGAAAGACATAAATTAAATCCATCCAAGTTATTGATGTTGAACATTTTTCCATGTTTGGAGACTGATATAAAGTTTTCTTCCCAGGAATCAGACGCACACAAATCTCCTGAAGGTGTTAAACATGCCTATTGTCATAAGAAGGTGAGACATTTCTCTCCTCCCATAATCGCTCATCCTCGGTTAGCATTTGCAGATGTCTTGGATCAGAAACTGCTCTCGACCTGACGTACAAGCAAACCAGACGAGTCAATCGGCTCAGACCAAACAGTTTTCCAGGGTTACGCTCCATCTAGAAATTATGCAGTGTCTGCTTTTAATTCAACATGTACCAGATAATTAAAGAACACGACACAAACGTCTTTAATTTCATTTACACTAATTGCTTGTTTGAATCTCATTTGGTGTCTTTATCATCTTCTGGTATCGCACTGTTCTCATCTTTATCATTGTGGAAACAAACTGGGCTCGCAGCCGTTTGTAATAAGCTGCAGAGTAATTAGGAGCAGATAATACAATCTGAGAAAATGTGATAACAACCGTTTCCTTATGTGTGAGACTGTTCAGCTCATTAAAGTCTGCACAGTCTGTAAAAACAAGACTTATTTGTGCAATCATCCAGACCTTCAAGTGATTTGAGCTTAGATTCAGGCAAAAAAGGATGCAAATTTGTCTCAATTAACACAACATGAAACAATAAGGAAACACAGCAGAATTCAAAAGCAAACAGAAAAAAACAGATTTCACTGTTTGTAGAAAAACCAAACAGATGTAGCAGTAATGAGATGAATGTGTGTCATTTCTTTGAATTCTTTCCTTTATTTCACATTAAGGAGATTCTGTCACTGAGGTGACATGCATGCTATGCTCTCCTCTAGCCTCCCAACCAAAGGAGAGCATAATTATCTGCTCATGTTTTCCACTTTTATTCAGGACTGAAACTTTTTTACCCCCTTTTTTGTGCCAATTTTCAATGTACAGTTATAAAGTTGAAAACAGAAGAACACTGGTCCCTGGATTGTACCAATGCTCCACAAAAACAAGAATCTGCTGTTTTTTAATAATGGTAAACTCTGGTCGTCTTGTTAAATTTAAGGGCTGAAAGCTCTCCAGACGCCAGAGTTTTGGGTCTGTCACAGCTGCACCCAGAGAAGGTCTGGAATATTTTTTACATGTAGGTAACTTTACAATTTAAGTATCTGCCAGGACTAAATCAACTTATGAAGAAAATCCACTTTAAATATGTACTTTTCAAATTTTCCTTACTGCTTGTTCTTCATAAAGAATATTCTTCAGTCACTACATTTCATTATCTGCTAATGCAAGTGCAATTACATGTTGTAGCTGGTAAAATAAAAATAAATGCCATCTATTTACAAATGTGTAGTTTCCAACATTGATTCAAACCCAAAGTTAATTACAGTCCCATTCACATCCATCCATTTTCCTCCAATCATTTGGGACTGGATTGTGGGGCTACCGTTCAATCAATCAATGAATCAATTAAGCAAAGGTTTGGGGAATAATGAAGATCTGATAAAAAGCTTTTTTTCTTTTTACCTGTTATGGAGCCAGTGACTATATTTGAGAACTGGAATGAGTGACCCTTACCCCCTGGTGTTCTAAACAGGAAGTATTCGCTGGCTCCAAGACGCCTAAATTCCATAAACTTCTACACTGTGATTCTATTGGTCAGAATAACCATTCACTGGACCAATCACTGCTTCCTGACATTGTGTGGTTCCAAGATGGCTGCATCCATAAAGCACAAAAATGGCGACTGAAGTGACTTATTTGGTTACGGCCCAAAGTAAGCCATTATCTATGGTGACATCACGCTCACTCGGCCCATTTCTCGTGTTAAGTTAATGTGTGGAGCACGCTTTGGTGAACTGAACCGCTGTAATAGAGAGCAGAAAAGTCCAAGAATTTCTTCTTGGACCATCCTCCCATTGGGAATGGAACCCAAACCTACATCCATTCATTGTCAAAGCTACTGGAGCAAACTGTTGGGTGAAGGCGGGGCACACCCTGAACAGGTCACCAGTCCGTTGCAGGGCCACACACTCACATTCACACCTAAAGGCGATTCAGCATCATAAAATAACCAGTGAAGAGTGTTTTTGGATGGTGTCTGCCCGATAAGAGCATGCAAACTCCACACAGAAAAGTCCACCTGGGATTCAAACCAGGGCCTTCCTGCTGCGAGGTGACAGTGCAGACCGCCACCTATGCCAGCCCTGAAAGTAAACTCCACATCCACAATTTATTAACTTGTGTTTGATTATCGGCCCTTTTGAAGGCCTAGACATCCTTATTTGTATTCACTCCCCTATACCCCGCCCCCATAACACTGATGAAACTTTAGGTTTAGATCAGTCTATGTAACAGAAGACAAATAGAAGACAGCTGGTGCTGGACAGCGTGCATTTTACATCTACATCAGAAACAGACAAAATCTGTGGTTAACTATTTATGAACATTAAGAAAATGATAACTGAAACCGGTTTCAGTGTTATTCTAACTGAAAAAAACATCACTCAATGCTAATATTTACATCCATCAGCCTCTAATCCTAAATCGACATATCAGACTGGTCTAGACTGTCAGGCACAAAACTGGAGTGTCTTTCAGCTACAAACAGTCAATTCCTGATGAAAGAAATGAATGTTTTACATGCAGGCAAAACCACTTCACCTTAAACAATTCTCAAACATATATTGGTTCTGACACTGGAGAGCAAGTCGCTGCTGGGTCAGACGGGATCAAACCCGTGACCTTTCAGGATAGATGAAGGATGCGCATCGTCTTCATTAGAGCTAAAGCGTACCAGTTTAATCAGGTAATCTAACACTCCGGCACAGCAGTATGTGGCTGACCCTGTGACCCTGTTGCAGGTGTGAAGCCGTTTTTTTCCATCTCAACACAATCACACAACACAAACTGGATGCTGCTGAAGCCCAGGGGGGTCAGGAAGCAAAGAAGGGGAGGAATTTGATCTTTGAATGTCAAGCACAAGCCACTGGAGTCGTAACATTTTATTATTATTATTTTAACACTTGACCTCACTCCGTCATCGGAGAGTATCTCTGGCAGGAGTCCAAAGGTATGGTTCCACAAACGGATGTGTCGAAGCGCTCGCAGGAAACTCGCTGCAGCAATATTTTTCCCCATCGCCATGTCATCTTCAGTTTGCACACTCAACAACATTATTTCAGGAGAAACACAAAAACAACTGCACAGCAACAGCAAAATCACAATTGTCTGTGTCTAGAATCGTCGCTGCGCCTGGCAATGCTAAAGTCCAAGGGAACATAAAGAAGTATTTTAAGGACTCCTCTCCCACTGTGCTGTTTGACCAGTTCTCTCTTGATTTTTAACCATACAGGAAATATCAAACAGCTAGTGTACATTATAATAAATCTACTGAGTCTTTATTGCTTTGATGTAAAAATCAGAACAGATTGCCTTAAACGAAACGCCTCAACATACTGAGCGAAGACCTGGGGATTTTATAAAAGTTATTTACCCAACACTTCACTCTTCAAGAGGCAACAATATCAACAATGTTCATTTTCAATATTATTTGATGTTTTTAACAAGTCTGAAAAAGACCAGCTATGATAGAAATGCTGTTTTTTAACATGTTCCTGTGGCATTTTCTGATAATGGAGGACATACTTAAAGAAAATTAGGATTAAAATGACATCTATAAAGCAGTTTGCTGTTTGAAAACAATCAGAGGTGAATTTATAATAAACTCCTGCTCCTCTGCAGAAACTATGTCTTAGAAGACCACAGTTTTTTTTTTTTTTCAGTTAAAAATGGCATAATCAGAATAGAAAGACCAGTGGGCATTCTGAAAATAGATCAGAAGAGGATCAGAGAGCGTCTTTAACTGCTGTATAACCTATTCTTTTTTCTTAAGCAAAACAGTTTTAAAGGCAGCTCTTTCTTTTTTACACGCTAAACGTTCAAATCAAAATGTTTGTAAATTCAATAGGGGTGTAGGAAAAAATTTATTTGCCGATATATTGCAATATTTTATTTGCCCGATATCTGTGTCGATTTAAAATGCTGTCAGGACGATGTTTATTAAATTATTTTGTGTCCGTCACCGTTGGACTCGTTTTCCTCTCAAACGCCGGGCTGCTAGTTTGGCAGCACCGGTGGCAGATGAGCCACCATGTCTGAGTGTGGTGCTGTGTATCGGCTCAGATAAAAGCAAATGAAGCAGCGAAGCAGTGAAGCAGCGCTGCTGTGCAGCGGCTCAGATAAAAACAAATGAAGCAGCGAAGCAGTGAAGCAGTGAAGCAGCGCTGCTGTGCAGCGGCTCATGCTGAAGCCTCAGTCAAGACAAAGACGGCAAAGCGGGCCAAGGTTCTGCAGAACCCTTCCAGCAATAGATTCTAGTTTAGCGACCTGATGGATCAGAACAACACTCTGGAAAAAGGCCAACGTTGTGGCGTTGAGTGGTGAAATGCGAGTTTATTTACTTTAAAGCAAGTTGGGACTTTTTATTACAACGAAAGGAATATTAAAATTCAGGGCGAGTTTTTTCAAAGTCATGCTCTTTAAAAAAAAAAGAAAAGAAAAGTAGTGTTCCAGTGCAATATCGCGATATGTATGGGTGGACGTGTAGTGAGATACGAATCGTGTTGCCAGAGTCTTGCTGATACACAACCCTAACATTTAAAGATGTTGTCAATGTTTACATCACATTAATGATCATTTTACAAATGTGTTTGTAAAATGTCTGGATTCCAGTCCAGCTTTTAAACCTCTGTGTCATGTTTCAATCAACAAACTTATTCATGTTCAAATGTTATTGGAAACAGTTTCTTCCACATGAAGAACATTTATCCCCAAGATCAAGTCCAAAGTGTGTTCAGGGAAAAATATTCATCTTTAATTTATTGACAACTGAAATATTTTTTATCAGTGACCCTGAAAAGGACAAAGCAAAATAGAAGATTGTTTTTCTAAATTTATCTTGAATTTCTGGGTTTACTATTAATTTAGATTAAAGTTTTGGGACTTCTTGTTATTGGACTACTTGGAATTAAAAGTACAGAGCATCTTACTTCTTTTTTCTATTGATTTCCCTTTAATTTCTCCCTTTTTTACATTTTTTCCTTTAATTTTGTTTTCATTTCTTTTTTAATAAGCATTTTTATTTGCCGGTAATTTTCTATTTGCTTTCATCTTTTCAGGTTCAACCAATTTTACTGTTTTGATTTTTTTCTCTCATTAAACAAGAACACTATAAAAGCAGCTGTGATGCATTTGGGGGTCACAAGTGTGTAATAGCAGAAAACCTGATGTCGTTAAACAAACAAGCAAAAAGAAATGTACATGTGTTTGTTTTGACCAAAAATCTAATTTCATGGTTTCCTTTTTTGTATTGTTTTAAAGATTAAAGAATAAATACTTCTCCTTGCAGAGAAATAAAAATAACAGAATTAAGAAAAAATCAATTATAGTAAAATGAAATTCCATAATTATGTAAAATAAGGACCTCAGGGACGACCGCTACTCTATTCAGCCCTTTACCTTCCAAATACCCATAAGTCCATTTGTCAGCTGACGTCATGTAACTGTCATGCACACAAGGAACACCAAAGGGGGTTGAAAACAGGGATACGTCCCCCCCTCCAAATGAACCTCCTCGTTTAAACACAAGAAAACAAAGAGAAATGAAGAAAATAGTTTGTTAGATTAGCTTAAAAACATTGAAGATGGAAGCATCACACCGTATGCTCACCTCAACCTTAATCTAAAACGGATGCTCATAATATTTATATATTTTTTTCTGGATCCAACACTCTGTTGTCCTGGTTGGTGCCAACCTCCTTCTTAAAAATGATCCCTTTTTAAAAACCCTCCAAAAAAAGATTTAAATAGACGGATTTAAATAAACGGATCATATTCAGTTCACGTTATAAAGTTTACCACTTAATTTGTTGTAAGATCTTTCTGAGCCGATTCAACAATTTTTCTATAATTGTTCAAAAACAAACGTTGCTTTTTCATGAAAAACTGTTAGCATTTTTTATGAAGTAGAAAAGCAAATATGATATTTGTGCTTGCAAAATTGTTCATCTTCGAAACCAGCAGCATTACGAATGTTTGAGCCAAACGTGAAAGGAAAATCAGTTCATGTGTTTTGTCAAAGGAAAATGGATTCTATAACTGTCACAGCTCCAGATATCCGTCCAGATATTGATATTGTGCATTGATGTTACGGTGAGAAAAGTCCTCATCTGCAGCAGTTTAAGGTCCTCCTTAAAGACAGTCTGTTCCTCATTTATAGTCAAGAGAAATGCTCCTGTGTGCTGGAAGAGTTAGCATCATGATCATATTTGTGTTTAATGCAGGAAAAATACACACAAAGTTGACCTGCAGGCACTTTCTACAAGGCCATGAGTTTAGCACATCAGGCATATGAGATATAGGCCCAGCAACCATCCCCATTATTCAAATGCAGAGGATGTGACACTAAGTTCCCCTGATGTGAGTTGCTAAACTAGAATACTAATGTGCAAAACCAACACGGCGTCACTTTGAGTGGTGGATAGTTTTCTTGTTTCTCTTGCTGAATCTATCATTATCATACGTGTTGCTGTTTCATATGTATCGTCCTCATATTGAAGAACATCAAAAACGGGAAATGTGAATGTATAAACACAGATTTCAAGTGTTAATGTTGAGAGAATTTGTCTTAATTTCTCTGAAACGTGACACATGGGAGCTGAAAATGCCTCCAGCTCCATATCTGAAGCTGCAGAGGGATGTCAGCTCAACCTGTAGTCTGCTGCTTCACCGATTGGCCAGAAGGCCTTTAGTTCATCCACAGATAAAAGCTGCTGCCCTTTACAGTGTAACAGCATGGAGAGGCCAGGCGTGGTGGGTGGGGCCTACTGGGTGGGAAGAACAAAGAAAAAAGAGAAATAAGGACCAGATTAAAATCAAAAACCAAAATGGGGATGAGTCTGTACATAAACAAACTGAAAGCTTGATTTATGCTTCAAGACTTTACTGTAGAAATATTGATCTTGGCTCATATTCATATGTGCTGCTGACTGACAGAACATCAGACGAGGAAAAGGCAGATGTGTAAATGGTGTTTAAATGCTTCATCAATGGACGGGGGGCAGCGCTTTCTTCGGTCCTCTCTCCTTGTGTGGGGTGGGGGGTGTGGGGTCTGCGGGTTCAGTGCTTCAGGCGATGGGGCCCCTGGGCTGGGGAGGCCTGTGCCCAATGCTGTGGGGGGGGGCGTTGATTCACCACCGGGGTCAGTCCTCCAGCTGTCCCCGACTCTCTTCCTCATATAACCATTTAGTAGGGTGAGGGTCAGCCTGCGGTGCACCTTGGGGGAGGAGCTACTTGGCAGTGGCCCCCAACCTTTGGTTGCCGAATGGAACGCGCCCCCTCTGTCGGTTTTAATTGCACTTTAGACATTATGGACCCTTGGTAGGGGGGGTGCTTGGACATCACTGCCAGTGAGCAGTAGATGTTCTTAGTGCCCTACCCGCCAATTTTAACCACACCCTTTAGTACACACACCCCTTTACATCACAAATTCACACACCCATACATGCACACACACACGCTCACTAACACACAGACATCACACAGGGAAGAGGGACTTCTGATCTTCTGTCCTCTGCCCCATCGCTGACGGAGGTGTCCTCTGTCATGGCGGCCTTGTCCCTGGGTAGCTGGCTTCCTGGGCCCGGCGGCCCTTTCTTCACGCAGGGAGGGGGATCCCAGAGCTCTCTGGCTGGGTTCTCTCCTTCTTTTTACATTCCATCATCCTCCCCAGAAGAACATAAACACTCACTCCAGCACAGGTGCTATCTCACCTTTGCACAAAAAGTTTGTGTGACTGAATGAAATGTTTCACATGTGTCAGTCTGAATGCATAAGTAGGCGTGTGTGAATGTTAGTGGTAGTATGTCCATGTAGACTTGTTTGTGTGTGAACACGTTTGGAGCCAACAGGTGTGTTTGTAACATTTGAGTGTGCGTGTGTGTGGACAGGCCCCACCCATTTCGATTTTTCATGCATCTTAACCTGTCAGTAGTGATTATAAAGCTCCAGCAACTTGTTGCTTTCTGACGCTTTCTATCTTACTGTCACTACTATAATCCCCTCTCTACCTAAAGGGGTTTATTTAAATATACATCTGGTGGATCATAAGATTAATAACCCCCCTTGTAACAGTAAAATATGTCCAACACAAAAGGCTTTCAGCTCTCATCTGTTTGCTTAGCTGTTGGACCGGACAAGTTAGAAAAATAAATAAATACAAATAAAAATAAATGCTCCATCAGCGGCAGAATGTTCTCAAACTGAGTAGTAAAATGTCTGCTCTGAAGCTGGGTTTTGATTTCAATTATGTTTCTAATGAAGGATTAAATATTGATTTATTGGGCCGGTGGATTCACTCAGCCACTGCCTCCAACAGATCAGTGCGTGGATGCAGAACAACTTTCTCCAACTAAACTCAGACAAGACTGAAGTTATTATTTTTGGCCCACAGAAACACAGAGAAAGAGTCAGCAGCTACCTTCATTCTCTGTCTCTTAAACCCTCAAATCAAAAACATAGTGTCAAAGCCAGACCTGGACATCCTTATTCATGCATTTGTCTCCAGTAGGTTAGACTACTGTAACGGCCTGCTCACCGGCCTCTCCAAACCAGCTGTAAAACAGCTTCAGTACATCCAGAATGCTGCTGCTGGAGTCCTGACCAGAACCAGGAAGTATGATCACATTAGTCCTGTGCTCAGGTCTCTGCACTGGCTCCCTGTACCTCAAAGAACAGACTTCAAAACAGCTCTGCTTGTGTACAAGTCTCTCCATGGCCGAGCACCAAAGTCCATCTCTGACATGTTAGTGCCATATGAACCATCTCGTACTCTGAGGACCTCAGGGGCCGGCCTCCTGTTGATTCCCAGAGTCAGAACTAAACAAGGGGAATCAGCGTTTCAATATTCTGCAGCTAAAATCTGGAACAGCCTCCCTGAAGGCGTAAGACAGGCCTCTTCTGTGTTCATGTTCAAATCTAGACTGAAAACATTTCTGTTTAGCCGTGTATATGACTGAAAGGTCCTATCTGCACTTTTCTTTCCTTTCCTTCCTTTATTTTTAAATCAATTTTCAGATTTTTTCTTTTCTTTTAAAGTAAATTTTACGTTGATTATTTCTATGATGTATTGTGATTTTAATGCATTTTTCTGTTTTGTGAAGCACCTTGAATTACTTTGTGTACGAATTGTGCTATACAAATAAACTTGCCTTGCCTTGCCTTAATTTTTAACTTCCACACGCTCTGCAGGGGTATTTTAAAAACTATTTTGTTAAAATAATTTTGTGTTTTGTTTTCTTCCATCAGGTTTTACTATTTGTTCTGGGAGTAAAAGCAATGTATCTTCATTTATCTGCACTACTGCCCATTCCAACAGGTTTATGGGACTGTGAGGAAGTACCGTCCCATGGGAGACCCTATGAGAGATAAATATATGTTATCTTTACTGTTCTCCTACACGTACTATCAGTCATTTACAAACGCTATAACATTCTTACACTCTGACACAGATTCGACTTTATTCTTGCAAAAATACTGTTATACCCTTACACACATACTAATGTACTTTTACACACATCTTTAAATGTTCTTACACACATACTAGTAAAGTCTTAAACGCATAATTAGTCAGTTTGTCAGTTCATTTTTGTATTTTCCTATTGAACTCTTTGTATTCATGATCCTTTTGAGTTCATGTTTTACTTTGAAGCCCATCGAGACGACTGTTGTTGTGATTTTGGGCTATACAAATAAAATTGAATTGAATTGAATTGAATTGAATAATGATTTACTTTTACACACATACTATTATACATATACTGACATATTCTTACTCACATACCAGTACACTCTAAGGCAGATACGACTCTAATAGAAATATTATTATACTCTTACACACACGCTAACATAGTCCTAATCTCATACTACAATACACGTTTACACATCTTAGTGTACTCTTACACACATACTAATATACTCCAATGTTCTTGGTTAATCTGAGTAGAAACGTTGGGCAGCCAGAGGGAAGCTGTGTGACCCAAATATCCTACAGGACTTTCAACTGCCAACAGAAGGGATTGACTCAGAAACATTCCACATTTTAGAGACAGTTCTCGTTTGCAGTGGGACTGAAATCTTGGCTCATTCTGAACAAACACATGCATCAATTTAGCTACAAAAAAATCAACTAACATCTTCACTCGAGTGTTATCAATCATGTTTCTGTCCTGCCCACGTCCAATAAGAAAAGTGCAATCCGTATTGCCGTTTATGAGCTCCAAACTGATGGAAGGAGCATTCATCATGATTCGGGAGGAGATGATGACGGGTTCATGATACCAACTTAGTCTCGCTCTGTTCCTCTGTCTCCGCGGTGACAAGCTACATCTAAAACTATCTACTGGATGGATGCTCAGAAAGGATACAAATCAATAAAAGCAAAGCAGGATGGACACTCTAGAAAATTCTGTCGGCTTCAAAACATGGTTTTTATAACAGGCAAACCAGGCACTCTTTTATTGATCTATTTGTTCATGCCAAACAAAGATACCCACCGTCCACACGGAGGGAATTATCAAATAAAAACAAAGGAATGCGTTGGAGCCAGAGCCTCTAACAAACACCAGGCTGCTCTGAAGATGAGGTGCTGTTGTCTAACAGAACAGGAAGTGAGCAGAAACGCGCAGGACGTACAGCAGCAGGTTTTATTTACTTTTTGTGTTCTCTCTTTTCAATTTAACCAACTTTATTGTTCTTCAAGCACAGTTTTTGAGGATCCAGTAACTAGAAACCTTTACAGGACTGGAATCAAACATCAGGAAACGTCTTTTCTGACTCGTATGCTGTCACATTCAGTGAAATTATGAAGAAGAAGAAGACAATATCTGTCTATTCAGTTAGTTTAATTTCTTAACGTCTGGTTATATTTGTTCTATTATGGTACACGACTTTCTCAGCATTAGGTTACCACAGTAGAAATACTTCTGGCTCAGCATGATAACCTGCAGAAACTCTGGCCCAAAACCCTAAAAGAACATAGCATCATGAGAAGGAAAGAGGAGCTTATTTCTCTACAGAGTGCCATCTCTGTGTTTCATAGCAACAAAGATGGAACCAAGAGGAGCTCAAGCCCACGGAGTCATCTCAGTACTTCCTGTTTAGAAACTGTAGTGTTTCAGGCAAGAAAAACCTTTGACACTTTCATGAAAAATCTCCCTCTGTAGTAAAATCTTGCGTTCTCCGTGATTATTTTGCTTTTCAGGTGACTGGGAAGGAGGTGATTTTTTCAGCAAAGGAATCAAAATCTTGAAAGTGTTTTTTTTTTATTCTGATCTCTTGTTTTGAATAACATCATAAATGATGCTGACTAAATATACATTATATGTTTCATAATCCAGAGAAGCAGCCATTCAAACCTAAAATGCTTGAAGCATGGTTTGATTTGTGAATCCTTGGTCTTGATTGGTGAATCGATATTGAATTGTAATGATCCACAACCTGTAGTTCTGAGCCTTACAAAGTGAGCCGACAATGATATAGATGAAGATAAGCATGAAAATCATCTTTTTGTATTAAAAAGATGCTTATCCTTGTTCCCTTCTGCTGTCAGTTTTTCAAAAGAAAATCAGAAAAACCAGTGTCTGCAGATCACACTACCCAGGACTTATAATCCCCAAAAGGCCAGCAAGTATAACTATCAACCAATCTTTTGGCTTTTTTAATACTTTGTTCATTACATCCCTTTTGAAGAACATTCATTTTTAATGCAGTATTGATTTATGTCAAAGTTTTGACCCGACACAAGAGTTTAAACACATAAAACATTATTTCAACTTGAAAAATGTAAAGTCTGACCGAAAACACAGCAATCTTCCAAAGTCCTTGATGAGCCAAAATCAGCTTATTACAAAACGACTGTCCAACAAGCAGCAGACCATCTGCTTAGATAACCTAGAAGGATTCAGACAAAGGTGCTGGCAGGCAGTGGCTGCTGTGGGGAGCAGTGTACTGTGGCTGCTTGGGGCTTCACTCCAACTCTGTAGAGATCTGAAGGCAGGAGCGATGGATGACTCATCGTATTTTTGTGCAGCATAACGGCCGTGTTGGCGTCTCGCTGTGCTTCTGTGTGCGTTTGGCAGCTGGGCACGGGAGATGAATTGCACTCAGAGCCACAAAGAACTCTTTAATAAGCATTTTTATGAGCTTCTTTCACACAGCCTGTGCACAAGAGCACGGCGTCAACAGCAAATCTCCATCGCACACTGCAGCCAAAAGGCTGCCAAGCAACACTGGGGACATCTCAATGCAGCTGAGAGGAAGAGACTGCAGACACCACAGAGTTCATCAATGACACCCCCCCTCACACCAGCCCTTCAGAGTCTCACTGATAAGAAACCCTCCAACCATAAGCAAACTGGGAACTTATTCTGGACCAAGTTCACGTCAGATTTTACCCAGAACTATCACTGAAATAAAACCATGACTTCCCACAGCGTCATTTCTTGGCGGCAAAGCAGGGAGCCGCAGCAGCTTGAGGAATACGTTGCTGCGCGGTTTAGCTTAGGAAATTGGACTGAAAAGGTGTGAATGTGCAGCATAAAACAAACCTGATGTCGTGTTGGTGTGAGAGGTATGACTGCCAGTCAGACGCTTAGCACCTCAACCTGCTGCAAAACATCCTGACAAATTGTTCATACTCCTCTTCAAATTTGAATGCTTCACTCCCCCCTCCCTCGGTTTGCCTGAACTCCTCTTTACCATCTTTGCTCGTCTGCTCAGAAGATGATTTATCCTGATGGGCATCTCTGATTCCTGCCAAGTATCCTCCACATGTCAGTTCCTGAAGTATTTTTCCAACAACAATTGATGGTGTAATCAATCATATTGGGATTGGTACTGTTCAGATGAACTTGTACTTTTAAAATGGTCCTGTGCCTAAGCTGTGCTCAGACCAGTGATTCAAAAAAAGAAAACACACAAACCTTTTCCAAAAAGGTTTAAGTGTAAGACGAATGTGCCTAAGATGCTTTATTGCCTTCTTTCTGACAGTCTGCGCTAAAGCGCTGTGCCTCCATTTTCACACTCTGAAGTAAACACGTATTTTATCGTTCATCGCCGTGACGTCCCCCTTGTTTTGGGAGCATTATACATGTCACTCTTATCCACGAGGTCCCAAATTAGATTCCTCTTCTGTGAAGTACTCGTTTTGACTTCTTGACTGAAGCTCCGAGAAACCGCCACGGTCCCACCCACTCCTATATGAGCCCGCCCACAAATGCTATAAGGATAAATTGGTTGTCTGAAACGAGAGACGGAAATAAACCACGTTTTTATACAGTATTGGTAGTACCGTATGTGTCAGCACCAACTTGGCACAGAGATTCGGTACCCACCCTAGAAGGGAGCCTCCCCACTGCAGGACCAGTAGTGTGCAGGATGCATTCTGGGTAGTAATGTTTTGTTGTTTTTTATTATATAGGGTGTTTGCTGTGGTCTGGTGGCTGAGAGTTGTATTGGTCTAGATTGTTGGTCTCTTTACTGTTTTAGCTGTGATTTGCATTGCAAAAGAGTCGTGGCGGTACAATCTTACTCCCATTGGGACATTGTTGTGTGTCTGAAAGCTGAAAGCATCATAAATGGTGAGCACTGAGGACCCAGGACACCGCCAAGTGCCTCCCTTTTCCTTGACATATTGCTCTGTGTGATAAATGAGGCATGGATCAGCTAAAAAGCCAACCTCTTGTATAGTTTCACTAACAGTTGCAAGCACCTTCCTAGCTAGTCTTTTGGAGTTCTGCTCTGACCCAAAGTAGCTTTCTGTCTCGCCATGACAGCTGTTTCAAAGTCATTTGTCTAAATGTTTGTCTATAGATCCATTCTATGGATTCACTGATACACAAAGAGGAAAAAAAGGAATCACAGTTAAAAATCACAATTAAAAACAAGCAATATCTTCACATCAGTTGTTAAAATTATAGTAAACAATAAGAATTACATCCATTTAAAGACAAATTCCAGCATAGAGGCTGTAAAGATGCAGATTCCTTTCCTTGCACAGACAGAATGTGGCATTTTATGGTAGATTTGTGGTTCTGTTCAGGAGGGAACAGACATGAGGACACAAAAACCAAGAACATCTTTAAAGTCATCAATGAATCTTTTTTTCTTTTCCAATGATGCTCACTCTGTGATACAAAGTGCAATAACTGCTGTCTTTTACAAACCTTAGAGGACTGTGCCCAAAAAGTGTCCAAAGACCTCAAACAGTTGGAAGAGGCAACAACACAGTGTAAATGTGACATCACTGTCATCACTGCTTTGAGGGATCTGTTATAGACCTACTCTGACAGTGTTTTTTACATGTTTTTTCTAGAGATGGGGGACATTTATAAAAAATAAAATAAGCATTGCATTTCATTCATCTTCTGATCCATTTGTTCCCTTTCGGGGTCGTGGGGCTGCCAGAGCCTATCCTGGCTATTTGCGTGTGAAGGCAGGGAACAACAGGGCTTGGCTATGAAGCATGTTTTTGGATGGTGGGAGACAACCAATGCATGCACGGGGAGAACATGCAAACTCCACACTGATAGGTCCCCCATTGGTGATTCTGTTTCAGGACCCCCAGCTGGGACTTGAACTGGGGACCTTCCTGCTGTGCGGCAAGAGTGCAAACCACTGCACCACCGTGCAGCCATGACTATTTCTGAGTATTTCTTTATTCAAATGTACATTTCAAAATAGTTTACTTGTGATGTAGGAAATATGCTGGGCGGGACAATCTCCCTGCTCCGAGCACTCAGCTACAGGGAAGGCTACTCCACGCCAACGGTCCCGCCCCTCAACTCAGAGGTGAATTACAAATGAACGGCTGCAGCTCTTCAGAAACTATGTTCTAGAAATGACGCAGGTTTTTTGATTGTCTAAAAACGGCATAATCACAGTTAAAAAACCCACTGGGAACGCTTTGAAAATAGATCAAGGATGATCAGAGTGCTTAGCCTTTCTTTAGCAGGCTAAGCTGGAGATGTGTGCTTGAAGGCACTGTTGCTGCTGTTCTAGTAAAACACCTCGTACTTAAAAGAAAAAGAGACACAAACACAAAAGAAAACCAACTTGCCTTTGGTATTTGTTATTAACAGAATTGATTTCTCTTCCTTGTGTTAAAGTAAAATAATGTTGGTCTTTAGAACCAGTTTCAATAACTGCAGGAAAGTCTCAACAACAGTAAAAGTACACTGTAAAAAATAATGTAGAAGTGACTGCAAAAAGTACAATGACAGACATGTCCAAAGTCCGGCCAATAGGCCAGATGTGGCCCTTGTTAACATTTCCACTGCCACGAAAACTCCTGTCATCAAATCAATATGCTGCGGCCCCCAGCGCTTTCTAAAAACCTTTGGTACGATTTCTTGACAGTGATTGGGTCAATACAGTTATGAGCCACAAACCTGTGGCAACACAATCAAGCGACCCCTTTGTAGTTCAATTCTAAAATGTTGACTGTAAATTAAAAAAATGAAAAGGGGCGAGGCTTTCAGGAGGTAGAAGTTGTAGTATTTTAGGCTGTGAATTACGAAAACATTACATTTTCCTAATTTTCCAAAGGACGAAGTTTTCAGTAAAGAGCCACAAAAAGACGAGACATGCTGATCACACCAAGACAACAGGAAGGAAGGTCTTTATGGTCTTAAATAAATGTGGAAATCACAGCATTTTCGGTAAAAAATCTATTTAACTCTTTTTCTATTCTACAGGAAAAAAAATAATGCCATTGCAATACGATTTCCATTAAATAGTTCATTGGATTTAACATTATAAGGGTTCAAATGTAAGATGACTGGTTGGCAATCACACAGATTCATCTCACCAAATCTGGCCCCTCTTTGCAAAACGTTTCGACCCCCCCGTACCATGACTTTGGCAGATATGTGATGGGCATTTGTCAAATCATCAAGTCATTATTGTATGTTGACAGCCTGTTTGCTGTTGTGATTAAAAAGATCTAACATTTAGCTTTACACTCTGGAAAGGTTTCAAGATTCTGTTTTTAAAACACACAAGCTTAAAGGATAGTAATAATACACTCAAACAGATGTGTATATTAACTCACTGATTTTCATTTTTTATAAAGATATTTATTTAGAGAATAACAATCAAAAACTGTTATACGTTTTCTCTATTCAGATGTTGGGGTTTGTGTGGGTGCGTCGTCGCTCTGCTGGTCATATTTTCATTAATTACCTGAACATTTGGGAAGCCTGTTGCTAAACTGACAACAGATGGCTCATGAAACAGAACCTTCAGATAAAGGTCAACGTTGTAAAAACATTTTCTCAATCAACCAAGGAAAGTTCCAAAGTCACTTCCTGTTTGATGAAATTGTAAGTAAAAATGATTCCAGCATTATGAACCTTTAAAAGATTTCTGTAAATATTTAGTCTACAAGTAGTTTCTTAGATCCATATGATTGCATGAAATGTTCACCTTTAACTTGGATCATTAAATCTGTAGCAACACATGATCTTATATAATAATTAGTAACAAAATTATTTGTTAATACATATTTATTATCTGTCAAGCAACAAGACAGAAAGACAATCAACAAACTATTTAAAGTTATTTAAAGTCCATCACAGATCTTTTCTCCTGTCTTGCAGATGTGATAAAGTGTGGAATAACGTCTGTCCGCCTAGTTTCTGTTGGTCCGGTTGCCAACTGGTGTTTAGACTAGAACAAAAGTTGTTGATGTTTCTTTAAATCAGGCTATTTGAATGGAACTTCTTTTTTAGGTGTCCATTATCACCAATCATCAACCAATATTCACCCAGACCATGATATAATGAAAACTAATTTGCATAAACCTCTCATCTTATCCAATATGATTTTAAAAATTAAATCATCAAAAATCAAAATAGTTTCTTATTGGATACGATCTTCTTACGGTGAAACTAAAGTAAATCCTATCCGTGTTACCACACGGATATTTGAGAGAGGAAGTCTTTCATAAAAAAAAAAAAAACGCATCACATCAAAAACAAGCTAACTGACATCACAGAAAGGTGGATCTTAAGGCTAAAAGCATCTAACGCACAGAAAATGAAGGGCAAAATGTTGATTCGGTTTCTTTGAGAGATTTCTTTTAATATCTGTAATATTGTGAACCTGTATTCTTTAAAAACAACTAATCCGGTTTAGAATCAAGAATCTAGATTTTTATTTGTCACATACAAAGTTACCGTATATTTAGCAAATACAACCAGTAGTGAAATGTACGGCAGGTCCGCTCCATGGACAGTGCAAATAATAAAGGGAAACAGCACAGATGAAAATATACATAATACACACAAATAAAGCTATGTAAAGATGAAATAAGAAAAATGTGTGTTGTAAAATTAAATATAGAACGCAAAAAAATGTGCATGAATGTAAACTTAGATAATTAAGATACACGTTTAGTTTAAGAGCCTGATGGCCTGGGGGGTAGAAACTCCTCCTGAGTCTCTCGGCCTTTGCCATCAGGCTCCGGTAGCGCTTACCAGATGGCAGCAAAGTGAAAGTATGATTACTGGGGTGGGCGGAGTCTTTGATGATTTTTGCGGCTCTACTTCTGCAGCGTTTGAGGTAGGTGTCCTGCAGAGAGGGGAGAGCAGACCCTCAAATGCGTTCAGCTACGCGCACAACTCTCTGCAGGGCTTTGCAGTCTTGGCTTGAGCTGTTCCCGTACCGCACTGTGATACACTGAGTCAATACACTGTCTATAGCACCGGAATAGAAGGTTTTCAGGATTGCTGGTGAGACCCTGAATTTCCTCAGCTGTGGCAGATGGTACAGTCTTTGCCTTGCTTTATTAACCTGTGTTTGAATGTGAGTAGTCCAAGTCAGGTCCTCCCAGATGTTTACACCAAGGTACTTGAAGCTGCTCCCCCTCTCCACAGGGGTCCCGCTGATCATAAGAGGAGTGTAGGGCTGCTGTTGTCTCTTCCTGAAGTCCACAATCAGTTCTTTAGTTTTGCTCACATTCAGAGAGAGACAGTTGTCCTGGCACCATGATGTCAATCTCTCTACCTCGTCCAAGTATGCGGTCTCGTTGTTGTTGTGAATGAGGCCCAGAACCACAGTGTCATCAGCGAATTTGATGATGGATGTGGAGCTGTGCGAAGACACGCAGTTGTGTGTGTAGAGAGAGTAAAGCAGGGGACTCAGGACACACCCCTGTGGGACTCCTATGCTCAGGGTGATGGAGTTAGAGGTGGACTGGCCCAGTTTCACCACTTGAGGTCTGCCGGTGAGGAAATCAAGAATCCATTTGCAGAGTGAAGAATTCACACCGAGGTCTGAGTTTGGAAGCTAGCTTTATGGGGACTATGGTATTGAAAGCTGAGCTTTAGTCAATAAATAGCAGACTTAGATAGTTCCTGTTATTGCTGTCAATGTGTGAGAGAAGAGTGCAAGATGTGGGAGATGGCATCATCTGTGGATCTGTTTGGGCGATAGGCAAACTGAAGAGGGTCCAGAGTATCCTGGATGGAGGATCAGATGACCTTTTTAACCAGTCCTTCAAAGACCTTCATGACTGTTGATGTGAGGGCGACTGGACGACAGTCATTCAGACAAGAGGGTTTATTGTTCTTAGGCACAGGGATGATGACTGATTTCTTGAATGGGGTTAGAACCACCGATGCACCAAGAGACTCATTAAAAATGGATGCAAACAAACCAGCGAGCTGATCAGCGCAGGACCGCAGAACACGGCCAGAAATCCCATCAGGTCCGGCTGCTTTCCTTACATTCACTCGCTTTAGCGCCCTCCGAACCTCGTCCTCCGTCACGGTGATCGCATCATGATCGCTGATCTGGCTGCTGCTTACTGACACGCTGATCGACAGACTCACTGCTTAGATTGATTTCAAAGCGGCCGTAGAAAGTGTTTAGCTCGTCAGCCAGCGACAGATCTGCTCTCACCTCTGCAGAGGATTTATTTCCAAAGTCACAGATGGTCCTTAGTCCTTGCCACATGCGTCGGGAGTCATTTAGCTGGAAATGTGACTCTATGCGTTCCCTGTATCTGTGTTTAGCGGCTCTTACTGCGCGCCGGTGAGCATAGCACGATGCTTTGTACTCGCTCATGTTTCCCGACAGAAGACCGGCTTTGTAAGCAGCAGTGCGTTTATTGCTGCACAGATTGATCTGTCCACCCACGGTTTCTGATTTGAGAATGACCTTATAGTTATTGTAGCCGTAGCTTGTTCGGCTAGCGTGTTTACAAAGCTTAGCGCTACATCCGTGAACTCGCTGACGTCAGATGAACTTGCCTGAAACATGTCCCGGTCTACGTCATCAAGAGCCGCCTGTAACGTTTCTTCTGATTGGGCGGACCATCGCGTCACCACCCTCTGCGCCGGGGGATCTTGAACGAGCCTTTGTTTATATTCCGGTGTGAGGAAAATGGCGGCATGGTCCGATTTGCCGAAAGCCGGTAGTGAGCGAGCTTTGTAGGCATTCTTTTTGTAATATTGTTTTTATTTTGATTTTTGGTACATTATCAACCATAATCACAAGCTTTACATCCAATTTGTATATGTGAACTAAAATAGAATAAACAAAATAGAACAGAGAAAAAAAAAAAAAACTAAACAATAACAAGAAGAACAAAAAACAGATCAACCTCTACTAATCAGGAAATTAAAGAAAAGCCATCTTTTGATACATTTTTCAAATACAAATGCATTTTTTTTTTTATTATTATTTTTTTTTTTTTAAATACTGAAGGTTTACAGAGTATTCTTAGTTAGTCTTGGTCATCCACAGATCCATTCTCCAAATTAAGACTCCTCACAAAACTTTTTAGAGGACCCCACATTTCTGCAAACAGTTCCAACTTTCCTTTCCTAATACATGTAATCCTTTCTAATGGAAAAACTACGAGCATCTGTTTCACCCAGTGAGTCAATTTGGGCCTACAGGTTCTTCTCCAAAACATTGCAATGGTTCTTTTTGCTTGTAAAAAACACATGTCAATCATAATTTGTTCGCTTTTACTAAACTTGGGATTTGAAGGATATATACCTAGAATAAACATGACAGGATTTGTTGGAACAGTTTTTGAAACAATCATCTCCACTGCTTTTCTAACCTCCTCCCAAAAAAGTCTTATCTCAGGGCATTGCCACATGCAGTGGAAGAGAGTCCCTTTAGCCTCAGCACACTTACAACAGATATCGGGAATATTACTGTTATATCGGTTCAGTTGCGCTGGTGTTATATATGTTCTCATAAGCCACTTGTATTGCAGAAGCCTAAACCGAGTACTGATTATCTGTTTGTGAACTTTGCTACAAGCTAACTCCCAATCTTCCTTTGACAAGGTTGTTTTGAGATCCTCATTCCAGGCCTTAAATTTAAAGTCAGAGTTTTCCTTAGAGTTGGACAACAAAAGATCATAAAATTCTGATATGGCACCTTTATTCCGACTATTTTTAGAAAGCATTCTTTCAAGTGATGTTTTCTTTGGCTTAGTTAATTGATTACCCTGCCTTTCTCTAATAAAACTCCGTAACTGAAGGAATTTAAAGAAACATTTCCTATCAATGTTATACTTGCATGTCAGTTCGTCAAAGGACATTAGTGATTCTGAATTTGGTAAATATAGATCCTGTATTGATTTTAATCCTCTCGAAGACCAGTCTTGAAAGATAATATCTGCCCTCCCTGGGATAAAATACTGGTTTCCCCAAATTGGGGTGTACAAAGATAAGTTATTAGTTTCGTTAGTATGCTTGTATACCCTAGCCCAGATTATTATCATGTATTTAACAATTGGATTTGAAGTTTTCTTAATCAAATTAAAAATCGTATCTGAATAAAGATAATATGGTAGTGGTAAATCTAGACCAACAGATTCCATTTCTTTCCACTGGGGGGCATCAATAATTTCAAAATAAAATTTTATTGATCTTAATTGTGTAGCCCAATGATACCAAATTATATTTGGACATTTTAACCCGCCCTGATTATATGGCAGTTGCATCATGGATAACCGAATTCGTGCTTTATCATTTTTCCAAATAAATGCAAGAAATTGTTTTTTGATTTTTGAAAAGAAATCATCAGGTGGGGGCAATGGTAAATTCTGAAACACGTACAACATTTTGGGGAGAATATTCATTTTTATAGCATTAATTCTTCCCATCAAGGACAGAGGTAAGGACATCCACCTATCAACAGACACTGTAGTTTCATTTATCAAAGATTCATAGTTAACCCTAACAACGTCGTTTAGTTTACGTCTGATTTCTATACCTAAATATGTAAAATGATCCACAAGTTTGAATGATAAAGCCCGCGAGTTAGGATTGCTAGTTTGTTTTTCATCAAGTACTAAAATGGCGGATTTTGTATTATTGACTGTATAACCAGAGATCTTGCCAAAGTCTTCTATCAATTTTAAGATAATTGGAATTGTTTTACTCATGTTTGAGATGAATAGGATAACATCATCTGCATACAATGCAATTTTGTGTTCTTCGTGCCCGATTGTTATTCCTGCTATTTCCTTATTTTTCCTTATGGCAATTGCAAAAGGTTCTATTGCCAACGTAAAAAGGAGGGGCGACAAAGGGCAACCTTGTCTACATCCTCTCTTTATCGTAATCGGCTGCGAGACATTTTTGTTTGTCACCACCTCAGCAGTAGCATTTAAATATAGTAAGCGCACCCATTTTAGGAAGTTTTTGCCATACCCAAATCGATGTAAAACGTTAAAAAGATAAGGCCATTCAACCTTGTCAAACGCTTTTTCGGCATCCAAAGATAAGAAGGCTTTATCTGTGGTGTTATCTAAACCATGAATAAGATTAAGAACCCTCCTAACGTTATGAAACCCCTGCCGCCCTAAAATGAAGCCGTTTTGATCCCTATGGATTACATAGGGTAAAGTTTCTTGTAGCCGTTTGGCCAAAATTTTACAAAGAATTTTTAAATCAGCATTCAAAAGGCTTATTGGTCTCATG
>CM074508.1:7651339-7792098 GCA_037389245.1 Oryzias sinensis | reverse complement strand
TCAATATTCTGCAGCTAAAATCTGGAACAGCCTCCCTGAAGGCGTAAGACAGGCCTCTTCTGTGTTCATGTTCAAATCTAGACTGAAAACATTTCTGTTTAGCCGTGTATATGACTGAAAGGTCCTATCTGTACTTTTCTTTCCTTTCTGTCCTTTATTTTTAAATCAAATTCCAAATTTTTTCTTTTCTTTTAAAGTAGATCTTACGTTGATTATTTTTATGATGTATTGTGATTTTAATGCATTTTTCTGTTTTGTGAAGCACCTTGAATTACTTTGTGTATGAATTGTGCTACACAAATAAACTTGCCTTGCCTTGCCTTGCCTAATCGCGTCACGGGTCAGATTATCAGTAATTAACTTCCCAGAAGCAACCGTTTACCGTGAAAAAGTCCAATCATTTCTGATAATGGACACCTCAAATGGCGTTTTCTGACTCATACATGGTCACTTATGAAAGAAATAAACAATAAATGAAATATTACTTTAATCTTATTTTATGCCACGTGATAACGGCCTGCATCGACATCGCTCTTCTGCTGCTGGTGAGAAGTACTCAGAGGAGGAAAGCGACATGCTGCTTTGATGTTAAGTGATCCAAAGCATCATTTCAGAGGGACAGTCACCTCCTAAAGCCAGAAGGTGGAACAAAGGTTTGTTTCAAAGAAAAAAAGGTCCACAAGTAGTTTATCGTTTTGATTGAAAAAATATCCACCTTTAGTTCTGACCGTTAAAAATAAATCAACATACTAACAATTCCTTTTGTTAATAAATAATACTAATATTCTAAAAACACATATTCATTCTTTTTTAAGCAAGGTAGGCAAGACAGAAAGACAGATAACCAACTATTCAAATTAAAACCAACATTGCTGTTGAGGGTAGAAGGTGATAGAGATGCTGTCATGTCCATCAGAGACATTTGAAGGACATAGTATAGTATAGTATAGTATAGTATAATAACGTCTGTCAACTTATAGACCTACTAACAGTAATGTTTACCATGGATTAAATAAGGTGGCAATAGGGTTATTTTTCAGGAAAAAGAAGCTGTAACTTCTATCTGTTAAAAACCTTTTTTTCTCAGATTGAAGTCAGAGCTGTGGATTCTTTTTCTTCAGGCATTGTGGTTCTGGTGGATGGATGGAGCTCTCTGTTTCCTTGTCTTTAGGAAGACGAGTTTCTCGTCTGCTGTTCAGCTCTGTCTCAGCGCCGTGCAGAAGCCTTTGCAGAAGTCAGCCTAAGACTGACTCTGTACCTTCAGGGGACGCAAACTTCTGCTTGAGTTATCGTCCTTGTTGTCCATTATTGTGAAGGGGGCAGAAAAACAAGGTGAATTCGGTGGAAAACATCCATGTTACTCCTCCAGCTTTACTTAAACAGAAGAATCTGACAGAAATCAATGGCTATAAAACATTCATTTTTCGCATCCAGGCTACATCAATTTTAAAAGGTGAAATTTTAAAGGGTTAGGGCTGACAGGAAGGACTTGTTTTACCCACATTGTGATGCACAGCTGGTGATTTCAAATCCCAGCTCCGTCTTGTATGTGTCCACTGAGACAACTTCTGCCTGTCTGACAGAAATACTCTGACATTTCAGCTCCTGCCCCAACAAGACTTTACATGCAGCTACAGACAAGAACAGAGGGACTCAGAGCAATTTACATTGACATTTGGCTGGCATTCTTTCCAGAACCTTTCAAAGGAACATCCAGCAGAATCCCACTGCGGCTGTAAAGCAGACTCTGGAGACACAGGTCATATTTATGTAATTATATGAAATAAATGTTGGCGGTGTGAGCACAGCTTTCTCTGATCTGTAATCATGTGTGAAGAAAGCAGAAAGTTTCACTTCTGTAGGAGCTTCTGCTGAAGATTTGCAGATGGATGTAAGGCCTCAGAGGACATTAGGATGGAAAAAACTATGATTCACCATCCTGGAAACATGAGGATTAAAGATGTAATCCACATCTTCAGAACCAGTTTCTATCAACTCTTTTGTTTTAAAAGTTGTGCAACATGCAGCTAAAGGTGTGTTTCACACAAAGATGGTTTAGATTTGACAAAAACCTAAACAGTCAGAGATAGTGTCACAGATGTATAAAGACATTTTAACAGTCACTCCTTTTCCTGTAAAACAGATTGTGAGCTGCTAACCTTTAATCCTAATTTTTTCAGCCAAGAATAAACCCGCTGAAAGAAAGTGGTCAGATGTTTCTCAGACGGCTCAATAAGCCTGTAAAGGGGAAGCTTGACATTTTCTTTACATCTAAAACCCGGGCAGCGGCAGCACACTGCAGTGTTCAGGTTTTAGAACTGCTCCATGTTTAAACATAGGTAGTGGGAAGAGCCCTAGCCCTCAAGAAGAACAAAATCTTCCTGAAGTTCATGGGAAAAACGTGATAAAAATGAAAACCTCTACATTTAATAAAACATTACAAACATATTCCTTTGACAAAAGGATGAAATGTTGTTTCCATCTCAACAAACACGTTTTCTTTCATTCAGGACTTGCATTATCTTTCTTTTTTTCAATGTGCTTGAAAGAGAAGCCCTAATGACAGCAGAAACCCCTTTAACAGCAACAAGACTGCAGGGATCTTTCCATGTTTGCGAAACAGAGGCGTGCGTCCTTTATTTATCAGTGGTCCAGTATTGATACCATAAATATTATGATAATATTAATAATATTAATATATTAATTAATATTAATATTATTTTTAGGTGCACCCACATCAGTCAATCCTTTAGGTGAACAGTTATTTTCAGGTTGGAAAGTCAAAAAAGTTTATTGTATTTCTTATTTGACTGAAAACACTGCTTGCTATCCAGCTTCAGGTACGTTCAAAAACTGCTACAGGAGCTACAGATGCTAGCATCCTCATTTACATCATCATGCTACAACAGCTCCAGCAACAACAAAAACGTCTATATTAGAACCAAGATAATTGACAGGGCACCACAAAAAGCAACACCAGAGGTTTGGTCCACTGAGACTCGTGCAGGACAAGCAGAAGTGTGTGGATATAAAATTCCAATCTTCTTGGCTAATTCTTGTCACTGAATTTGAATAAATACAAATAATTTTGGACAGTTTGATCTGCTTGTATCAATTCAAATTCATGTTCTAAAAATGATTACTAAAGTGTCAGTTTATGAATAAACAGGATTAAATTGAACTAAATTGATCCACCAAAAGTACACCTTTGAAATAACTACACACATGTATACGTGTATTTATTTCAAGATGTTAGGACATCTACTGTACATATACACACCAATACACATTTGCACACACAAACAAGAATGCAGACACACACAAAGATATATAAATGCATAAAATACTTTAAGACTTTCAATGGCAAGAGACCCTGAAACACAAATTGACTCAAAGAAGAATTCATTACCGTTTGGTTTTGTCTTCAAGCAAAATAATTCCAGCAAAACCTCAAGAAACTGTAGCAGCTCAGAATCAGAGACACTGTTCAACAGTGTTTTGTCTTGTGCAGCCTCAAGTATCCATGCATGCAAACACGAAGCCACAGGCTGTTTAGTGTCTTTCTGCTGGTTTAATCCTGTTGGAGAGTTTAGCTCAATGAGGGGAGAACGTTTGAAACTGGAGCTCATTTCACAGTGAAGCATCCATCCATTCATTCATTTTCTGTGTAATTAAAAGCAAACACACTGCCTGGCAGCAGCGCTCCCTAACTGCAGAAAGCCAAACCTAAAACAGTCTGACTGTAACTGTTACAGAGCGAAGGAGCCTAAAGAAGCCTTTTCTGTTATATAAGACCTTACCTGTATGGGGAGCAAAGATTTAGCTGCAAAACTACAATAAAACCTTAATGTTGATGCTTAGCATGACAAAAGCTCAGTTTTGTTCATGTTTATCTTTAATAACAGGTTTCAGTGAAGTCAATCTTAGCTCTCGTATATTTGCTAAAGGAGCGGTAAAATAGTGTTTTACACTGTCACATAGAAAAAGACGTAATATGATAAATATCATCAGCGCAGGAATTAAAATATGAGAATTGTGAGTGTTACATGTCAGCTCAGAGCAGCTTTTCTCATCTTCAGAACCGGTTGGAACTACAGTAAACCCTTGTTTTTCGCGGGGGTTCCGTTCCAGAAAGAACCCGTAGGCAAAATCCGTGAAGTTTTTTTTACAATCATTATACGATTAAATACCGTACAAACCGTTTTACAGGCTCAAGCATTTGTTTCACCAATAAAAGTACCTTAGAAACGTTTTTTTTTCAACAAATAACTTCTGTTCTGTACTGTCAAATAATAATTTTAATCATCAATGTGAACAGAAGGCTTCAAATCGCGGAGATTAGCCCCGCCCACCGCGACCCGAGTAATAGGATTAAACGGGAGAAAATATAAAATGATGATTATGAAAAAATACAAAGTACAGTGGGACAAATAGTGACTCAGGTGTATTTAACAGCTCTAAGTTCAGACTTAGCTGCTGCATCCTGACTCCACTCTGCAGTGTTTTCTTCTTTTGAAGCCCGCGGTGCAGCTGCAGGTGTGTTTGTTCGGGAGAAGAACACAGTGATCGGCAGTTGGTGTCGCTCTTTTTTCTTCTTCGCAAAAACATCCTTATACACCGACATGCCACCATCAAGAGAATTTGCACGTACATAATGTAAATTTGTCAAGCTGTTTACGTACGTGTACATATTAAACTGCAACGTTATTGACGCACATGTAGAGAAGAAGCGGAGTGACTATTTAGCCAATCAGAATGCAGAACACAATGCACGATGCAAATCCGTGAAGTAGCGAAACCGGGAAAAGTAAACCGTGTTATAGCGAGGGATCACTGTACATCAATTGCATAAATGGTCAGTGACTTATAGCAGTTCAAAGACCGTCAACTCTGGAACCGCTCAGGCGGTTGAGCAGGTCGTCCTTTGCAGAGATCCCACCTCCCTTTTTTGAGGCCAGTGCAGGGTCAGAAAGTTCCTGTTGCTCTAATTGAACATATCTATTACAGCAGGTTCCCACAGCCCTCGACAACGGGCATTCAAGCGGCCACTTTCAATGAAAAGTCTATGTAAACACGCACAACTACATGTTTCCGGATTCAGCTTTTAAAACGCTCACGTTCACGCATGGCTACGCAAGTTTTTAAGTCATTTTTTAAGCTCTACGTAACAAACACGTCCATTGAACACGCGCTGAAAGTTAAACCAGTTGAGTTTTGACCAATCAAGGACTCGGATTTCAACGGTTTAAACGGTTGTCTGGCTGGAATTATACAACACCAAGTCTTTCAAAGATTGGAATACAGCTGTAAAAAAAAAAAAGCCTGGAACAAGATAAGAGAGATTTGATCTGCTCAGACATTTCAAGCCTCTCCCAACTGTAGGTACATCTGTTAGTATCAGATAGCAATGGTCCAGTGTGAACACCAAATGCTACACAACACATGCCTGGAGTAGACGTAGCCTAGCACCTTAACCAAAGGAAATCTGAGTGTCTAAAGTTCTCCAACTTCACTCCACTTCTTTAAGGGAAGCAGATGTTCTCGTACCCGTTACATTCCTGAGCTTTCAGGGAGATTCTGAGAAGATCAGCATCTCCAAACCAAACTTCTCATTCACAACCCACAGCTGATGGTCAGAGATGGGGGCACACCTACCCCCCCTCTCTCTAACGTCCCTCTCTCTTCTTCCCTTCTTTCCTTTTCAGTCCGGTCCAACACCAAAGATTTTCAGACATGTTTGAAATTAATAAAGTTTGGCCTCAACTACAAAAGGGGTTTATTCAGACATACCTTTGGTTTGTCTGAAGATTAATAACCCCTCTTGTTAAAGTAAAATATGTCCAACCCAAGAGGCCCTCAGCTCTCATCTGTCTGCCCAGCTGTTGGACAGGACAAGTTAGAAAAAAAAAAAAAAGAAAAAAAGAGATGGGGGCACATATGACTGATACCCTCTTCAGACCAAGATCCCCTTTGACTAATAATAGGTAGAAAGTCTGCATGACCGTCATTTAGCGTCATGTTCTATCCCTCTTTCACTTCTGGCTCAAAACTGTTCGGCTCCTATATTGCTCACCATTTTGTGTTGCACCAGTGATGTTAGCTTGTGGTTGTGAGGAGCTGTAAGCTAGCGGGAAAGTGTGTAAAAGGAGAGCTCTCAGCAACAAGGAAGGGAAGGGGGGGCTGGGTTGCTCAATGCCAGAGGGGAATTCGTACTGAAAGAACTACTGCTGCTCTGCAGAAACTATGTCCTAGGTTTTTGCTTATTTGATCTACAAACAGCATCATCATAATGAAAAGATCACTTGGAACGATTTGGAAATAGATCAAACGATGACCGGAGTGGGACTTTAAAAATTATACTGATCTCTTTAAGCTCTTAATAAGACTAAATGACCTTGAACCTGCCGAGGACGGTTTAACAACTGAACGCTGATGTGATGGGAAATCAACAGAAAACCCAAAAACAGAAATAACCTAAAGAAATGGGGAAAAAAACATAACAAACAAATACAACTAGAACCAGAGGAAACATTCTGAGGTTTATTCTGACTAATTTCTTTAAATTTCATTACAGAAAAAAAAGAACCAAAGTAAAACAGATGGTGCAGAGAGATTTGCAGAAATCCAGAACAGCATTAATGGACTAAAATACAACAAAATAATGGCAGCGTTGACAATCAAAGCTCACCAATCCTGTTTTCCTTTGTGTGAGCTACACTTTTAATCCCAGACACAATGTTGACATCAAACAGGCTGAGTGCACAAACAGCAGTGTTAGCAGCACTTCCTACTACAGCTCAGCAAAGCCCCAGTCCTCCAAACACAAAACACTCCTTGTTGAGTCTTTGTGCCTACAAACACCCAATGCCTTGGCTCTGAGGAGAAAGAGAGCTGCTTAAAAAAATCCTTTATTCCCTTTTGTTTTTAACTGCGTTCCTGTTTTCCATCTTGTCATTTGTCTTTCCTCTGGCGAGTCGGTTTGTGATTGAT
Source organism: Oryzias sinensis (assembly GCA_037389245.1). NCBI lineage: Eukaryota > Metazoa > Chordata > Actinopteri > Beloniformes > Adrianichthyidae > Oryzias > Oryzias sinensis. The sequence goes on along the minus strand of CM074508.1, from coordinate 7,785,108 downwards.
CTCTGCTTTTGCTGCTCACTCCCCCTCAGGAAGGAAGATAGCAGGAGCAGCCAAGAATTCACTAATCACAAAATAATAGAAATGTATTTCCCAGGGGACGCAGAAGCCGAACACGCTAATCATTTTAATTAAGAGGTCCCGCATTTGGTTCCCTTATGAAGGTACATCACAGTCGGAGGAAGGTGGGCTGAAACAAAACGGAGGCAGTTAAAGCCAACAGGTGGATTTTAACGCTGAAGATATCATGTCCTGTTCTCCGATGGATTTTAGCCGTGTGCAGGAGATTCTCTACAATTCCAGTTATCTGCAAACACTCCAATTACTTCTTTACCACCAAGTTTCTCTTCTTTCATAAAGTTCCAGCACAAAGTTGCACAGATTTCTCTCAGAAACCCTTTACTCCTGCAGCCTTTCATACACACAGAAATGATTCCATGCCTGCATACTAACTGGGTGTTTCATTTGTCACTTCCTTCCTCCTGTGAAGTGTCATATAGTCAAGTGCTGTGTAGTTAGGAATTTGCAGCGTGCGGTCTGCAGATCAAAGACAGGTAGGAGGAGGCCGACTTTCCCGGGATCAATTATTTGAGCGTCTTATATTCAGAGGAAAGACAAAACCAACCCAACAGTTTAATGTACTGTCACAACACCAGACAAATCAAGCTTTGGTTTGTCTGGTTTCCAATTGTTTTTTCATGTCACAGTATAGTTGTTTTTTTTTTTTTGCTAATATAAACTGGAGGAAATAAGACTGAAATTGGAGTAAAATTGAAAGAAGTGTGGGTTTAAATTCCTTGGGGTAATTTTTGATGAAAATGTGTCTTGAAAGGCTCATATATCATATATTTACAGTAATGTGGCTGAAACGATATTTGTTTCGTATAACGTTAAGTATTATTTATCCATGTGCTATGAGTGTTTGCTGTTTGGTTTTATTGCTTTCTTTTACATATTGTGTTGAAGTGTGGGGTGGGATACAAAAAACAGTTTATTGCCGTCACATTTAATGCAGTATAATTCAAATAATTCCTAGAGTTGAATCTGGGGAACATTAAACACTTTAAGTCAGGTTTGTTCAAACTTGAGGAGTTGGGGAAACAGCAAACTTTATTGCCTAAAGTTAAAAATAGAAAAAGTACCTTTACAAAAATTGTTTTTACTACAGTGTCAGGAACTGGTGGAGTAGGACCCAAAATGCAGGAGACCAGATCAGAGGTTCAGAAAGCTGTGCAACAGGCTCCAGCCATGGTGGCAGAAACTAAGGGTGTATTCAGACTGGAAATATACAGTTCACGTAAAGTGAATCAGAGTTCGTTTCCCCTGACAATCCTGAACACATTTTCAGTCTGAATACCTCCCAGCAGATCCTGGTCCGGGACCAGGAAGCGCTCTCTGACCCAACTTTCGAGGTGGTCTCAGTTAGTTTCCAGTCGGACTGAGCTTTGGTTTCTAGATGGTGCACATCGCGTTTTGGGGGAAGCCCGGTAGAGGTAAGATCTTAAGCCCCAGCCCGACTCAGAACCCGAAATTCGGGTAAGTCCGGCAATAAATGACAATCATTGCGTCCGGGTCGGTTCGGGCTGGGCTTCTTGTTCACTCTCTCTCTGACTTTTTGGATAAATATATTGTAAAGTCTGCAACGAAGCTCCTTAGGCGGGTGGTTGTCAGCTCTTTATTAATCCTGTATGTCAGAACGGTTACTGCACGAACCGAAAGGCACAGCCAGCTTCTTACTCAGAGGCAGAACCTTCACCGGGCGCGCACACACACACACAGGTAGACCCCGCCCCCCAGCCACCAGCCCACCGTTGATTGACATACACTGTGGTCCAGCAACTGGCAGAAAGAGGGGGGCGCCGGCCACCCGCAGCTCTGCACATGTGTCGTAAATGTAATCTTCCCTCATCTATTTTGTTTAGATGTCCCCGATATGGAGCCGCAAGAAGTCAAGGATAAACTGAAGACAGGGGAACTGAAAAGGCAAACACACACCGCCGTGGCTGCAGAATTTCTCCGCGTAATGAAGCGAGTGTGCATCAAGATCTGTCTTTCACTCTCTTTGTCTGGCCTCTTATTCTGTGTTCCAGCGTTAGTTAATTGGCAGGGTTCTGACCGGGTTCGGCTTTAATGCCCGCGGGCCTGTGTCGGGTCGGGTGGATTTTTTAGGCCCGATCTTACCTATAAAGCCCGGTCTCATGCGGAGAGATGGCGTCCATCCCACCTGGGACGGTGCGGCTCTTCTTTCTAGAAACATTTCTGCTAGCCTTAGTCTGTCAACCTGACAATCCAGAGACGAGACCCGGGCGCAGAGCAGCAGTGGAAAACGCTCCTCTGAGCCTCCTTTAGGGTTAGTGCCGGTGCAAAACCCATGCAGGGAAAGTCAAGCAGGTCCTAGCTTTAGCTTATGTGCTGAAAGACAAATGAAAGGAGCGCGTCTTAGAAACCTTAAAGTGACAGACAGCAGTTCTCACAAGCAGAATTATGATGTAATTAAATGCGGTTTATTAAACATTCCATCCATTTCCTTTAAGTCCCTCTTAGTCAATGAGTTAATCATTGATAACAACCTTAGTCTTTTAGCCTTAACAGAAACCTGGCTCCATCAGAATGATTATGTTAGGCTGAATGAAGCGACCCCCCCCCCCACTTTATCTTTTTTATTCATTCATTCATTTTCCATACCGTTTTTTCCCTTTTGGGGTCACGGGGCTGCTGGAGCCTATCCCAGCCACTTGGGCGAAGGCAGGGGACGCCCTGGACAGGTCGCCAGTCTGTCGCAGGGTAGAATATCGTCAATCACACACATTCACTCTCACACCTAGGGACAATTTAGAGTTGCCAATCAACCTATGAAGCATGTTTTTGGATGGTGGGAGGAAGCCGGAGAACCCGGAGAAAATCCACGCATGCACGGGGAGAACATGCAAACTCCACACAGAATGGTCCCCCATTGATGTTGTGTTTTACATGTCCCCCAGCGCTAACCATTGCGCCACCGTGCAGCCCACTTTATCTTCTTTTTTCTCTTTGGGCTTTTCCCATCAGGGGTCGCCACAGCCAATCATCCTTTTCCACCTCACTCTATCATGAACATCTTCTACCCTAACATTAGCCAACTTCATGTCCTCTGTTCAGACATCCATATATCTCCTCTTTGGCCGTCCTCTTGCCCTCCTGCCAGGCAGCTCCATCTCCAACATCCTTCTACCAATATATCCACTATCCCTCCTCTGAATATGTCCAAACCATCTCAGTCTGGCTTCTCTGACTTTGTTGATAACAAAGGCAACATGGGCCGTCCCCCTGATGTACTCGTTCCTTATCCTGTCTAACCTGGTCACTCCTAAGGAGAACCTCAACATCTTCATCTCTGCTACCTCCATATCAGCCTCTTGTCTGTCTCACTGCTACCATCTCTAACCCATAGAGCAGAGCTGGTCTCACCACTGTCTTGTACACCTTTCCTTTGAGTCTTGCTGACACTCTTCTGTCACACAACACTCCTGACACTTTCCTCCACCTGCTCCAACCTGCCTGCACTCGCCTCTTCACCTCTTTTCCACACTCCCCATCACACTGAACTGTTGACCCCAAGTACTTAAACTCCTGCACCTTCTTCACCTCAGCCCCCTGTAACCTAACGCTTCTACCTTGATCCCTCTTGTTCAGACACATGTATTCTGTCTTACTACGACTGACCTTCATGCCTCTTCTTTCCAGAGCAAACCTCCACCTCTCTAGCTGTTCCTCCACCTGCTCTCTACTCTCACTGCAAATTACAATGTCATCCGCAAACATCATTGTCCAGGGAGATTCCTGTCTTACCTCCTCTGTCAGCCTGTCCATCAGCATAACAAACAAAAAGGGACTCAAAGCTGACCCTTGGTTTAGTCCCACCCCCACCTTGAACTCCTCTGTCTGACCTACAGCACATCTCACCACCGTCATACTTCTCTCATACATGTCCTGAACTACTCTGACATACCTCTCTGCCACTCCAGACGACCTCATCCAGTACCACAGCTCCTCCCTCGGCACCCTGTCATACGCCTTCTCTAAATCCACAAACACACAATGCAGCTCCTTCTGACCATCTCTGTACTTTTCCAACAACATCCTCAAAGCTAAAATGGCATCAGTGGTGCTCTTACGGGGCATGAAACCGTACTGCTGCTCACGCACGTCCTTCCCATCTCTGTCTCTCTGTCTGGCTAGCCTGTACAAGTCCTTCTCTCCTTCCTTTGTGTCTAACCTGTCATATAGCTCATCGTAAGCTTTCTGTTTGGCCTTTGCCACCTCTCTCTTCACTCCACGCTTTGCTTCCTTGTACTCCTGTCTACCTTCCTCAGTCCTTTCTACATCCCACTTCCTTTTAGCCAACCTCTTCCTCTGGACGCATTCCTGTACTTCCTCATTCCACCACCAAGTGTCTTTACTGTCTTTCCTCTTTCCAGATGACACACTTAGCACCTTCCTACCTGTTTCCCTGATAATCTCTGCTGTAGTTTCCCAGTCATCTGGAAGCTCATCCTGACCACCCAGGACCTGTCTCAACTTCTGCCTAAATTCCTCACAAGTTTCTTCATTCTGTAGCTTCCACCACTTGGTCTTCTTTTCTGTTTTCCCTCTCTTCTTCTTCCTGACCTCCACTGTCATCTTACACACCACCATGCGGTGCTGTCTGGCTACACTCTCTCCCACCACCACTTTGTAGTCATTAACCTCTCTCAAATGACCTCGTCTACATAAGATGTAGTCCACCTGAGTACTCCTACCTCCACTTCTGTATGTCACTCTCTGTTCCTCTCTCTTCTGGAAGTAAGTGTTGACTACAGCCATTTCCATCCTTTTCGCAAAGTCCGCCAACATCTGTCCCTCCAGATTCCTTTCCTTCACACCAAACCTGCCCATCACCTCCTCATCACCTCTGTTGCCCTCACCAACATGCCCATTAAGGTCTGCTCCAATAACAACTCTCTCTCCTCTGGGAAAACTCTCTATGACCTCTTCCAACTCACTCCAGAATCTCTCCTTCACTTCTAACTCACAGCCAACCTGTGGCGCATACCCACTGACTACTTTCACCATCACCCCTTCAATTTCTAACTTTAGGCTCATCATCCTGTCTGAGACTCTTTTCACCTCTAGAACACTGTTTACAAACTCCCCCTTCAGAATCACTCCTACCCCGTTTCTCTTCCTATCAACACCATGATAGAGCAGTTTGTATCCTCCAATACTACGTGCCTTGCTGCCCTTCCACCTTGTCTCCTGCACACACAGTACATCTACCTTCCTTCTCTCCATCATGTCTGCCAGCTCTCTGCCTTTCCATGTCATTGTGCCAACGTTAAGAGACCCTATTCTCAAACCTATGTTCCTGCCTTTCCCTTCTCTCTCTGGCAACGGACCCTTCGGCCTCCCATCTTTCTTCGACCAACAGTAGTCAAATTTCCACCGACACCCTGTAGGGTAACAGCACCGGTGGCGGTCGTTGTTAACCCGGGCCTCGACCGGTCCGGTATGTCTAAAGTGTTGTTGATGATTCGCATGCTTCGCACGCCGGATGCCCTTCCTGACGCAACCCTCTCTATTTATCCGGGCTTGGGACCAGCACAGAAGTAACTGGCTTGCAACCCCTGTGACTAGATTAACCCCCCCCCCTTATGCTAACTATCAGAAATCCAGGATTTCAGGGAAAGGAGGTGGTTTGGCAGTAATATCACAGTCTAGCTTACTTCTCAACCCTAAAGTTAAAAATGTTTATAACTCATTCAAAAACATCATATTGTCTTTAAGTCACCCAAACAGGAAAACTCAAAAACCTGTTTTATTCATAATTATTTATCGCCCCCCCCGGCCCATATTCAGAATTTTTAACTGAGTTTTCCGACTTCCTATCGACTATTGTCTTAGATTTTGATCAAACTATAATAATAGGGGATTTTAATATTCATGTTGATGACCCCAGTGACTGCCTAGGAAAGGCTTTTGCAGCTTTATTAGATGATGTTGGTTTCACCCAAAGTGTGAATGAACCCACTCACTGTCATAAGCACACCCTGGACCTTGTTCTAACCCATGGGATAGAGATCAGCCAGCTGAGTGTCCTTCCTCTTAACCCCATCATTTCTGATCACTTTATGATTACCTTCCAGTTTACACTGGAACATCCTTCTGCCCCAGTGAATAAGAAACAGCCTAGAAGAACCTTAACTGACCGTTCTGTGTCTGAGTTTAAACACACAGCCACTTTGAAGACGTTCAGTCAGGATTTAACCCGAGTATCAGTTCATTAATGTAAATGGACATTCCTCTCAGTGCACTCCAGTTAACTATGGAGTCCCACAGGGCTCAGTCTTGGGACCGATCCTGTTTACGCTTTATATGCTACCCCTAGGACACATAATCAGGAAACACAGCATGATTTTCACTGTTATGCAGACGATACAAAGTTGTATTTATCTATTACACCTGACCAGAATGACCAGATAGAGAAACTGAACGCCTGCATCAGTGACATCAAGACCTGGATGACAATTAATGACCTCCTCTTGAACCCAGAAAAAACTGAGGTCATTATACTTGGACCTAAAAACCTCAGAGATGCTCTGTCTGCTCAGATAGTCTCCCTGGATGGCATAAGTATAGCCCCCAATTCCACAGTTAGAAACCTTGGGGTTTTATTTGACCAGGATTTATCATTTAAGGCTCACATATCTCAGGCGTGTAGAACTGCCTTTTTTCACCTGTGGAATATTGCTAAGATCAGAAATATACTTTCTAAGAGTGATGCTGAAAAACTCATCCATGCATTTGTTACGTCGAGGCTGGATTACTGTAACTCCTTGTTAGCAGCGTGTCCTAAGAGTTCCTTAAGAAGTCTCCAGCTTGTTCAGAACGCAGCAGCTAGATTGTTAGCTGGAACTAGCAGAAGAGATCACATCACTCCTGTGTTAGTTTCACTTCACTGGATCCCAGTTGATTCCAGAATCAAGTTCAAGATCCTCCTGTTAACCTATAAGGCATAAAACATTCCTCTTTGGACAGGGTTATTGTCAGGCTAGCTAGTGTTCAGATAATATTTACCTCACTGTTAATTTGTTTAAATTAAACTTAACAATAACAATAAAGTTGTTAGTAGGCTGCATGACGTTTGAAGCTGGGGTGGCTATGGTGCTCTGGGCTTATTGTCAGACTAGTTAGTATTCAGAGATTATTTAACTTAATGTTAATGTGTTTAAATTAAACTTAATAACAATTTGTTAATAATAATAATAATAATAAATTTTATTTGTTAGGCGCCTTTCAAGGAACCCAAGGTCGCCGTAAATAAAAGTGAAAATAAAATAAAAGCAATAGAATGCAAAATAAAATATACATATAGATAGGCCTGAAATAGGAAGTTATGGGGGGAAATAGGCAAGTTGGTAAAGATGAGTTTTCAGTTTTTTGGCGAATTGTGACAGAGAGCCAATGTTTCTGAGGTCCGAAGGTAGAGAGTTCCAGAGCCGGGGGGCAGAGCAGCTGAAAGCTCTGCCCCCCATAGTGATTAGGCAAGCAGTTCATCCAGATGAAGGGAGGAGGAGGATCTGAGGGTACGGGTGGGTGTGGCAACATAAACAAGATCTGAAAGATATGATGGAGCAACGTTGTGGATGGATTTAAAGGTCAGGAGAAGTATTTTGTATGTAATCCGGTGTGTGATTGGTAGCCAATGGAATGAGTTTGAGAGATAATTCTGGCAGCTGAGTTCTGAACATACTGTGGTTTTCGTAGAGTTTTCTGTGGTAACAAAATAAGAATGAAGGAACCAGTGAGTCACAGACAAATATAAAGCAACAATTATCTTGTTATCACGCAGAAAAAAGGATCCAACTCCTTACTTGTTGGAAGGTTTATTTTAACACCGCTGAGATTCCTTCTTACAGGCTTTTCAGGGTCACTGCTGTGACGTCATCCTAAAAGCAACCTTGTAGTTCCTTAACAGAATTATTTTAAAAACAATTACAGCACAATGATGAGACCCAGCAACTCACTGAAATGTGGTCGGATGAATTCAGGCTCATCTGAACAACTTTTAACGTGATCCTTAATGATTTGAATGCTTACAAAATGCAATTTTATCAATAATTTTCTTTATAAAAATCAACCATAATGAAAAAACAAGAACGCAATAAAAACACCCAAATTTTCATTGTTGCAGGTCTTTAAGATTTGATGTATGGGCAAAAATAAAAGAAGATTTTCATTCCTCTCTTTTATCCTTTCCTGTCATAAAGATATTTGGACTTTCTTCATGTTCCTCTTCATGAAAGGAACAAATAAACACAGTACAGAACAGTCGGAGCTGCGTGTCGGCTAAATCAAGGTTTAGGACCTAGGACAGCTAACAGGAGCCAGCTGAAGTTCAACAGTTATCCACACACAACAGGTCTGATCGAAAAAAAAACTCAGTCCTGGAATAGTGCATCTATGGAAACAAATAGTGACGGTTGGTTGCTGATATATCCATCAGATTCTGCAGTTCTTTTGTGTTAGGAGGCTGTGATGAGTGGCGCTCCTGGTAACTGAATTAGTCCTTTAATGGATCAGAACTGAAACACAGCTGTGTTTGATTATCACGATGAAAGAACACAACGCTTGTGACAAAAACACACTGAAGGAGTGGGAACATGCTCTGAATAAAGAGGAAGGATGCTCCAACAGCAACACCCTTATTTTCCAGCTGCTAACTACATGCTAGTTGTTGATTTTTATGTGTTCTGTATTAATCAGATTTTTTGTGACAATCATGGCAACAAAAGATCTTTTAATGTGGGGATCTGAGGTTTATCTAATCTCCAGTGACAGCTGGTCAAAGACGGCCTACAGTGTGTCAGCCACTCGGAGCCACAGCCGTGTGACTGAAATCGATGAAATGAATGCAGTTTTTCTCCTCTGCAGGATGATGGGCTCCAGATGGTTTGAAAACGCTGTCTGACAGCAGACTGACCAAACCTCCGCTCTCAGCGTTCAGCAGCAGCTGCACCAGCACTTTCCCTTCTTATCACGTGGAAGCAGAAATTAGGTTTTCATATTGACCGTCTGTGTGATATAATGAAGATATGTGGCTGCCTGAAGGGTCACACTGCTCCAAAACAGTTCTTCATCTCTGCAGTACATGTTACAGGCCAGTGAATTTGTGAATGAGCTGAATACGGAGGCTCGATGAGTGTTCACGTTCATCCAGGTGATTCAGGTTGAGTCATGGCCTCTGAAATTCAAATCTTCTTTCTCGAAATGATTCATCATTCATGAAGCCGACTGGACAAGTGGTGAAACGTATAAAAAAAATGATGCTGCACTCGTACTGAACGCAATCCATGCATCAAATTTGCATCTCCCACCTCTCTTACGACGCATGTCGAATTCGCTTCTTTTCCAAAAATGTGTTCATAAACGTGATGCTCCAGACACAAGTGGGAGGGGCTACCGTCAAACTTTTTTAGCCTGATCGCAGCAAGGAATTATTGATGGTAGATATCATTTACATCGAAAGGAAGATACGGAGGATGTGATCAGGTTTATTTATTTCAAAGAGCTCTACAAAAGCATCAGTAATCACGTCTCCTGAGATCATTCAGAGAGTTTCCCAGGATGGTGAGCTTCACCATCTACAGCAGGAGCTGTGTCTTGCTGTCCAACATTAGTCCAAGGAGGGAAAAAAAGGAATAATATTAGAGGAAATTTTATTATATCTTGATCCAAAAATGTATAGCATTGCTTCTCCTCCATTTTGGTATTGTACTCCACCCTCTGGTCACGTCATCAGCGAGTTACGGGAGAAAGCATATTTCTAGATTGGCTGATGCAGCACTTCTTTGCCAAAAATCAGATACTTGAAATCTTGACAAGCCATGACGTCCAAATCACACAGCTGCCAGACAAGTGCGCTGTGCCTGATGCTCAAATCAAACCACAGGACGTCTAATCGCGTCTGTACAACATTAAAAACTAACTAACATTAAAAACTGGATGCCCTGGCAAGCAAATCGCATTCAGTTTGAACACTTTCTAGATGGCATGACTCTACCTCATGATAAACACCCAGGCCAAGTTTTCTCAAGAACTTGGAAGCAGCTTAAATAGCAGTTGGGCATTTCCCTAATTTTAAAAAAGAAATCAATACAAACACAAATACTTTTTTCTTCGCCCCTCTCATCCTCCGCGGATGGTTTCTCACCCCAGCTGGGGGTCCTCTACCAAAATCCTGGGATCTTGAGGGTCCTGCAGTATCTTAGCTGTTCCTGTTCTTTTCTGGATTGAGATGTCTGAGATCTTTCCAGGTATCTGTTGTAGCCACTCCTCCAGCTTGGGGGTTACTGCCCCCAGTGCTCCAATTACCACAGGCAAAACTGTCACTTTCACTTTCCAGGCTTTCTCCAGTTCTTCTCTGAGTCCCTGGTATTTCTCCAGTTTCTAATGTTCCTTCTTCCTGATGTTCCCATCGCTTGGCACTGCCACATCCACCACAACGGCTTTCCTCTGTTCTTTATCCACCACTACAATGTCTGGTTGGTTCTCCATTACCATCCTATCAGTCTGGATCTGGAAGTCCCACAGGATCTTTACCCTCTCATTCTCTACCACCTTCAGAGGTGTTTCCCATTTTGACCTTGGGGTTTCCAGTCCATATTCTGCACACATGTTCCTGTATATTATTCCAGCCACTTGATTGTGGCGCTCCATGTATGCTTTACCTGCCAGCATCTTACATCCTGCAGTTATGTGCTGGATTGTTTCAGGCGCCTCTTTGCACAGCCTACACCTTGGATCTTGTCTGGTGTGGTAGATCTACACCCTGGGTCTTGTCTGGTGTGGTAGACCTACACCTTGGGTCTTGTCTGGTGTGGTAGATCTGAGCCTCTATTGTTCTGGTGCTCAGGGCTTGTTCCTGAGCTGCCAGGATGAGTGCTTGAGTGCTGTCCTGTAGGCCAGCCCTTTCTAGCCATTGGTAGGACTTCTTGATATCAGCCACTTCAGTTATGGTCCGGTGGTACATCCCATGCAGGGGTTTGTCCTCCCATGAGGATCTGTCCTCCACCACTGTATCCTCTGCTCTCCATTACCTGAGACATTCACTGAGCACACTGTCAGTTGGGGCCTTGAGCTTGATGTACTCATGTATCTTGGATGTTTCATCCTGGATAGTGGCTTCTACACTCACTAGTCCTCGGCCTCCTTCCTTGCGGCTAGCATACAGTCTCAGGGTGCTGGATTTGGGGTAGAACCCTCCATGCATGGTGAGGAGCTTTCGTGTTTTAACATCCATGGTCTGTATCTCTTCCTTTGGCCATCTTATTATTCCTGCAGGGTATCTGATAACTGGCAGTGCGTAGCTGTTTATTGCCCGGGTCTTATTCTTGCCATTGAGCTGGCTTCTCAGGACTTGCCTCACTCGTTGGAGGTATTTAGCTGTTGCAGCTTTCCTTGTTGCCTGCTCCAGGTTGCCATTTGCCTGCGGAATTCCAAGGTACTTGTAACTGTCCTTGATGTCTGTTATTGTTCCTTCTGGGAGTGAGACCCCTCCTGTGTGGACTACCTTGCCTCTCTTTGTCACCATCCGGCTGCATTTCTCGAGCCCGAATGACATCCCAATGTCAGTACTGTAGATCGTGGTGGTGTGGATCAGGGAGTCAATGTCACGTTGGCTCTTAGCATATAGCTTGATGTCATCCATGTAGAGGAGGTGACTGATGTTGGCCCCATTTCTGAGTCTGTATCCATAGCCAGTCTTGTTGATTATTTGGCTGAGGGGGTTCAGACCTACGCAGAACAGCAGTGGGGACAGAGCATCACCTTGGTATATTCCACATTTGATGGACACTTGTGCAAGTGGCTTCCCATTGGCTTCAAGGGTGGTTTTCCACAGCTTCATTGAGTTTCCTATGAAGGCTCTTAGAGTCCTGTTGATGTTGTACAGCTCCAAGCATTCAGTGATCCATGTGTGTGGCATTGAGTCATAGGCCTTCTTGTAATCAATCCAGGCTGTGCACAGGTTGGTGTGTCGTGACCTGCAGTCTTGAGCGACTGTTCTGTCGACCAGGAGTTGGTGTTTGGCTCCTCTGGAGTCTCTACCAATGCCCTTCTGTGTGTTGCTCATGAATTGATCCATGTGCTTATTTATCTTGGTTGCAATGATGCCTGACATGAGCTTCCATGTTGTGGAGAGACAGGTAATTGGCCAGTAGTTGGATGGGACTGCACCCTTTGAGGGATCCTTCTGGATCAGGATCGTTTGCCCTTCCGTTAGCCATTCGGGGTGAGTCCCATCTCTTAGCAGCTGGTTCATTTGTGCTGCCAGGCACTCGTGGAGTGCGGTAAGCTTCTTTAGCCAGTAGGCATGTATAATGTCAGGGCCCGGTGCTGTCCAGTTCTTCATACCTGAGACTCTTTCTTGGATGACTGCCACTGTGGTGGTTCCTGGATTCTGTTCAGGTAGGTTGCTATGTTCTTTTCTCAGAGAGACTAGCCACTGGGCATTGTTGTTATGTGCTGTCTCTTTCTCCCAGATACTTTTCCAGTACTGTTCAGTTTCCAGCCTTGGTGGGTCTGCTCGGCTGTTTTGACCCTGCCACTGAGCGTTATATATATATATATATATATATATATATTATTTTTTAAATTTAATTACAAATTAAAATCTTGAAAATGTACAAAAAAGAAGTGATCGACAACGGATGAAATATGTTTTTAGAAGGTTGTGTTCCATTGAGTTTAGTTGGTTCGTTTGTTGCTGTGCGCTGCTCAATTGTTGCGTTGTGTATGCTCACTTCCACTTTAATCTTGTAAAATTACAAGTTTTTTTTCTCGTAATATTAGGACTTAAAATCTTGTACTTACAAAATCACATGTTAGCATCTCTTTTTGACCAGGACAGCACCCAGCCCGCCCGACAGCTGTCTCCAGACTGGGCGGATGAAAAAAGTGGTTTTCAGAGACTTCGGGCAATGTGCTAACCTATTACGTCACGCCAGTGAAGCCACAAAGCAAACAATCGATCACGCCACAGAAGGCAACCAACAAACCTAACCCCATCTTGGCGTGTATCACTTCAGAGAAGTCCCAGATTCCATGCAGCCACTCTGTCGGTGTGTCACAGAAGCACGCCTTCACCAGCAGTGTTTCCAGATTCTATGTTTTTCAAATTCAATTGGGTGGGTTGGATGTTGCTGTAAAATTTTGACTTGGCTGTTTTTCGCTACAATTTGGCGGGTTTAAGTTAAGTTTTATTATGAGTCTCTAAGCCATAATTATCTACTATTAATAATTATGATTATCTACAATATTATATCTATTAATTCTATAATAAATGTATGTGTGTATATATATATATATATATATTATATATATATATATTGTGTATATATATATATATATATATATATATATATATATATATACACACACACACAAACACATACCCAGGCTGTGTCCCACCAACGTGGGGCAGCCTAGACAGGGCACACATTCTTACTTCCCTCCTTCTCTTGCCCAAACCCTCCTCCTTCAGTGTGTGCGTGTGTGTCTCTGTGTGTGTGCACCACTGTCACCTTCAGTTTCCATATATATATATATAAAGTCCATTTGGGTTTCTGTCCCAACAACAGCTGGTGGAGCCAAACCACAAAGCTTCACATCATCCTGACGGGGCAGGACGTTAGGGACTCCACCACCACGGCTCTCAGGCTTAGAACACACCTCACCATTTTTTATATATTTACCAAACACCTGTTTAAACAAGTACAGATTAAAATATGGTGACATAACATTGAAATATATTATGACTTCCGTTTAAATATCTTTAATTTTTTGCCCACCATTAGGAAACCTCCCCATTATGTTGACATGCTCAACACACACAGTAAGCAGACACAACCACAATTTCAGAGAGAATAAAACACTCATGACTGTGATGCAGCTTAACTATTTCACTGGAAACCAGAGGAATATGAAAGTCCCACTTCTGTGGACACTTCCCTGAAACACTTAGTTTTATTGCTATTATTGAACAAATTCCAGCTGGAAGCTCCTAAAACTGACTTTGGATGTTTCTGCACATGCACAAGTCCTTAGGTGGACATGAAGAAACATTGGTTTAATTTCACTTTGGGCTCTAGGCTGAGTTGCTGTGTGTAAAACGCTATAAGGACTTTCAAGGCACCAGTTTGTAGTTTAGTTTAATGAGAGTTTGTGCCCCTCAGCCACTCCAGTATCAAACTCAACAAGCTCAGAACAATTTCAATGTGAACAACAAGCGTGGCGTTGCGGAAACCGGGTAAGACAGATTCAATAAGCTGAAGGGGAGAAAGAAAAGAAAGCAGAAATTTAAAGTGGGTATGGGGGACACAGCATGAGGGTCAGAAGAGCACGGCAAGTTTATTGAGAGAGGAAAACATGAAGGGGAGCACCCCTGGTAAACCCTCCCCCCCCAGGACAGGAAACATGAAGGGGAGCAGCCATGGCGACCCTTTTCCAGTGCTGCGTTTCCATGGTGACTCCGTAAATCTGTGATCTATTGAGAATGTCTTTATGTACCTGCTGTGCACGTGCGTTAACCCAGGGTTACCAAGTGGAGCGTAATCACGCCTACTCACATCCGGTCTTTTGGAACCGACATACCCAGAGTAAGCAAGTTCAGGCGGATTTCAGCCAGAGTTCAGGGTTAAAGTCAGGCTAGTTTAAAATGCTTCCTGGAATACCCCCCCCCCCCCTGGTGTGACTCAAAACATGATCAAAATCAACACCCATAACCAAACTAAACAGAACAATTCTAACAGAAACACCTTGAAGTTCAACACCGCTTGATCAAAGAGACGTTAATATCTCTTTGAACTTGTCAAAAATGTTTTACATACAACAAGGAAGTAAACAACCTAATAATTACACCCAAAAACGGAGCTTAGAGGGTTACTGAGCAATGGAAGAATGAAGAGGAGGAGCTGAAGAGCTTCTTTAATCCTCATTAGTGACAGTTCGGATAGTCTAAACAGCCAGACAGCCAAACGCAGGAGCCCATCTGCTCTTGGTGCACCTCCACAGTTCGCCTCTAATCTGAAAAAATGGGCCTTTCACTCGGCCCACAGTTATAATGGCCCTGCTCATCACGCGAGGTGAGGAAGATTGGAAGGAGATAAAGGGGGAAAAGATGGGAATGACTGTAGTGAATCTGCATTCAGAACCGCTTTAATATCTGCAACATGTGTTGCACATTTCAGAACATTTTCATGTATTTAGATGGATAAAAATGTATTTATGTTTTAAAATATATTTATTCTATTTGTCCATATATCAACAAAAGTGTTGTATGCAAAATGGGCCAAAGAGAAACATACTTTAATTTCACTTTTATTTCTACTCTACTTAATAAGGACACAACAGTTGTCTTTATTTTAAATTATAAAAAAATTGTAACTCAAAAAAACCAAAAGCTGTTATTTTCTCGTAATTTCTTTCAGTTCTGTCTCAGGAGTCAATGTGAGACTGGTTTTCCAATAATATATTCAGTTTATATGTAAAATAATACAATTTACCAATAAACACTTAAAGCTTTGCAAGACTCTTTTTAACCCAACAATGAATTAAATGAATTATAGATCCCAGAACCATGAAAATCAGAGAAGTCAACAAGACAGATCCACGATCGATGAAGTTGTTTGATTAGGTCCAAAAAACAGGTCCAACCATTGAAATGCATGGCTAAACAAAAGGAATCTGCCCTCTGTGGAGAAAATTAAGTTTGAATGGAGAACCGATAAGAAGCGGAGAGTTTTTGGGACTCGTTAAAGTACTAAATACAGAGAAACTAAACTAAGAGGTGAGGAAAACATCCACTACCGACACACACTGTGCTCATCTGGACTGAACGCACCGCTGGACTCCTAGAAATGAGTCTGTGGAACTTTCTAGCAAGATGCAAGATAACACACAAAATAGTCTAAAGATGTTTGTGTGTTTGTGTTCCAAATGTAATAAATGTAATTAAGTTAGGTTAAACTAGGTCTTCACTTTGAACCAATAACTAAACAGCCCGTCTTTTTCTCAGCCAGTCATGATCATATTTTGAATTCATGAATGATTGTTTCTCTGTATTCTAGATGACTTACCGTCAGCCCCACATCCCATCGTTGTCTGTTTGCAACAGCAGTCTTCCACTTACTCTTATTCATACTCTAATGGAATTTTAGTTTTTTGTTTCATGGATTTGTTTGAGACCGTTGGTTCTTAGGATCAATATTCAATACCTGTTGTTCACTATTTTGAAGTTATCTCTATAAATGCCACAATTTCCCTGTGCTACGTACAGACAGGCAGTTTATTTACCAATCAGAGATTTAAGCATTACATGCGTGTGAAGGCTCTTCCGGTCAATGTGCAGTGGTTTTTCCACGCATGTTTCTCATTCTACGCTGCTGTTTAGATGATGGAATGAGAAAAGTGGTTGGTTGGCGATTCTTTTTCACCCACAGGTGGTGCATGGGATCTATCTGCAGGAACATGGTGCCTTGTTACAGCAAATCCAGGCTTTTGCACCCTCATATTATAAGCCATGGACCATACAAGGTAGTAAAATGTTATCTATTGGTTATTCACGTGTCTGCATTTCTTTTAGTAGAGACGCTCCTCTAAACAAGGCTTCCATTTATTCTGTTTCATTATTTCTATTTCAATATTCTGTTTTCTTTTAATGCAAAGCACTTTGTGTTATGTTTTTATAGTACAAGTGTTGTATAAATACATTTGGATTTGATTTGATCATCAGTCCGGAGCATATCCACTTAATACTATTGATTCCGTTCGTGGACATATCTTTCTGTATAATGAATAAATGTATTGTCACATTCCTAATATCTTTCCTAATTGAAATTATTTGGTAAATGGTAAATGGCGTATACTTATATAGCGCCTTTCTTCCTACAAGGACAAAGCGCTTTACAGTCACACACACAGTCACACACACATTCACACACTGGTGGCCGCTCCGCTGCCAAACACAGGCGCCCGCCTACCACCAGAGGCAAGGTGGGGTTCAGTGTCTTGCCCAAGGATACTTCGACTCATGGGCGTGCAAGGCGGGAATCGAACCTGCAACCTTACGATCATGGGTCGACCGCTGTCGCTGCACCGCGGCTGCACCACGGCCACCATTTGTGCGATACAAAAGAATAAAATCTCTTCCATGTAATGTGCGACTCACTTGTGAATATATCAATAGGACAAATTATCCTCATTGAGATAATCTTGTGTAAACTGGATTAGAACTACTTCAAAATCGTCGTCTAATTCATGTAAAAGAAAAGGTTATTGTCTAACCGTGGGGCACTTTCATGAGTTTATTTTAAATTTTGGCCTGGGGCATAACTCATCACAAGTTTCTAATTAATTTGTTTTTTTTTTTCAGTTTTATTTGTGAAATGTTTCTTACCGGCCAACAGAGAAGAACCTGAAGTTGTCACGGGGGGAGAAGGGAGTACCCAGGCGCAGAGAGGAGAGGAGGCAGGAGGATGCAGGGGAACGGGATTTAATAACATAAACTAAAGACAAACCAAAACCACTGCATACGGCAGGCAAAACTCGAAACACTCGAAATACATGACACTCGAAACTGGGGAAGAATACAATATGGACCAGCACAGGAGGAAGGGAAAGACAGGACTTAAATACATACAAGGCAACAAGACACAGGTGGAAACACTCAGGACTGATGGGGCAAGGTAAAACTCGAAACAACAACCAAACAGGAATTACTTCAAAATAAAACAGGAAATCCAAGAACAAAACACAAAGGAACTGAAACCGTAACAGAAGTACCAAGTATCTGATAATATCTGCTGCAGATTCTGTTAGAGCGCGCACTAAAAGCCATTAACACCAATCAGCATGTTTAATAGGAAGACCTGTTATTTATGAGCCATGTGGTAAAAACTGTCTGAGAAAAGGGCTTTTAGCAAATTGATGTTTCTTTATTTTTTTTATACCGTTACAGGTAGGGGCTCTGAATATTCTAGGATAAAATTTCTTAAAACAACATAAAAAGAAAAGAAAAAAACATTTTTAATAAATCGTTTACATATACATATGATAAATAAAAAAAATAAATGATATAATAATACATTTAAAAATATGTAATAAATAATCTTAACCCTCAATCTTGTGTAAGATTTTGTTGCTGTTTTGAATGTTTAGACAAAAAAGAGCCGGTCAGAATACGACAAAACTACAGAGAAGCTGAGCTGATATTCTGTCCCCTATAAGTTAAACTGTGTCTCTTCAGGACATCTATAGCTTGATGAGTCTGAAGTGTGATGGATACCAACAACACCACAAAATTACACCCCTGTGCAGACATGGCACAGTCTAGGACAGTTTGACAAACAGCTGGAGGCGGACATGACCTGTAGACACTTGAAAAGAATTTCAGGTTGTCAAACAGTGGGAGGGGGGCAAATAAAAAAAACCCTGACTGACTGACACAATGCTTAAGGTAACGGATGGAGGGACGGTCTCTTTGCTCTGGAACTTCAAATGTCGTGACCAAAACAAGGGCCTGGCTCTCTCTGGAGGAGCCTGTAGAGGTCCAGACACCTTTTTTAAACTCTGCTTTCAAAAGAACACAAAACTCTCATGGGGATGTGGGACAGCATGACTGCAAAATGTCTACATCATGCAGATTTTCCAAGTGAAAGCTGAATGTTCAAATGTATTTCTGTTAAAAAATAAAAGCATTTCTGTAAAAAATATCAGAAACATTTTTCTCTTGTTTAGGAAGAGAAAAAAAACATTCCAATGTCCGATTTAAGAGAAAATCCCTTTACTAAGATTTTCTTCAGGCAGATAAATAAACTCCGTGAATTCAGGACTGTAATGAATTTACTTTATTTGGGATTCAGCAGCCATTATATATGTTGGCTGTCCAATAAAACTTGTGAAACTGGTTCCTTCTCACTTTGTTGCAGCTACTTTCACAGTTTAGACTCATTAGGGAGCTCTAATGCTGCTGTTCCGAGTCCAAGGTGACAGCTTTTCCAAATGATCAAAAAGTTCATTATAGCTGTAGCATGAAAATAAGATATGTGCAAAAAATGTATCCAGTTCAGATAAGAGAGGTCAGTACTTTGAAGAAAGTTGGAAAATGCTAAAAGCAGAGTAGAGATTGTGTCTCAGAAAGAAGACAAGCACAAAAGTCACTTTAATGCCTCAAAGAGGTAAAATGATTACCTTAAATTTGACAAAAATTCAACCTATGAGATACATTACGCACAGAAAAAGAGACAAAGAGAAAAGTTTCAATGCCAGACTAAAAAAGTGTATGATCAGCAATGAGCATCACAGCGGTGAAATAGTCCCATCATTATTCTTATTTTCCTGGTAACGTGTTGATGTTGTAAAACAGAAGACAGTGTCAAAAATGCTTTGAAAACTCAAATACAGTGTTGATGCTGTTAAACATGCTGAACATCCATTGCAATAAAGCATTCTGCCTGCAGCAGCAGAGCACAAATGTTCTCCCACTTTATAACATCCCTTAAAGAGGTGACAGCTTGGTGCTGCTGTTAGCCTTAAGTGGCTTCAATGGAGCTTAAGATCCCGTGTGTGTTCACACCATGGGCTGTGGATGAGAACTGGACTTAGAGTGTGATGTCACGCATGAAAACGGTTTACTTCCAGCAACAACCAAATATCACTACAGTTGCCTTTTTTTCATGATATGCACGCCGCCGTGTTGGAGCCCTAATTGGTCAGGGTCATTGTTTCTATGGCAACACCTCTCACCAATCAGGAGTGAGCTTGTTGGAAGTTCAGACCCCTACCACTTCTGTACGAAATCTGTCAAACATTTTGAATGTTCAATGTGAGACCAAAGACTTTTACTGAGGCGTCACTTTATAACTTGAATAACTTGCACTACAGAAAAAAAAAATCTTTCAAATGAGGATTAGCAAGAACATGTTTGAAAAAAGATGTCAGAGCAATAATGGTTTTCTGACCAATAGAATAACTGAGTAACAGCTGTTTATTTCTCTATAGAAGTCCATGAGGCTTTGGCTTCCTGTTTGGAACGCCACGGGGGAGGGGTCTTTCAGTCCAGTTCTCATATACGTACATCCAATGGTTTACAAGTATGCAGGATCAAGTCAGTTTTGTCCTCCAATATGCCATTATGTAACTGAATGTGCGGCGTGTCAGGTGATCAGAGAGAAGCAACAAAAAGTCTCACCTGACTCTGTGTCCGCGCCTCACTGGGAACTTAAATATGTGATTCTAAGACTGTCCAAAGGACTGCAACGCTCCAAAGGCCAAAGACTGGGGGGGTAATGACAACAGGAGGGAGGTTGCCTCCTTGCAGGGGATCAGCATTGATGTGGCCTTGCTAGCAGAGCTTTGCTCTGATGTGCAGGCCTTAAAAAAGTAATGGGTATAAACAGGCAGAAGCATCATTAATGGTTGTTTACTGCCTGCTCATTACATGAAAGGTGCAGGCCGCTGTGCGCTGCGCAGAAATCTAACTGCAAATGAACAATAACTACATTGCATTATGTGATCTGAGGTGCCAGCAGAATCAATAAGTGAGGAGTCCTGAAGCTGCAGCAAACTGTTCCAGGTGAAGCCAACTGATGGCAGCTAAGCAGGAGTCCTGATAATTGAGGCAGAGTAACAGCTTCCATGATGGAGAATAATTGCGTCTCATGTTTTCATTTTTCATGCACCTGCACTGATTAGTTCTCCTTGAGGCAAGGATGAGGAAAAAAGACGTCTATTGGGCCGGACGCAGTCGCTGAGTGATCAATTAACAATCTGTGCACTGCAGCAAAAAAAACACACACTTCATCCAGGGACATGAATCCACTGAGGCAGAAGCAAAGAAACCTGACATGACTCAAACCCAACTGGTTTGACAAAAAGATTAGCTTTACAAATGCAGCAGCGCGTGGCCTTCGGAGCAGAAGCTGACCATCATCAAGGATTCCACTGACTCTAAATCATACTGGAAAACAGCATGTAAGAGCTGAGATGCCTGCCTCTGTATCCTTACATTGTAATTGCCACCATCCCATATTGATTACACACAAAAATCTATAAAGTCTAATGTGATTTCATTAGGATGCAGTGCTAGTGAGCACTTCTGAAGAAATCCAACAGACTGAAGCTTCAAGGAAACATTGATACACAGAAAACCTGCAAACTCGTTCTAAGCATTTGTCTTGATAGCTAATTATGTTACTTTTATGTTAAACTGAAAAGGTTTGACCTGTTGTACAGTTCCAGTTCATGCATTTCTGACACCCCTAACTCATTAGCATGATCCAAACTTTCCTTAAAAACGCGTAGGATATAAAGTGGCCCATGTTTTCTGCCCTGTAGTTCATCATCATTCCACCGGGGGCGGTAGAATGGCTTTTCAATGAAATCTCAAAAACACTTTGGGTGGAAAAGTTTAGCTAATTTTCAAAACTTTTTACTGAAAATGACTCATCTCTTGCTACTCTTGTTTTAAATGACTATTTGCTGTATTGAAAGAATCCTAAATGAGTTGATAATACAGTTCCACTATGATAAAAATGTGTCAATCGAATTAGACAGAGATTAAATAAAGACTTTTTTTTTCCTGAACACTCGTGTCAATAGTTTTACATACATCTTAAACTAACATTGTTGTGAACAAAAACTAACAAATGAACCATCATATTATAATTGATACAATGTATATTCCATAAAAAATAACCCTGCATGACTTATTTATCATGGATTTTATCAGAGGGTTTACAAAACATTTTGATTAAAAAAAGGATTTTCTGTCAAGTCTTTGCTGTAGCTTTCCAGTGTTAAATAAAGGTATAAACTTGAACGTCTGATGGAGATGACAACCTTTGCTCTGTTGTTTAAAACAACGATGCAAAGATGTTTAGCACTAACTCAGCTCCCTGCAAAAGCACAGCTGATGTCAGTCCACCAACAGAGCAAGAACTGGTTCTGCTTTTCCCTGAAAACACAGGAGTTTAGCTCCAGCGTTGTCAATCTTACGACCATTACCTCTTCAATCGTTAACACTATTAGCGTAATTCCAGGGGGTTCTGAAGCAGAGAAAACCGGTTTGTGCTGATTGTGATAGTTTTTCTCCACGTCAGAATCAGCTAATTCACGTTGATCAACAGTCATAGAGTCAGGGTAGGTCAAACAGGATGTTATTGAGTTATCGCCAGGAACATCTCTGGTGTTAAAGGGTTGAACTGTCAATCTGAGCCACACTTGACCAGAAGCTAAACTGCAAACAAGGATCTTCTGATGAAATTACCACAAGTTTTCTCTACTCTCACAGCGACAACAATGCTGTAAAATGAGGTATCACTGACCGTACTCGATGTCATAAAACACAATGAACTTCTGCCAGCCCAGCTCCTCCACCAGCATCAGCATCACGTCGTTCAGGCGCACAGGAGGTCGGGCCGCCAGCGTGTAGCGCTGCCCTCCTGGGCTCGGGTTGAACTGGCAGGCCGTCCTGGGAGATCCCTCGCTGTTCCTCTGGATGAAAAGGTGTGGTATGTGCATAGCGTCCGTCAGAGACTGCAGGGCGCTGGCTGATGCACAGCCGGTCGAGGTAACCAACGCCAAGATGCCCTGGTTCATCAGCTCGCAGGCTGCAGGAAAGAAAAGGAGCAGGAGAGCTTCAACCACTGGATACAATCAACAACTTGGCAGAATGTGACATAAACCAAACTCCAATCACCAGAGTCAGGGAGGGCCTTTCCTTACAAAGTCTCTGGAATTTGTATTACAGTTTTTCCCAATTAAAACACTGAGTGCCATTCTCCAAGTTAATTTTGACTCTTTGGTCTTAACCTAACACTACTCTACTCTTTGCAGAAAACATGACACATTCTTACTTTTAGCCCATAAAAACCCCAGTGGTGACATCAGTGTAACAGAGACATTTCAGAAATGGATTCTGTGGTCCACTTGGTTTGGGGTAAAATACACTTCATTTTATTGTTCAGAAATAATGCATCTGGGTTATTATGGGTTAAAACTCAGTCGGCATTCAAAAACACAAAACTCAAACTCTGTTCCAACACAACAGTCACCACCAACACACAACTGATCAAAACTGACACAGAAACCTGACACTGGATGAACATTTACTGCAGTGCATATCATTACAGTTCTGAAACAACTTAGCAGCTTTTCAAAGATGGATCCCAGAGCAAGACCCACACGAAGACCCGAACCTGCACCAAGACCTGGAGCCAGACAGATGACAAACATTTCTGATGAGATCCAGGCCATAGTTCTTGACCACGTGTTTGTTTATGGAATGACCATAGGGGACGCGGCTCAAAAGGTCAACCCTCAACTCGACAGGTTCAAATTGTATCTGCATCATTCATATGGACCTTCAACCAGAAAATGATGGAGAAGATTTTGTTGCTATCTGGGATAATGTTAGATTCACTGACGACAGATATCAAAACAAATCCCGTATTTGTTCTCTGTTCCTTGACCCAATTGAAGAATTGTTGTCTGCTTGGCATTGGGAGGTTTACAAGAGACAACCATACCCTCGACTAAACCTGTTGCAGGCCATGGACATGGCTTGTGATGACATTTTAATTGGGTCTTGTCAAGGCTAGATCCTTTTTTTCCAGTTGTGTGGCTGCGGTGAACTTTGCCTGTGATTTGGATGAAGTCCTCTGGTCTGACACAGAGATCAGATGGTGAAGTGGGCTTACATGTAGTAACAATAAAAAATAGAAAGACATCCGCAATTCGTTTTTTAGTTAAGTATTTTTTAAATTTTGCCTATATTAAAAAAAATGTTGTTTGATGTTTGGTTAAATCGGTCAAATTTTTCAGAAAAACTGCAACTGGGAAAAACTGTAATGTGAATTATGTTGTATGTCAACAAGTGTCAAAACTGACAGAAGAGGGAGTGAACATCTCCCATCACTCTGCTAGATCCTTAGATTTATTGTAAAAGCATTCCCAGTGTTCCTTTAATTAAGATTTTAGCTAAAATAAAATAAAAAGTCTGTGGTGTTTTCTATACATAGTTTCTGCAGAGTGGCAGGACTTCATTAGAAATTCACTTCTGAGTTCTGAGACTGTTGGCATTGAGCAACACTCTTCCCTACCCCTTTCTGTTGTGGGGAGCTCTCTGTTTACACACTTTGTGGCCCGCCCAGTGTATTTTCTACGTAAAACATATAATATTTTTCAAATAGACCTTTTTTTATCTGTTCCTGATTCACAACAATTTGAATGAAAGAATACTCAGAAATGAAATATTTGACTATGTTCACACTGCAGGCTGAAACGACCCATTTTTTACCCCTATGCGATCTGTATCTGATCTTTTCATAACAGTCTGAACGACACAGATCTGATCTTTTCAAAGTGACGCAGGCCATTTGGGTATGTGGTCCTGAATCCGATCTTTTCAAATGCGACCTCCATCTGAACGGCCAGGCCACATGAATCCGGCCCGTACGTCATCGATACGCAACAATCGTCATCATTCTGCGTTGAAGTAGGCGGGAACTAGATCATAAACATCAACCATGGCGGACGATGCTGCTGAGACCAGTCAGTGGAAGGGAAGCGAGGTCACCCATTGGATTCATATTTGGGGTGACAGCTCTATTCAGGCCAAACTCCAGGGCTCTTATTGTATCGACGGTTTTTGAAAACATTTCAAGGAAAATGGCCGAGCGTGGTGTTGAACCTTTCCCGTGATAACTTTTTCCCTTTCCGACCGTGATCAGAAACGCGGGGGAGACCTTCTCCATGGCTGAAGGCGGATCCTCCATCAGGGCTCACTTCCCTGTTGGGACCCTCAGATTCTCCAGAGCGGGTTAATAAAGAGTCAATAGCATTTATTCTGGGGGAAACCTTCCTTTATTATCGTTCTCCTTCCTTCGTAACACACAACACAAATGTGCGCACCCAACACACTTCCCCTGCCCCCCCCCCACACACACACACAAACACACCCCCTCCAGCGCTCTACGCGCTCTCTCTTCTCTCTTACACACACGTGCGCAGCTCCAGCACATCCACATCCCAATTCCACAGCAGTGGGTCCAGACGATCCTGGCTCCAATGCCTTCTTAAAATGAGAAGATTGTTATTGTGCGGGCTCCTTTGTGAAAATGAATTTAATAATTCAAAAAGAGCTCTGCTGTTGACAACACTGTTGTTGACATCCATTGTTAACGTTAGATACTTCCACAAACCACGAGTGACGTTGTTCACCGTTGAGGACTCTTCTGCACATGCAGGTCACTTCTGGGTCATTTCACGGTCACAAAGGAGATCACATTTAATTGGAAATGTGAACGGCCTTGCAAAAAAAAGTCAGAATTGAGCATTAAGCCCTGCAGTGTGAACGTAGCCTTATAGCTTAACCTTTTTTATTTATGTCCTCTATCATCAGGAAAATGCTGCAAGAAGACATTATAAACACTAAAGACAATCTTTAGTGTAGTGGCTCTTTAAGTTACCTTTCTCTTGGGATAAAACGTTTGTCCACACTTTATTTGTTAGAAATAAGTTCATTGCAGAATTTATGGTGTTGGTAAAAAGATTTGTCCTCTAAATCTCTCATTTTATCAGGTATGGATGTAAAACATTTATTTGTTAAAAACAAGTTTCTGTTTTTCTTGACAATAATATCTGTCTGAAAATAGACAGCTGCAGCTTGAACCACTTAAAGACGGCTTTCATCTGCGGTTAGATGCTAAAGTTCTCTGAAGGGGAAGATTTGTCTGGACTGAAAGGTCAAAGATGCTCCAAAGGCAAACAGACTGCTTCCACTGAGGGAAGGTAAAGATGACAGGGAAGAAAAGTCCTGCTGAGCTGAGTCAGGTTTGCTTCAAGGAAAAGGAAAAAATGAATAAATGGAAGAAAGAAAAAGAGGCTCCAGAAGAGCTGCTGGTTGCAGAGATCCCACTGCTTCAGGTTCAAAAAAGGAAAACTGGACTAGTCAACATTTAGACCTATTTCTAAGCAAACTGAACTATTTCATAGCTTTTTATAGGAAGATTTATTTGAACAAAGACATAAAAAACACTGGACGACAGGAAGATGATGACAAATGTGAAAGGCGGTTAAATGAGTAGTGCAAAGAAATTACCAAAGGTACAGAACTGGGACCTGACTTTAAGGCAAATTGAATATTCTTTTCCAAATGAAATTAAAAAAATATTTGGATTCTTCTTAAATGCAAGGTGAGCTTTGTATTTAAAGTGCACAAATCACTCAACCAAAAACATATTTGTGATCACAATGACAATTAAAAAAACAAAATATGCAATATAATAAAAAAGCAACATTTTAGAAAGAAAACAAAATCCCAGAACCTAAATGAAAGTTTTTTTTTACAAAAACAAAAGTAATTTCCAAAATTTGAAAGGAAAAGTTTGCAAATTCCATAAAGTAAACTGAAAAAAAGTTGGTATAATGGGACATCACTGTTTGGATGATTATTGGATGAGTTTGTTGAATGTGGCAACATCTTTCTGTAGGTTTCTGCCCGCAGCCTCTGCAAAGGTTCAATGTTGATCGATCAGCTCTTTAGTTCAGATAAAATGTCTTTTTGCTCTCCTTCTTCCTCAAAATTCCTCATCAAACTGTATCATCCAACCAGTGATATCCCACAACACCTACCTTTACAGGTTTCTGTTTTGTTTAACATTTCATTTTAGTTTTTAGAAATCATCATTGTTTCCTAAAATGCTTCTTTTTTTTTCTTTGAGACTGTGTTTTGCTATTTTCTGAGTTACTTTTTAGTGTCTGGAATGTTGGTTTGATTTCTTAGAGGTTTGTTTTAATATTTGTGTTGCTGTTTTAATTGCTGTTGTGATCTGTAACATGCTTTTGTGTTGTTGTTGGGATTGGCCCCTGTAATTAGGCCCCCTTAAAAACCCTTTTCCTGCTGCAACCTTCAGGTTTGAAGAAGAGAAAGTCGGATGAACTTTTCCGATGTCTCTCTGTGTGATAAAAACACTCAAGTTTAATGAGCCAAGCAGCTTTTCAGTCAGTCAGTAAAATCATTGAGGACCAATTAGCATAATACACTAGAATGGCTCTAATAGGGCTTGGAAGCTTCAGGAAGACGGCGCCAGAGGCTTGTGAGTTCACTCACTCAGCAGCCAGCCCAAACCATTTGGGCTGCGATCCGACTCACTTGCTCTATGAGTCCATAGTGAGTCATGGTTTCATCTGTGCTAAATGAAGCCTGCACAATATTTAGCTGAAGCGACACCCCCTGCATTCTAATGACACTTGCAGAGTGACTCCCATCAGACAGCAGGAGACGAAAATGTTTGGAAGAAAAGGAAAATGTTGGTCGTCTCCATGCTTAGAAACACAGTGAGCTGCTCTGATCCCTGAGAGCAGTGATGTCAGCTGGTCAGTCTGCGTCTGGCCGTGCTGTGCACCAAAAACCAGAGTGTCGTTGGCATGAAGCTGGTTCTAGATCCGTTTGAATCAGGACCTGGTTTAAGATCCTGTTTCAGCTCCTGGTTCCTGATATGACAAATCAATGATCATTTTCAAGGCTTCAGAAAGAGTCATGCCAGACTTTGATGATTTGATTATAAGAACTGGACTGAGTGACCCCCCCGACGTTCCAAACAGGAAGTACCAGCTGGCGCCAAGAAGCCAAAATCACAGACTTTTACAGAGAAATAAACAGCTGCTACTCAGTCATTCTAGTCAGAATAACCCTTTTTCCAAACATCCTTCTAATGACAAAAAAAAACATTTTTTATTCTGTAGTGCAAGTTATTCAAGTGGAAAACTGACCAGTCAGATGCCTCAATAAAAGCCTGCAGTCTCAAACATTTGAATCGTTTGACTCTCCTGAGAGGCTTCAACAAGCTTTCTCCTGATTGGCTAGAGTGGTTGCCATAAAAACATTGACCAATTCAGACCAATATTCATGTTGTCTGGTTCCAACACGTCACTGTCCATATCCTGAAAAATGGGGACTGAATTGACTTCATTTGGTTGGAACTGGAAGTAAACCCTTTTCTTTGGATGACATCACACTTACTCAGTCCAGTTCTCATTTACAGTCAATGGTTTTATGTATCCTAACAGGAGACCCTAACATGCGTTACCTTAAAGTCGGGATCTGGTTTGAATCAATTGTCTGAAATTGTTTTTTTTTTTTTTAACTTCCTGTCACATTAGATTCCCCATGAATTTACCATTTAGGCTAGCTAAGGTCATGATACTCAAACCCAAATATGCTGGACACATGACCAAAGACTCCCTGACCCTTTAACCAACACATGCACTTCAGGGACCTGGGGGCCTCATTTCTAAAGGTTGCGTACGCACAAAAGAAGGCGTACGCCACTCTCTACGCATTATTGGTATTTATAAAAAGCAAACTTGAGGGGAAAATGTGCGGTCCTTCACGCTCTGACCCAGGCGTACGCACAAAAACGGGTGAAATGAGAAACGGCGACACCGTCGGCAGATGGAAGAAACACGTGAAAGTGAAAATGACAATCCTGCCTCCCATCATTTCTGAACCTCTTCATTAGACAAATCCTACGATCCAGCAGCCTGACATGATTCCAGCCCACCCTGACGTTACAAAGCAGTCTGGGAATATTCCAGATCACAGTTGTCCAAGCAACAAGAACATCTGTCATGTGAAGATCTGATCCATCTCATGAGGACGAGCTCCTTCTGTTATGCTGTGCTTCTTCTCAGATTTACATCAAACTATTGACAGCATTTATGTATTATGGGGGGGGGGGGGGGGGTCATTCACTGTCGGCAGAATGTCTCCTCACCCCAAAGGGAGATGATGGTGTGAGCAGGGTGGGTGGGGTGAATTCCTGCCCCAGTGAAGGCCAGTGGTTGAAACAGCCCAGAGCTTCTCGGCGTTGGAGCCTGGTTCTGTTCGTGTTCCAAGTTGGCTCAGATTAAAATGAGGAATCAAAGTACATAAAGTCTGATAACCCTTCTTGTCTTCGATGAAGCAAAACATTCATGAGCCCTTCTCCTGAGGTTTCTCCTCCAGCTTCCTTACATCTCTCAGCATTTTCATCTTCCAGCCCGTTGCATTTCTCAATTCTCTCAGCTTTTTCTTCATCCTCGGCATCTTTGCTGCTTCTGAAGTTAATCTCTCCATCATTGTCACCTTCATCCTCCTCCATCCTTTTTTCCTGCACATAGGACGGAGTTTCTGGAGAGGAGCAGTAGTTCGTAAGTTTTTGGCAGGGAGCCCGCCCCCTTCCTATCATTCATTCTGTCCCGCTAGCTTACAGCCCTCACATCCTCAACCTAACATTAGCGGTGTTTTGATCCATCACAATTTGAGGTGAATGTTCTCTCTGGGCATTCCATAATCAGAAATCACATTTCTGATTAGGTTTTTAGTGTTTTTAACCATCAGATCGAGTGACCAGAGGAAGAGCAGGGCTCCTGTTCTGTCAACAGATCTACATAAAGACAACAAACGCAGCATCACTGAGTGCATCTATGAAACCTCACATCTCAGCTTTTTATTAAGCTCCTATAAATTTGCTGGAATTTTGGAAGAGCCCCTAAACCAGCCTGATGCCTGGCTGCAGAAAACTGCATTTGTAAGAATCAACAACACATTTAGATGCTGTTTGCAGCAAAGATCCTTTGATTTTATTCATCTGCAGTCTGTCTTGCTCGAAGCTACTTTCCCTTTTGTTCTTTCATCATCAGGCAGCAGCGACGTGTTTCTCTTTGTGCTTTAAATAAGTCTTTTTGATCTCATTTTCTTTACTTTCACTTGCCATAATGACCGTCCGGCTGCTAGACTCCCTCTGGAGTCATCTCATGGGGAGAGCCAAAGTTTCTCATTTCAGGCAGAGAGCTGCTCATCCCGGGGAAGGTTTGCCTTTGGGGGGGCGGCTGAGTGTTTGTGGTGAAGCAGAGGAAAAACTGCATTTCAGTTTTAAAGAAAGTCACTGCGCTTTTCAAAACAGAGACATAACCCTTGAACCAAAGTCATTCCTCTGATTAAAAAAGTCAATCTTAGTTGAGCAGCAGAGCTGTTGGAATGCGGCTTCAACCTCGATGTGACTAAACTACCTCCACACACACTGTGCACCCCCTGTGCTTAACGTGCACGCCGTCTTGTACCTTTTACCTCAAACCAGCGGGGTCTTAATTTCTTTTTCTGCCTAATTAAGCCATTCATCCAGGGTGTGCAGCCCCATTACCCATGATGCCCTGTGCCAGCCTGATGAAGAGCAATCGAGCTGTTGATGGACATAATTACCGCCGTCCAACATGGAAAAGGAGATGTGTCTGTTTTTGAGGAGCATTAGGCATATTTGACGTCTGATGACAGCTAAGCTTAGAATAGAATAGAACATAATAGAATAGAATAGAATGTTTTTAAACCCACGAGGAGAAATCCACCCAGTATTGAAATTGATTTAGTCACCCTCCCCCCTAACATCCCTCTCTCTTCTTCCCTTCTTTCCTTTTTCGTCCGGTCCAAGACTAAAGATTTTCAAACATGATTGAAATTAATAAAGTTTGGCCTCAATTCCAAAAGGGGTTTATCCAGACATACCTTTGGTTTGTCTGAAGATTAATAACCCCTCTTGTTAAAGTAAAATATGTTCAACACAAGAGGCCCTCAGCTCTCATCTGTCTGCCCAGCTGTTGGACAGGACAAGTTAAAAAAAATGATTTCAGTAGATTTGACACAGCTTAAGCCTCATGTCAAATGCACCTGCATGGGGTTGACCCTTAACTGCGCTGTGGGTTTTGGGTCGTCTGGCTCCTTGGAGGCTCGTAGAGAGGAGCGGCCGCATCTAAAGGGGGGTGCAGGTATGTCTTGTAGTTCCCATCAGGCTGTTGCGCCGTCATGAAAATGTAACGTACCACTGTCGCACACGTGGTAAGTGTATTGTGAATTGTGCATTTGTAAGAATGATGTAAGTTATGACGTTGGTCCCCTTACATCACCCTCTAGCCATCAGAAAGGTGCACACAATGGCTCCTTACCGACCAAACGCTGCACGCACGGTGCACCACATGCAGTCAAGGAGAAGCCAATTATCACTTCAATGGCATTAATAAACCCCTTGCACATTGAAACTACGGCATTAGCTTTTGCTGCTAGACTTCTCCAGACTTTGAACGGAAAACAGGTCCAGAAAAAATGTGCATCAAATGTGAGTCAGGCCGATTCATCGCCTAAGATCAGCGGTACTCCGTTTACTGAAGTGTTATGCTTCCTTAACATCTGTAAACACAGCCAAAAATGGGAACTTGTGAAGTAATGTATGTAGATTGTTGAAACTTTTCTCTGGTTTGCTGTAATTTCCTAAACAGTCACATTTCAAAGTTTTAGAAGCTACAACACCAGTTAACCTCTGAAGCAGGTTTTAGGCTGAGAGGAAACTCCCACATGAATGATGAAAACAGAAAGGTAGCAGCTGGGATTCAAACCAGCGTTTGAAACCAGGCACACCACCATGCAGCCTGCATTATTTCAGTTATTTCATATATGTATTTGTACGATTGCACACAGTTTATTCAATATTGTTTTCTTATCACTTTCCCCTCTTTTGCTCCCAGCCAATCAGACAAAGGCATTGGTGGATTATACTATCTAGACCAGTGGTGTCCAAAGTTTTTTTGGTGAGGGCCAAATACAGAAAAATGAGCAAAGGTCCGGGCCGCACACAAGAGGTGACATATTGACACGATTACTGTGTATTTCTATTTCACCTATAATGTGAGGAACATTGCTCTCAGTGGGAGCAGTGATGCTGATCTGTGCCACATAAAACAAGCGCACGTCAGAATGAAACATTCACTCAGACAATGAAACCTCATTCCAATCAGGCAGTTCAGAACGGGTTTATTGAGCAGCTGAAGCCAGCAGATCTGTACATACGTAGCCGTTAGTGTGGTTGACTGGCAGAGTGCACGATTTTGTAGATTATAAAGAGTCGAAGTCCTGTTTTCTCAGAAAAGTAGACCAAAAGAAAGGGCTTATGGGAGACCAACGAGGACAATTTTAACATTAAATACACACAATTTAAAAAGCTTCATTTTACAATTACACTCTGTGACAAAATATGCAGCTATGAACAAAAAAATACATCCAAAAACAAAACAAGTTCTTTTTTACATATAGGAAATACTTTTTCACAGTTCAGAATGCTATTTATTAAAAAGCTACGTCCTCCGAACACACAATATATCGACCACCACACCTCCGCTCCGTGCTCACACACCCATCTCCACCTCCTCCCCCTCTCTCTCGTGGCACGCGCCCCGTTCAGCACACACACTCCGCAACACACCTTTCTGTGACCAACTCCATCTAGTGTTGAAACTGAGAAGTGCAACAGAGTTGAGCTTAAGCGCCTCGTGCCATATTCAATTATAATTTAAAAATTTGCTGCGGGCCAATAAAAACAGACCCGCGGGCCGTAGTTTGGACACCCCTGATCTAGATGCTCCAAAAAGGAAGTTAATTTATTTCAACTAAACAATTAACCAAAGTTGAATTTCAGAACTGGTAAGTTTGAAATAATGCATTTCAAAGATTTGTTTTCCTTTTTGAACTTCAGTTGCATCGTTTTCTTTTTATTAGAAACAGAGTAAAGTCAATGTCCACTTAAACCTGATTGGTTCAGGCAGCAGCAGTTGGAAAGCTCATTTTAAAAGACAATTCTTCTGAATCTGTACATTTGCAGAACTTTTTGTTTTGCTAGATAAGATGCAGATGCCTCCACATGCAGAACAAGCATACCCCCCTGAATACCAGCACAGTCATTTATGACCTGTGTCGACTCTGTTTTGTCCCAAAATCTGAGCCAAACACATGAGATGTCATTGGAAAGGCCAAAATGATCTTAATAAACGTCTCCTACAAAGGTCTAAAGGAATGGGTGGGTTCTCATGAGCATATGGACAGCATATGAGAACAGGGACACATGTGACAAACTGCAGCCGCACAATCCCATCCCTGCCGAACATCTAAGAAAGCTGGAAACAAGCCCAACTAGGATTTAACACGGCTGTAGGAGCTGTCAACTCTTTCCACGGTGACCTTAACCGGAGGTGGGGGTTGTATTGGTTTGAATCTCCCCACAGTCTTTGAGTTTTCTTTCAGACACTCCTGCAAAACTGATTCTACTTACGAGGTTAACCAGTGCTGAGGAGCTGAAGGGAATCCATGATTTTGTGTGCATAAGTGTTAAAACATGGGGGACGTCATTTGTAAGGGTGGGGGAAGAAAAATATATATTCCAAAATAAAAAAAAGGAGTCTCCCTGCAGCACCATTCATCACAGTGACACAGCAGAGAGCCACACCATCAGTCAACTTCCACTTCTACATAACACATGCAGGGATGCAGAAGAAGCAGGACAAGCCACCAGGACGCAAGAAGAGGGGCGGGACACTCTCCCAAAGGCAAAATTGATCTTTAAGACACACTGAAGAAAGTGGTGTTTTTAACAGATTCTTGTCACATTTTTCTGATGATGGATGACATATATGAAGAAAATTAATGTTCCATTTCTGAGTTCTTCATTATTCAAATCATTGAAAACCAAGAGCAAATGAAAAAAATGCAGCTTGAAAAGCCTGTAGCTGTGACGTAGAAGCTACCAAGGTCCATTCTGATGCATCAACTTGTATGTATGTATGCATGCATGTATGTATGTATGTATTTATGCATGCATGCGTGCATGCATGCACGCATGCATGTATGTATGTATGTATGTATGTATGTATGTATAGCTCATACAGGAAACCAGGGTTCAATTCCCAGGGGCGGAATGAACAATAAATGGAAATGGGTCAATTATCATAACAATGGTGAGCAATTAACATCATCCATTGAGGGTTGGGCAGGGTTGGCCCTTAACTACTGCTACTGCTCACCTCACAACATGAGAGATGAACCACATGTCATGCTGGCTTTGACGTCGCCCGGCCATAGAATTATTTATTTCTTTTGTAGATGACCATGGTATAAGCGGGATAATGCCGTGCGTTAAATAGTGATAATGCACACTTCGTCGGCCATTAACCCTTACATTTCTTTTTAACTGAGCACCCATGTAGGAGCTGAAGACCTCTTGTGTTGGACAGGTTTGATTGTCACAACAGGGGGTTCTGGATCTTCTGACACACAAGGTATATATTTGTATAAACCCCTTTTGTAATTTAGTCTAAACATTATTCAAATTGATTACATTTGTATCCAGGGGTAAGGGCACAGAATCTAAACTGTACGACTGGATAACTCCAATATTGGTCACCATTTTTGTTGCAGCATAATGTTAGGTTGGGGGTGTAAGGGGCTGTAAGCTATCAGGAAAGAATGTAAACAGATGGATGATGGGACAGGGGCAGGCTTTCTGCACCAACAGTCCACCCACAGCTCAGGAGTGAATTTCTAATGAATCGCTGCTCTGCAAATGACACAGGTTTTTGATTTGGGGTAAAGACAGCCTAATCAAAGTTAAAAGACCACTGAGAACATTTTTGCAACAGATCAAAAGATGATCGGAGTGAGATTTTAGAGAGGTTGACTAAAACGTGGAGTCTTATCAAACTGAACATGTCTGTATCTTGGTGATCCTGCTGACATTATTGAACATTGCCATGTGTGAGCAGCTCTCATCTTCAAGATCTCAGGATGTGGGTTGAGGAACAAGCCCTTCAGGTCAGTAGTTACAACAGGAGCCTAGAGATTCCTCATGTAAACACATGCTTCTTTAAATATTAATTCAATGGATGGACTATGGTTTTCCCCACATTCAACACATTTCCATGGTGTGCAGGGATATTCTTTGAAGTTACTTTCCTTTCATCTGGATGGACTCAGCTTAAAACACACTCAGTAAAAGAAGTAGTGACTTAGGTAAAAATGTCCTTAAAAATATGTTTCCCAAGTTTCCCAAGACTGCGAGTTCTAACTGGAAAATACAGACACAGTGGTTGAAATGTTTGGATCATTTACGTTGTCTCTGTTACAGGATGTTGTCTGTCACTTCCTCATCAAAATTATTATTTAATAAAGAAAAGGTAGAGGTATTTGTTATTGGTCACACCGCTGTAAGGTTCTACCAGAGGATAACTTTGGACAGAAACTACAAAGAATTTATACAACAGCATAAAGCCAAAGAAGACCATGATAAAACAAAAAATAGTGGCAGTGTCAGGGTTTTAAAACATGGCAAAGAGGTTTAGGATGAATAAAACATGTTTGATGACTTTACCATGAAACATAATGACGATGAATACGCTGATTTCCAACAAAATTCCAATGGGAGAGTTTAATTATTGACAGCTGGCCGCTTATACAGTCAATCCTCACTGGGGACTGGTGGTGGAGCCAGAACGTGGTGGCAGGTTGATTGCAAACAGATTGGAGAAGTCTCACACCTGGCATATTATTTTCAGCAACGTCTTCCTCTGAATGCATATGGGATCTGTCCCCTGCAGCTATTGAAAGATGGGACCACAGACAAGAAATGTTTTGCTGGAGAAACTGCTGTGGAGAAGCACAGCCACACACTGTGATGGCTGTGTGGTTAGGAAAAGGTTGTTATAGTGTCAAAAAACATAAATTAAGCAATGTTCAAATCTATTTGAAACTCTTAAGACCTGGCGTCCACATGTGTGGACATAATGTACAGTATTCACCCCGTATTCACGAGGTTTGGGGACCAGAGGCACTGGCGAATCCGCAGAATGCACGAATATGGAGAACCACCCCCACGGACAAAGAATGTCCGTCACCAGTCCGTGGGTCATTTGGTCCCGGGCCCCACAGAAAAAATAAAATAACTTGCATGACTTCTGTTTTATTTATTTCAGAATCTGAAAGATGTTTTATTTTGAAAAATTGCCCAATTCTCTGTTCCATCCGTCTATGTCACTCTTGACGCAGACCAATTCGCTCTTCTCGGTCACGTGATGGGATACCGCTAAAACTAAAACCCAGGAAAGTTTCTTTGCCAAGTGGAAAAGGCCCAGCCAGGAGACATAAAAAAGAAAACTACATTTGATGGACAGTATCAGGAGTCCTACTTAAAATACGGATTCATCCCAACGGGAGATTCCCTCCAACCATTCAGCTTTGTGGTGAGTTGGATGTTCCATGCACTTATTTTGAAGGCGTGTTTAAACGTTAGCATAGTGATTAGCGACCACAGAGTGTCGCGGGCAGAGAGGACGTTGCTCATGTCATAATTCCTGTTTATTGTTATGTTTAGAAAATACTACAGTTTTCCTGCAGTCATATTATCTTGTTGTACTGTAGTGTGGGTCACGTGCTCGTTTGGTCTGCTGTCAGAGTTCCTCAGGCTGCAGGGGTTACTGTGGGAGCTGGCATCACAGGGAATTAAATCCATCCCCTTGCCTGCTTTGGTCCAAATACGGTTGAACACGGGTGTTTCTTTTTGCCTCCTTTCATCTGGCAGTTCTGTTGTTTCAGCCTTAGTTATTTCTTCCTGTTGTGTTTACGTCTTTTCAGCACCATGAGTGTGGGAAGGGAAGAGGATGATGACACCTGTGCAATTTACAATGTTTCGCGTGTCAAAATATAAGCGCAGAGTACGTCTTATCGCGTGTCTCTGCCTTTATTGCAGCGATGCAGCAGCGTGTGTCCGCCACATATAACATACATGTAACATACCGATCCGTGAGAATTTTGCCAGACATCAAACCGGTCCGTGGTGCAATAAAGGTTGAGACCGCTGCTTTATAACACACACTCTGTCTCCTGAGCCCTAAAGCCAGGAGCCAGTGCTTCTTCCTTCATCAGTCAAGTGTGAGACGTCCATCTTCTTCCTAGAAGAGACCGTTACATCCATCATTCATTTATCAGATGATAATTATTCTCCCCTCATCATCAAGATAATTTCCAGCCACTTTTGGGTCAGCTGATGCCGTTTGTCCATGCAGGGGCACAAACTTTGGTTAGATCTAGCTCTTGGGGGCTGACGGGCCAGCGTGCTTTTTGTCTCGCCCTCTCTCCTCAGAAATTTGCTCAGCACCTTCCTCAGATGCAAAAGTCTCCATCAAGCATCTTGAGTTGCCTGAACTTTTGTGATGAAACGAAGGAGTCATAAATCACCCTCATTGTAAAGAGGCTGCAGCAGGAGGTATCACACACTTGAAAGTCTTTTCACTTGTAAGATTTTAGTATGTCAGTGGCTAACGTGTACTAAAAGCTTGGAAATAAGATCACTCCTTTTCACACACACACACACAAAAAATATATATATATATATATATATATATATATATATATATATATATATATATATATATATATATATATATATATATATATATATATATATATATATATATATATATATATATATATATATATATATATTCCAAGAATAAAACTCCTAAAATAATGCCCGCAGTTTGACCAGAGACATTACCTGTACATTGTTTAGCATACAAGTGAGTTGCCATGTAGAATTTGTTAGTGTCACAATAATCAACAAAGATAAACTTCAGCAGCAGAAAAAGAGCCACCTTGAAGTGTGCATTCAACCATTTTCCATTCCTGCTTGGTCTGGCGCAAGAGCATGAGGGTCACTGGAGCCTATCCCAGAAACTTTAAGGTAAGGACTGACCCTGGACAGTGCACCAGTCTGTGACAGAACCTTACACATGCAAACACAATCACATTAGAGACAACTTAGAGTCACCTGGAATGTGGGAGGAAGCCAGAGAAGCCCACACAAAGGATCCATCTAGGATTAAACCAAGATAGCAGTATAATCTCCTAAATATACTGCTGCTAAAGTTCGAAATTTGGAATGCATTATGCTACACACAGCAGCAAATATTTTTAATGCTTGTTCTCTTGGATTCCTAAAGACACTACAGAAATAAACACCTGTGTGGAGACACTGGGAACTTAACCTCTCACGTATGGAGTGACTTTCTGTAGCATTTCTCCAGCGCTACACTCCTGTTTTGAGCAAAAACTTAGAAAGATTGTCTGCTCAAAAAAATTATTACCTGCACTTAAACTGCAAAGTTTTGCAATCAAAACAATTTCACTCCAGGAGAAATTCTGCACTTGAAAACAGAGCAGGGCATAAATGTGTGCTGCAAAACACAGCCAATCCAGACATGGACTCGAAGGTTGATGCTGATTTGGTCCAAAAAGTTGTACAGTTTACACAAACGCCTGATCAGTCTGATAAAGCACGCTCAAAACCCAAAATCCCCCTGCATGACGTGTGCCTAATCCCTAAACACATGGCTTTCCTCTATTGTTTCTTTCTGCTGATGCTCCAAGTTCCAGTGTCAGCACTTGCATTATTTAAATGTTTAGGAGCTTGAGCTCTGACCACAGGAGCTGGAATCAAACCTGGAGACTAGACGGGGTTAACTATTTCTTTGAGAAATGGTTTCGGGGGCAGAGGCCCATGCCGTCATTCATGCTCAACTTGTTGATCTGTCACCAACATGAACAAACTCTGACATGAAACTGCTTTACAGACTGTGTGCAGCTTAGGAGCAAACATGACACACAGAGGCTGCTTTCTTCAAACTACCCTGAAAGCATAAATGGCAACTGTTCACTGGAGTCTGCACGGCTTTGTTTGGCCGCAGCTCTTGGGTCTTGTTTGCTCGTGGATTATGTGCCAGCAAAGCTGTCTGTCTGACTTGGAAACAAACAAATCTCTTTGGCAGCGTTGGTGTTAAGCAAGTCAAGTGTGAGCACTCCAAAATGTGGAGAAACCATTGGGGTTGAATGCAGTGTGACTGCTGTGTGGATCCACAGCCCTGCTGTCTGTCAGGGCCTGCATGCATCTGTGCTGAAGATCATCATGTTAAAGATGGATGGAATGAGAGATAGGTAGCTCATTTGTTATTAAGGCTTTTGGCATCCTGCTGGTTTCTCAGGAACTCTGCCCTAGCTGCTGCTGCTGCTGCTTACTTTAATCAGATGTCTTTTGTCAATCAGAGGCTACAGTGGAGAGCTTGCTGAAATGGACTGGACTTTGACTCAAGAGCCTCATGACTGTTTGTTGTCATGGAATATTAGAATATTAGGGCCACCCAATAGAAAAAGAAAAAAGGTAATATTACAAGACTTAAAGTCATACATTTACAGAGAAACTCATAGGGTACTGAATTAAAGTGGAAGTGAACATGCAGATCAGCAGGTGAGCATGCGCGGCAACGAACCGACTGAAATCAATGGAACAGTGTGAGCTGAATGTTTATTGATAACCGCTGCAAATGTTTGGAAGCTCATTTTGATACGATTAGCGGTTTATTAATGTTTTATTCATTGATTGTTGGTCTGCAGAATCTCTGCAGCCGTTGATGAAGCCATCGGTCTCCCTGCAGCTCTCCACTTCAATCCTTTCTTCCTCCTGAAACCTGTCCAGAAATAAAGCCTCACCAAACGCTCCACATCTTTCATATTTGAGCACGGCTCCAATAAACAGACATCTTTAGGTTTTTCCAGTTAATTTAGGACATTTATTTCTCGTAAATATACATGTTTTAAGGTCGTAAATTTTGAGACAAATGAATAAGTTTACAACTTTAAAACATGTATAATTTACAAGAAAAATTCTTAAATTTAGCCTTTTAAAATTGATAAATATCGACTTTATTCGTAATTTTAATAGATTTGTGATTTGTTTTTAAATCTAAGACTTTGAAGTCCTGCTTGAAAAAATCGTTTGGTTTTAAACTGGCCCTAATGATCGTCACTTCATCAAATAGACCATCATACAAGTGGATGCATCAGAATGGAGC
Organism: Oryzias sinensis; assembly: GCA_037389245.1. Classification (NCBI taxonomy): domain Eukaryota; kingdom Metazoa; phylum Chordata; class Actinopteri; order Beloniformes; family Adrianichthyidae; genus Oryzias; species Oryzias sinensis. Next base: position 7,745,283 of record CM074508.1, on the reverse strand, counting down.
AGAGCTGGGAGCTTGTGGCTCTAGTGTAGATTTTATGTAACAACTAGGCTCTTTTTCCAACAGGATTTTTTCATTTCATCACAGTTAACCAGAATTTAAATAAAAAGTAATACTCAATGCTATGTAAGGCTATTTTCCTTAATATGTCTTCCCTCATGAACAAGTTAAGAACATGTTAAAGCGACAATTTCACTGGAGTGGGTCTTTAAAATAAGCAAAGCCAACATGCAAAAGCTTCTGGGAAGAAAAACACATGAAAGGACATCCAATAGAGAGAGAGACAGACAGACAGACAGACAGACAGACAGAATTGGTTGTCCCAACAGAGATTCCTACTCCAGCTTCAAACCGGAGCAAAGAAGATAGAATTCAACATTTTTACAGTTTAACAAGTATAATATAATTATACAGAAGTGAAGTAGAACAGATGACCTGCGGGTTGGACTGTTAGACTCATCGGTTGTCTAACAGCCATGTAAATGAAGGATCTGCAGTAGGGCTTCTACTCCTTCCAGATGGATCCGTCTCCCACTGACAGAGCTACAGAGCCTCCACAGACTGATTCAGCTTGTGAGAGGGATTGCCAGCCTGGCCAAAATCCTCCCCCCACCCTCACCCTGCCTCCACACAGTTCAGTGGACAGCCAGAATAAATGGCCTCTGACCTACTTGTTGAGCAGAGTAGCTTGAATGATTCCAAATCCATGTGTGAACTTGATTGTGGTGAAATAATCAAAGCTCTTTTAATTACAACCACTGAGTGTTACATTGTAATGTGCAATAATGATTACTGAAATGTTTGAATAGCAATTAATAAGCTTTTGATTTTATTTACTTGATCTGCAATGTGTAGCAATAATTTCTGGTTTAATCTTATCATGTGTTCTAATGAGAATCAATTATTATCACATATTGGTACCGTTGCTGTTTACTGAAATCATGAATGAATGTTTTCTGAAGATAAATCATTACTAGACACTGGATTTAGTTACTTGAAGAGAATCTATCAGATCAGGAGCAGTTTAAAATGCTGTCGCTATCAAATGAATGAACTCAGTAGGGGTGGGATTATATAAACTTGCACTTCTTCCCACTCCTTTTCAAACAATAAATCAAGCTCTACTTATAAAGTAGTGGCGAGCAGAGGCTGTCACAGAGGTGTGGAATGTCCTAAGCACAGGCCTGCTCACTCTAAAGGAGATGGAGGGGACTTGAACTGGTTTTGTACAGGGCGCCACTGTTGTGACTCCAGTTGTGATGAACGCTGGAAGCTGGTTAATGTGTGGCATGGTGGTTTCCTCCAGAAATCCGTTAGAACCTCCTTTGTCCTAACTGGTGTTCAAGAACAAAGCTTGGTTCACACGACAGCACTCGTCCTCCAGCTTATTTCCATGAGACACACAACAAACAAAGTCATCAGAGAACTTCTGAAGGTGACAGCTTCTGCTGTTGAATGTGAAGCCCAGTGTGTAAAGTGAGAAACAGCAGCGTCCCCTCAGGAGTCCCAGCACTAGGAACCACCATCTCAAATGCTCGGTGGTCTTTTGGTGAGGTAGTCAGTCGTCCTAGCAGCCAGCTGTCCATCCACTCCTTCCTCTTCCAGCTTCCCCCTCAGTATCCGGCGGATGGTTTTAAAGGCACTGGAGAAGTAACCGTTGCCTTGGCTGGCAGGAAAGCACACAGGACAGGGACAGGCCAGGTTACAGATGCATGTGACCCTCTCTTAGCCCAATTCCTCAACTTGAGCTGCAGATGTGTGAGATGGAGAGGTCAAAGTGGGATGAAGTTGTGTTGTCCAACTAGCTTTCCTCAAATTCTTTATGCAGCAAGAATTTGGTTTATGCTGATTCTTCTCTGTATCCTGAATCCAAAGCCCTCCTGCTGTCCTTCAGCGGGGCTTGAAGCTCAGGGGTCACCCAGGGTTTGTTGTTGGAGTAACCCCCTGGGTCAGACTGCATTCTCTACACAGAAGTTGACGTAGTCTGTGATGCTGTGGGTCAGGCTGTTGACGCCTTCCACATTAGAGCTGCATAGGGTCTCCTAGTCTTTGGTCTGACAGAAGTCTCTTGTCTGTGGGCAGCCTCAGCGATCCACACTTTTTACGAACATCATCTCACCGAGACTTTCTTCTCATCTGGCTGTGTGTTCAGGGAGCAAGTGCACTTATGTAGAATCATTGAAGTATAGCGTGACTAGGTGATACACGACAGGAAGGATATTGATCAGATGTCTGCAGCATTTGGGAAAACACCTGAACAATGACCAACACATTTATTTTTCTTATTCATATAAAGCTATTCCAAATTCAGTAGGGATTATTGTAAACATTTGAGTATGTTTTAATTGTCTTTTCAAACCAAAAGGTTAAGCCAATATTTGAAACTAAAAGTCTGATAGAACTTTCCTTCTGAGGGCTTCTGTGAATTAATTAAATCTGGTATCTGTGAATAACACCTCAGTAGTCATTAATCCTCAATCCTCAATGTTAATCCTCAGGTCCTGACAGCCCACACCATCAGCTTACAACACCATGCTTCACCCTTTTCTTTTAAAATTCTAACCTTGGTTGGTCTTTTGTGTCTGATTAACAGGCTGATGATGAGCACAACGTATCTGGAAATTCTTTTCTGTGTTCATAACATCTGTAGAGCTTCAAAGTCTGATGGAAATTTCTATTTTAAGCTAGAAAGAAAGTATTCGATTTTATGTGGTGTAAACTAGTCAGTTGTTGTCTGAAACTGCTTTAGATGATACGATTGGAGGATTACCCAAACAGCTCCCTCCACAGCTGGGATTTGTGCCTCACATCGTCCTTCACCAGAAGCTTTTGTTTCATCAAATCCTGGAAGGTTTGAGCAGATTATTTTCTGAATTAAAAATAGAAAGCAGGATTTGTTTGCAACAGAGAAGATGTTTGTCTCATTACTGAGGAGCCTCCTTGGGATCTCATTGTACTTTGGTGAAAAGTTCATTTGGCTGCTGGATGGCTGCTCTTGGCAGGTACATGAGGATTTGTTTACGGCGTTTTAGCTGAACCAAGAAGTGAAGTCTGCAGCCGTTGCTCTACGTCTCTCAGCTAATTGCGATAAATGATTAACCACCAGCTCAGTCATCTCTCAGAGCAGAAGCAGCGACACACAAACACATCGCTGACCAGAGGGATGCAGATTTCTAACAACAGCACATTCAGCCCGACGGGCGAAAGCAGCCGTAGCAGCAACTGCCCATCAGCCCTAACGCCTTCAAACAGATCTCCCACAGTGACTCCACACACATTCTGATCAGCTGGGAGGGGGTCAGGGTCACCACCACAGCCCCAGAGAAGCAGCGCTGCCTGGGGCTTCCAGGACCCTTCGAAGAGTCCAGAGATCAATTATGAAGCCATCTAACCGTGGAGGCAGTAGAGAGGCAAGAACAAAAGGACAGAGGATGAGGGGAACAAAAACTGGTAAAAAGGGAAAAGTTCAGAAGTGAGTGTAGGAGGAACTGGGAGGAAAGGATCTCAGAGGATTTAATGTCTCTGAAGGAGGAGCAGCTATATTAACCATGCAGAAAAGAGAGGGACGCTCCTTCTGCATTATTGATAAGAACCAACACCAAAGACCGGAGCATCAAACACCATCACAGCAGCTCTTTCAAAGTTAGCAAGAGCTTACAAATTCCCTACATTGGAAGGATCATGTTATCAATCGTCTGATGTCTGCAGCGTGGAGCTAAGGGCCTAGATGGCAAAATTAGCCAAATTATTTTAGCCAAAATAAAAAAAAAAAAAGCGTTGTAGTTTCATGCAGGGGTTCATTGAAGAATTCACCTCTGAACTGTGGGGCCGGGACAAACATGGATCGAGTCATGTGGAGTGGGACAAACATGGATCGGCGGAGTCGTAGGCGGACTAAACATGGATCTAGTCATGTGGTAGGGACAAACATGGATCTGATCATCTACACAAATGGGAAATGGGCGGCTAAGTGACCGCTCGACCTAAATACAATCTTTTTCAACATCTTTCGTCTGCTTCTGATTCACCACAATTTGAATAAAGAAATACTTTAAGCCTAATTTTATGTCTGTATGTCCTCTATCATGAGAAAAATCCCACAAGAACATGTCAAACACACCTAGTTTTTATTGGAGTGGGCATAAAATCTCACTAACAGGTATGTTATTTGTAAAAAGAAGTCAAAGCTGATTTAGTATGAGGTTTGGATTTTTGAGATCACAAAGCAAAATTTGTCTTCACATTGAAAGTACCAGCAAGTTTAAAGATGTTTTAAAATTACATTTCTAAAAAAAAAAAAACACTATAAACTCAAAAAGCATAAAAGGTAATATTAAGTCAAAAACATTTTCAATTTTTTCTTATGAGATATTTGGACATCAATTTAATCTCAATTACATAAAAAAATGAAATTGAAGTAACATAAACTTCACAGTTTAGATTCAAACCTGACATGAAAGCTCCAGAACCACACTTATGGACCCAACAGAGACCACCGCCATAAATGGGGCTAAAACTGAGCACAGCTCCCTAAAGAGTCCTAATGGGCGTGTCAGTTTCATGCATGCAGCAAAGGACGGCAGAGATTTAGGCAGCAAGCGCTGAGGACTCAAGGACAAACCAAGTGACCAGCAGGGATGATGAAGAGAGGACATGACTAATGGATAAAGCCACTTCTGCATCAAAACAGGTTCCACTCACCAAATGGTTGGAGGACACTCCAATGGAAGCTGGACAAAGCGGAACAAGCATGAGTTTGTTCCCCATTAGAATACAAAAAACTACAAATCCCACTGATGATCTGAAACCATTCAATTAATGCAGTGGTTCTCAAACTGTGGGGCGCACCTCCCTGGTGGGGCAACTCGGGGGGTTTATTTATTTATTTGTTTGTTTAACAGGGACAGTGCAAACTCAAAGCTTGGCTGCAATGCGCCAGAATTAGCCAACGGCTATTTTTCATCTGTAGTCCCTGGAAAGGTGTTAAAATGAGTCAACCCCACAAAAACACCAAAGCAGAGATTAAATACATTAATAGAAAATATGCATGTCAATAAGCACAGTAGAAACATAAAAAGAATGACAGATCAGACAAGGAGGGCAGATAATACAAAATGTAGACATGTTTGTTGTGATATGAACCAGTTTTTTAAACAGAGTGAATGTGGTGAGGCCTCTGACATTGTGAGGAACAGAGTTCCATTCTTGTGCTGCTGTTATGGAGAGAGCGCTCAGGCTGAAGAGCACTGCTCTGCAGGGAACTATAAGTCTTGAGTGAACCGACCCTCATGTCTCTTTTTAGGAATGATCTTATTACAAACTGACTGTAGGTAGAAGGGATGACAGACCAGTGATGATTTGATAAAACAAGCATAGTTTTGTATACTTGGTGATGTTACTCCCAGCTTAACAATTTGTGTTTTGTAAAATGTCACAGTGATGATGTCTTAATGGTTTTATCAGTATTTGAGTTGTTTGTTTGTAAAGTGACTCCAAGAGTTTTGATGCTGATTTGCTTGGCTATGAGAGGCCGCCTGAGAGATGAACAAACTTCTGCAGCATGAATACCATCATACTCTCACATACACATCTGATCTTGCTCACACAACAGTGCTCTCTATGCACAATCATACTCTCATACATTTGCTACTATACTCTCATACAGAAGTAGATGTTTGAGCTACCAAATCTAATTATTTTCTTTGTATTCTTTATTACAAATACATTATTTTTGCCCCAAATTATAATACTCTTATACATATTCCATATTTTTTCTAAATAGTACTAGGAAGTGCAAGGAGCTATAATTGTCTCACTAAAATACAATGATTGATGAGTATATATGTAGAAATAAGTACTATAATAGACAGCATGACTGAAAAGAAGTTGCTTTGATCAAACAGGAAGAATCTTAAATTCCATTCCTTATTGGTTAATATGTTTAAGCAAGTTCTCCAAATGTAGCCTAGCACTAGCTTCTTTGCAGCTTTATCTGACCGGTGATGCAAACAACTATCACCATACCTGCTCTAAAAATCTTTGCATTTCCTGCTCCAACTGCCCCGGTAGAAAAAGCCCTATGGATGGCGGCTGCCCAGACTTTGTTCCAACATTCCGGACATTATAGAAGCATGGTTGTGGTGTTTAGGATGTTATTTAGCAATTCTATGCTTTCATAAGACGTTCCCATTCTGCAATTTTTCAAGAAGAAGTGATGTCGAGTCCATCATTTCGCGCTGCTTGAAAAATAACCAATAGCTAGCTGAGAATTTAGTTCTATGTCCGTTTTAATCAAAATAACTTCTGTTTCACTCAAACTCTCTTACATGTGCAATTATTCTTCTTCTCAGACCATATCATGTTGTTTTGCATTCACATTTATTTTATCTGCTTCATATTACATAAGCATGTTTTGTATGTGCAAAATGATATATGCATTTTTATGTCAAAGTATTGAAATCTCTGTGAGCATGTATGAATGTAAATACAAGAAGATAGGACTGTATAAGAAGACAGTATGTGAATACTTCTGAGAGAGTACACCAATAACATATAAGAGTATGATTAGACAAGCAAAGAGTATGGAAGTATATGAGAGAGAGTACACTGTTGTGTTAGTAAGACTGTAGTGGTATGTGTGTGAGAGTATGATGGTATGTGTCAGTATGAAGTCTGAATTATCTCTCAGACGGCCTCTCATACTTACCTGTGACCAGGTAGTGAGGCAGTATGTCATGTGGGATCTGAATCATTTGCATTCTGAACATTGGCAGCTTGCAGTGACAGATTTGCCCTAATAAATCTAAAATTAGACGTGTTAAACTTAACACGGTTACATTCTTTCTGGATTTGAGATTTAAAATTGAATGTTGTATCAATTAAAATGCAGAGATATTCAAACTTTTCAACAACTTCAATTTTCTACCCTGCCACAAAAACATCCGAATATTTTCACATTTAAAGAACATTTCATTTTCATTTAATTTTCATTTATTTATTTGTTCCTTTCATGAAAATTGATGTTCAAATGTTTACATGTTTCTCTTACATATTGAACATTTTAATGATTAAAAGGGAGCAGAATTGAAGAATACCATCCCCCGATCCATCCATCCATCCATCCATCCATCCATCCATGCATCCATCCATCCATCCATCCATCCTTTTATCCATCATCCCATCCATCCATCCATCCATCCATCCATCCATCCATCCATCCATCCATCATCCATCCATCATCCATCCATCCATCCATCCATCCAGCCATCCATCCATCCATCCATCCATCATCCATCCTTCCATCCATCCATCCATCCATCCTTTTATCCATCATCATCCATCCATCCGTAATATACATCCATCCATTCCATCCATGCATCCATCCATCCATCCATCCATCCATCCATCCATCCATTTATCCATCCATCCATCCATCCATCCATCCATCCATCCATCCATCCATCCATCCATCCATCCATCCATCCATCCATCCATCCATCCATCCATCTTCCTCCGCTTGTCCGGGACAGGGTCGCGGGGGCAGCAGTCTAAGCAGAGATGCCCAGATTTCCCTCGCCCCAGCCACTTCCTCCAGCTCCTTTGGGGGGACCCCGAGGCGTTCCCAGGCAGAATTGAAGAATACAATTCTTATAATTATTTGCTCCCTTTTAAACATTACATTTACATTTCTCACACCATCACCTGTGCTCAGATTTCACAATATACAGTTCCACTACACAGTAAAGACATTCCATTCATTTAATACATACATTCCAAAAATTCCATTCAACAGTCAAGTTTGTACAAACTCATTTGTTTAGCTTTATACATCTGTTTAAATTGAATAATATTTTCATAACCTTTTAACTGAGACTCCTGGGAATTCCACATTTTTACCCCTGCTATAGACAAACACTTTAGCTTTAATTTTGTTCGAACAATCTGTTGTTTGGAATCAAATTTTCTCCTATGATTTTCATCTCTTGTGGTAAAAATAAAAAGCTTTTGTAGGTCTTCTGGTAAATCTCTGTTTCTGGCTCTAAACATAACTAATAAGGTCTGCAATCAATTACATTTTTAACATTACAACTGTTTTGTTCACATTGAGACATGTACAAAGTGAATGATCCTTTACTTAATTGATTCATACTTCGTATAAAGGGCTTCTTTGACACAGCGCTCAGTAGGACTGTCTGACAGATTCATTAATGCAGCAGCAGCTGGTTTTAGGTCTGCTGAGGAGGATCAGTCCATTGAAATCACTCAGACTCCACCCTGAGGATGAGGTTAACAGCACAGACACTAAACTCTGTGGAGAGGGAGCATCCCCTCATGGGGCAGAAGGCTGGGGGCTTTCTGCTTCCATTCTCCGTTTTTAGGACATTTTCTGCTGTTGTCACTTTGAGAGTTGAGGTAACAAACCTGCAACCTGGTTTAGAACAGATGTGTAGCATAAAGCAGGCACATTGCAGCCATCAACACAACTTTGTGTTTCTTTTTGCACAGAGGTTCAATGTTATTGTCCTTACAAAGTGAAAATCCTTTAGTTTATTGTTTTCTAGTCTCTAGTTGCAGGAACGTTTAAGATTTTGATATGGTAGTAAAGTTGAACATATTTGGCTTATTCTGTCATCATTTTTTCTCGTGGGGGTGAACATTCAAATGGGGTAACAACAGAAAAAGTTTGAGAACCACTGAATGAATGGAAATGAGGGATCAAATGACTACTCTGTAAGGATGGGCGGACATATTTGTAGTAGTGAGGGATAGATGACAAACAGCTCTGTCTCTTAGAAACACTCCAGCATCTCAGGAATCCGTCTGCAACTGCCTTTAGAATTTTTACATGCAAGCAGCATTGGTGTTCTCCTATAGTGTGTTGTTTCCTTATTTTTAAGAATATAAATGTATTTGTAGAGTGCATTTGTTAAAATATGATAATACACGTGTACAAAAGTATGACGAGCTTTTTATGGTCTGATGACACTCCAGGCCGAACATATACACCATATGCTCTCAAAGCGCGTTCAAAAACCTGCGTTCTTGAACGCTCCACACATACCCAGTGTGAACATAGCAGCAGTCTGAATGTCTGAGTCTGAGCAGACCTGTGTGATTGATCATTTTTGCTTTTCTAATGTATAAGCTAACGTTGGGAGTCGGGTCATCTGGACCCCACAAGATAGCACAAGGGTTGAACAGTCCCTTTCCATGCATGGGCGCTTTTATTCACTCCAGGTTTAAGAAATGTACATTTGTTTTTGCTTTTAATAAGAACTGAATACACACACATCAATCAATACATCTGAATACATAATGATAATAATCAAAATGCAACTCTCTGTCATGCTTTGGTCCTTGAATCAGACTGCAAGATTATGCTCTAAAGTTTGGGTTTAAGTTTCAAAAGAGAGGAAAAAAAGTTCAATTGTTTAATGAGGAGATGTAGCTCAGTCTGCTCTCATTAGGCAACTCAACTAAATGTCTTAAAGGTTAAATACACACTAATAGCTTTTTGTGCCAAAGCTGACAATGAGTTGATTGACATGTTCCTCCTCTCAACACTAATTTCAGTCCAAGTTGGGAGATAAAGGATGGGGTGTGAGGATATGACTGTTACTCTATAACAAGGTCCCATTTCACTTCCATGTCAGTTAATTAAACGCTGTGCTATGTGCTGTAATCAGCTCCTCTGTCCTCATTTTCCATCAGAACAGTCCTTTCAACCAGGTGACAATGACCTGGATGGACCAATTAAAAAACAAAGGAGGACGAAGCTGAAGAGTATCTCCATGAACAAAGGCTGTGAAATGAAACACTGATGAGTGAAGGAGCTCTTCCTGTGGCATTTCTTTATCAGACCAGGCTGTTAATAAAAAAACTTTGGCTAAAAAAACAGAAAGAAAAGAAAATCAGCTTCAGAGCTAAATTAACCCCCAAAAATGAATTTGGAATGGAACTGTCCTGTTACAAGGATTCAAAGCATCAGTTTCTGATCCTGAACCTGAACCCCGTGTGCCCAGGCCAGAACCAGAACCACACCGCAAAGACAGGGCCCCCCTCAAAAATAGGGCAGAAGTTCTCACCCCATTGGCAAGTTTTCTTTAGGCTTTTCTTCCAAAACAGTTTTCCTTGAAGCAAGGATCTCCTTACTCTGCTATAATTCAGATTTTGGCTCCATGGCTAACAACCCCTTTTTTAGTGCCCATTTAAGGGAAAAACAGAAAATCCTGAAAATGTCAGGTATCGTTCACAGTGTCATGAACAAAAGCTTCAAGACTGACTTCCAGTGGTGGCTTCTGTCCACGAACAAATGGCTCACTTCTTACTTACAGTGCAAGCATCAGGAATGTGTCCATGAGTCCATTGCTATTGAAGAACAGGACTAGAACCATCAACTGTCTTTTTTAGTGACAACAACTATAGAAAAGGGAGTTTTTCAATCTGATAACATCTCAAAGCCTGTCAGCTTGTTGATTTTGGTGAAATAAGGTGAAGAAGAAACACGGTACTCTTTTTTATTGCATACAGTAAACATTTCATTTTTAAATAAGAACAGTGTCTGACAGTGTTTTATCATCTGGCAGCACGATTTAAGTTATATTACCTCCTTGATAGTCACTAATTAGCCCCCCGAAGTGATAGAAACAAAGCTGTAATTGTGATTGTTGAACACATCATCTCATTTCACAGTCATCTGAAACTGCAAAGTGAAAAATAATGCACAGCTCCAAACACATTTCAATCGCTGATCAGAAAAACAGGAAGTGAATGAGGGAAGGAAAATAACTAAACGACAGGAAAAGAGGGAGTTTAGTAGCAAACCCGTCCTAAAATGGATTTTGCCTGTGAGTCTTGAGGTGCTCACACACCAGCCACATGTGGTGCGTTCAAGAACGCGGTGGTTTCATGAATGTGCATCCATCCGGGGGTGTTCACACCGGAGATGCAGGGAGCGGCAGGGAGCGGGATTCTTCTTCTTTTGCTTTTTTTACTGTTTATTAGCGCTTAGTCGCCACCTATAGAATGAAGCTTGATGTTCCAGGCTTTAATATTCTTGCATATTTATCATCTGCTTTAAGCAGTTTAGGCTTTTCCAGGCTTAGATGCACTCATCCATCCAGAGGAGCGCATGTGGATATAGATTATATAGATTGCATAGAGATTTTTGGGTTGTCCCGATCCGTAGAAGGTCATGAAGAGGAGCGGCTGCATCTTAAATGGAGCGCAGGAGTATCTCGCAGTTCCCCTGAGGCTCATACGGCCACCTTGAGGGACGTCATTAAAATAGAACATACCAATGTTGTGCATGTGGTAGGTTTATGGTGAAGTTATGACGTACGGGTGATGCTGTCAAAGATGGTGTCGTAAGATGCGAGTATACTGGCTCATTTATGACACAAATGCTGTACACACGGTGTGTGCAGATGACACATCAGTGCCCCAAAGACGCCTGTAGGGATGCTCTCACAAACTAAACTCTGTTTCATTTCCTAAATTTTGACAGTAAGTCAACACACAAGAAGCCTGGAAGGAGTGCACACTGCTTCTTCCAACATAACCAGTTGTTTGGGGGCGGGTGTTCACTAGGACGTGTCACCTGCAGAACGCCCGTAGAAAAACATCTGCATGAACATTTGTCTCTACAGGATCACCAAGGGGGCTACGATCTCGATATTTGAGGTGGGGCCACCTGTCTGCCCCCAGAGTTTGCCCACTTTTCACACACAGCCAGTTTCCATTATAAGGCTGCAACTCCAACCGTTAGGAAGGCACACAAAAAGAACACGTTCTTCCCAATTATGAAAACTCATTAACCAATAGAGGTATAAATAAGCTCCTGTACGTTTTCCAGTTTCTCAGAGTCCTCACACTTCCTGTGTGTTGGTGAATATAAATAAACTACTTGTTGACAAGAGTTGTGAAAGGAGTTTTCACTCAGCAGAACAGACAGTTCTCACTCTCCCTGCTGTGGAAGCGGAGGAGTCTGCCCGCACTATATTAAGGACACAAGGACAGTGATGAGAAGCATGACAGGAATCCAAATGTGCTCCCATCAGAGTGTTTGCCTACATGGAACTACACCAGCCATTATCTTGTCTGGATGATCTTTCAACGCAGATCTCCTTCACGCAAGACTTGTCACCGACACACAGCGGCAGAGATTGGACAGAAAAGAAAAGAAAAAAGACACAACCAAGAATCCACAGAGTGACACAAACTGTGTGAAGTAAATCAAAGCAGCAGCAGTCAGAGGAAACGTGAAGGACAGACCATCAGAAAAACAACCTTCACGCAGGAGCCTCCTCTGCTTCTGAGCATTTTCAGAACCCTTCCAGTCACTGCTGACAGCTAATTCATCAAAACTGATCAAGATGCACAAGAAAAACATGAGGGGCCTCACCTAAAGTCCCACTCTGATCATCGAGTTTCAAATCATGCTCTTTTTAATTATGATGATGCTGTTTTTAGCAAAAAACGGTGTTCATCGGAAACTCACCTCTGAGTTGTGGGCGGGACCGTTGGCACAGAATAAGCCATCCCATCATCCCTTTGTCTACATGCTCTCCCATTAGCTTACAGCCCCTCCCACCCCCAAGCTCACATGAACCTATAAGCTTTTCACACTGCATATATATATCAATATATCTATATATAGATATATATAGATATATATCAATTTGAATGAAGAAACAGAATTTGAATCTTCATTTTCTCTATCTTTCTCCCCCCATCATCATAAAAATGCTACAAGGACATAGAAGGAGCAAAAGCAGCATTTCTTTGGAGTGGCTCTTTAAATATTAAAAGGCAGGAGGATAATGAAGAAATAAAAATAAAGCAGGTGGAGTCTCTCGGATCTCTTCTGTGGTCAATGAAGGAAACCTTTGTTTTTTTCTGTCTAACACCTCTGGTATGAGTCATGCAGGACATCCTGAAGCAGAAAAGCATTTTACACAAACGCTGCTTAAATTGATGCCACACGGTAATTGCTCTTCGGTAGCCTAGGCTATGCACCCGCACCTTCAAGTCTGCCACCCTCCATATTTCACTCCCACCCTCCTCTGCTGAGCCTCAAACCAAACTCTGACCCTCATTCTGGGTTTGTGGGCATAAAGTGTCTGGTAAACAGACAGAGGAGCAGGCGAGGCATCAGACAGATGAGGTCTGAGAGCTTTCCTCCGTTATCGGGGGCGGGCATCACAAATCTCATTTGGTCTCATTAGAGGTCGAAGGACCCGTCTAACAAGATTGCAGGGGAACAAATCAATGAAGGTCGCACACATTTTTAACAGATATTGAAAGAAAAATCTGTAAGATTGAAGAGAGGAATTACAAATTTAACAGAGGCTCCTTTGGGATCCAGACTGAGCTCATCAGAAGGCTTCGGTGTGATCCGAACACTCTGCTGACGCCAGGATGCATCAGGCAGTTTTTAATATTCCATCTGAGGAGACATTAGAATAAGAACATCCCAGCTGCTTAACTGATCTGACAGCGAGTCCTTCATGTTGCTCGTGACAAATAGCCGCTCTGATGGCGCTGCCACGGCCCGGCACAGCTGCAAACTGCTGGCAAAACACTGCGTCTGTCAGGAGCGGACAGGGACAGGGGTTCAGCTGAGGGCCCACAGTCTCTGCAGCTTTTCTGTCAGATTCTCGTGTCTCCGACGTTTATCATATCTGATTTCTGCTGCCGAAAAGAGAGAGTGAAAAACGACGCCGGCGTTTACTCTCTTGGAAGTATTCATATGAAAAAGCAACACGGGCTACAAATCACAGGGTGAAAACGGGGCAGCTAATAAAATGAGCAACCTCTTTCTGTGAAACAAGGAGTAGTTCTTTATCAGGAGGAGGAGGAGGGGGGGGGACAAATGCAGGAAGATCATCCCGGTTTATTTTTGGCTCGATAGCCTTGATGTGATAAATGTCAGTGACTCTGCATGCTCAGAACCATTGTCTGCCCCCGTGACGGCAGCAGAGGCAACCTCAGAGAAAACCGAGCTTCATGTGAAGAACACCCCCACACAACGAGGGCCACCCCCCCCCCCCCCCCCCCATAATTGAGTCTTGTTCCCTGCAATTACACAGGAACAATAACTAATCATAGTTGTGCAGCCTGTACCTCTGCTCTCACGTTCTTCTATCAGGCCCTTCACAGTCCAGAGGGGGCGCCGATGAGCATTCTAGCTGGAATGATGCAGGATGAAGCACAGCAGGACCAAGAACATCATCATCCAGCTGCATGTTTTCAATGCAGTTGGTTTGCTTCTCGTCCCGATCCCATCATCGGATCAGAAGATCAGACCCGATCAGGTCTTTTCAAAGTCGATCAGAATTAGATGTTGCATCCCGATCAGGTATCAGATTTTTAGTTTATTATCATATTGATCAAATTATATTTAAAGCTTATTATTTCAAAGAAATGCCCAAATAGAAGTCTGTAAATCATGAACGGATCATTGCCTTTTGCTGCCGTAAAGCGCAGCAGTGTGAGCAGAAGGCAGAAAAAAAACCTTTCAGAGTCGAACTTCCGGGCTCAATACGTCTTTTAAAAGACGGTCAAACCTGACAGAAAATGTCTCTGTTGGTTTGTCTTAACGCAAATGCAAATTCTAAACTTTTTTTTTTAAACCACAGCCTCACAAAAGAGCAGGATGTTGTGAAGTGGATGAGATGCATTTAGGAATGAGAAACTGTATTTATTTAGTATGAAAACAAAATGGCAGTGAGACGGATGTCAAATGCATGTCAGGAAACGGTGGACAGACAATGCAGGAGACCAGGCTTGGTGACAGAAACTTCCACATTCATCAAATAAACGTAAACATTACAAAAACTCATGAAGAAACAACAAGGTGACAACGCAGATGACCTGACAAGGAAGAACTGAGACTTAAACACACTGAGGGCCTTTGACACAAAACAAGACAGCTGTGGATAATTGGCTAAATATAATTGGGGGGGGGACATGACCAAAAACCAAACTGCAGCATTCAATCCTCACAGTGCAGCTCAGAGAAAAGGTGATTTAAAAATCCATGTCTCCAAAAGCCAAAGCTACTAAATGGTTGTATTCCATCATCACATTCATGCTAAAACAACCATTTTGAAAGAAAGTCTTTGTTTTTCCTTTTTTAGGATTTTTAATGGCCATCTGAATCACATCTGTTCAGAGATATCTCTGAGGATCCTCAGTTACCAAACTGATTGTCACATGACTCATTATTACCTTTTTCTACTAGTTATTAGTTAACTAATTTAAGTAATAGTTGGACTATTTTGGTTGATTCTTCAAGCTACTGAACAGCAGTGCTCTCTTTAAGTGTTAAATGATAAAAGAGAGTCAATAATATAAAAAAAAAACATGGAACAATCTGGATCTGGTTATTAAATTGTTTTTTTTTATGTGTTACAAAATGATGACCTCTGAACTCTGTATCTAAAATCAAAGGACTCAGAATCCGATCAGGGTCAAACAACCTGATCAGGACATCCCTCGACATCCCACAGGAACCTGTGAGAACTTCAAGGTGGGCTTTTGAGTAAGAAGGGGCATAGATGGGGGTATCTAGAGGTTTCAGGAATATGTTGCTGATTTTAGTGATGAAGGCAGGTCATTCTATCAACAAGATCCTGATTGTTCTAATCTGCCCTTCATGAAGAACAGTAGACACAGAATATAACTCTTCCCAACTGGACAGTATTTTTATTAACTTTGACAAGTTGGTGCACGTGCATGCACTCTTTCATTTAATGCATCACTCATAATCAACCAATAGAGATAACTAGGTTGGACTCAAACAGCCCTTGTGAAACGGACGTGTTACCAGGAGATGTGCACAGTTTCTATTTGAACGACAACACGGTGACCTCCAACAGTGCGTGCTGCACATGAACAAACCGCTGTCTCGTATGATACGTTCACATCGGCCAGAGCAGACAAGCAACTGTTTGTGTGAACGTTACCCAACCGCAGATGCAGCCACACAACAGACCGACAAAACACCACAAAAGATGAGGAGCAAAGATGGTTCGTAAAAAAGGAAGAGTCCATTAGAGCTGAAAATATAAAGGTGTGATTGGACTTAACGCTTGTATTCAATCCTCTGACCTCCTATCACTTCTGCTGTCTAGAGGTCAGAACCCCAACCACCACCACCACCCCCATTTCATTTCTGGATGCCTATTTTTTACTTGTTTTGAGCAGACGGTAGAGTGGTCAAACTCCCCCTGCCAGCCCATGTGTCAAAGTTTCCTTGGGCAGAACACCTGGTGGTTATCAGTTGGTGCCTGTTTTCAGCAGTGGAGTCGCCACCAGTGTGTGAATGTGTGTGTTTAGGGGTGAATGGGACTGTGACTGTAGAGCATTTAGGAAGTAAAGAGCTGTATAAGTATTCGCTATTTACTATCAACTATCACCAGCCGTTCTCCTGTTTCACCTGCTATTTGTATTTATGAACCCTCCCTCCATCATTTCATTAAACCTTTGCCCCCAACAGTTTTGTGCCACCCACAGGTGTGTGAGTGTTTACTCACAGCAGTTATTGATGTGGACATCAGCCCTCCCCTTACCTCCCCTAACCTCTCTTAACCTTTAACCATGAAGCTGCTGCCAGTAACAGCAAAATAGCACACGCACTTTGAACTATCATAACTCTTCAACCGTTAACATAAATCCCACGCAGAAAAAATGGCTTTGCACTGATATACATATATTTTGGTTAAACAATATTAAATGAACTCTGTTACAACAGGGCAAAAAGTACATTATGTAAACCACCAATTGTTTAAGTTGTCTCACTTAAAACAGACAAGAAATGTCTGTAGTTTTCATTGTAAATACAACTGTCAGATACAAAATGGAAAAAAGAAAAAACATCTTAGAAATTGTAGAATTTTTAAAAAAAAATTAGATTTTTTTAATCAATATTTGGTCAGTGAATTCTGTCCCTCACAGGCCGTACACTTTTTTCCTCTTCCTTGTACTAGTGGTACTACTTTAAACAATTATCTATATAAAGACACCTGTCAACATCTTGAACCACTCACACTCCAAACTCATGAACTGTGTGTGATCATTGCGCTGTTATTATGCAATTCAGTAGGTACATAATTACGTAATTTAACGTATGTGCGCCGTATACTTAATAAAAAAGTTATAAATCAGTGGTAAAAAGTCTGAAAGAAAGGGGAAAAGTCTGTTAGACATAAGTAGTGGAAAGCCACAAATTTGCATTTGCATCTTCCCAAAACCACGCACAATTGTGTAAGACTTGTGTAATAATTGTGTATAAACTGAGTACAGTGTGTGTAAACTGTGTAATTCTTAACCGACCAAAAATGTTCAACAGCTCAAAACTGAATTCACCTAAAGACCAGTCGGCCGAAACCATCAATGGACATCAACAAATGACAAACATAAGAAACACTGCTGAATTATGTATTTAACACATGAAAGGCCAAAATGTTGAAAATGCACAAAATCTATGTAGTGGATAAAGTTTGCAAAAGAGTATTTGTATGATCCAGAAGAAGATTGGGAGAATAACCTATAGTCAGATGAAGCCATAACACGAAGTTTTAGTAAAAAATGTGACTTGGAGGAGACAAAATGCTGAGCTGCATCCAAAAAACACCATACATTTTGTGAAGAATGCATAGGGACTATTTATTCTAGTTTACCCTAAACCCCCCTGAGGGTATCTAATTGCTCAACCAACATAAAGAACTGTATTTATTTCACATCTATTTTACTTATAATGTTTAATTTCTCACTTTACATATTAGATCCACTTTATGCACTTCTCCCTGATTTTGTCTGTTATCGATTTCCCATCAAGCCTTTTACTCACCGTCTTAACAACTGAAATGTTGAAATCATCTTAAATGACACGTTTAAACATGAAGACCCCGGCCATTATTGAGCTCCCCAACAGCTTGGCTGAACCCCTCCTATAATCCTTTCCGTGAGCTGTCATGTTTGTAATGCATGAATATCTGCAACTTAATTAGCCAGTCTCCACAGGAGTTAAAGCACCTTTACCTGCCTCAGCACCATCACCATCACACACTCTCCATGTTCACTTAATCACTTCTCTAATTCCACATCTATTTATTTACAGAACTTACAAATCCATTTCAATCCCACTTCCATTTCTTTGGATTCACTTTGCCTTCCCATCTGTCCTCAACACTCTAAAAAGAGTATTTGAGCCGTAGTTGGAAAGATAAACTTTTTCAAATGGATCTGACTTAATTATTTAGTTTGGTGAAAATAAATCACTTTTGAGTTCATTCAACTTAAAAATAACACGGAGTTGTCTGACAGTTATTTTACTTTGAATCAACTTCATTTAAATAAGTTGGATCCACTTTTTTTAGAGTGCGTAACTCTACAAGTTGTTTTTGTTACTTTGTTACACTGACTCACTAAGTAATCAATCCTTTTATTTCTCACCATCTCTGGTTCAAATGGGACCAAATCTGCATCTTTATCTATCCTTGGTGTCAAATTGGTTTTTAATTCCTGTTTGAACATCTTCAGTTTTCTCAGCAGTGGAGAAGATCATGTGAGGACGGATGCTTTGTTTCTCAGTTTCTTTAGGTTTTTGTCTATGTGAAGTACTTTGTCCTCCATGAATTTTCAAGGGCCTGAATGGGTTGATGGTGTCCAAGCATCGGTGGGCTTAGCCTAGGTTAGACAATAACTTGTGGTCCTCTGCAGCGCTGCTTTTAACCTTTTTCTTTTTTTATCTTGACCTATAGGGTACAGCGCCCGTTAAATAGCTTTTACCACTTCAAGGCAGCATCACTGTTAAGAATTCAAATGTTTTGATGAGTATAGAAAACTGAAATCACACTTGAGTGTTTAGAAATATGCATACATATAATTTCTATACAGTATATAATATTTTACGGGGGGGGTCAATAACAGGATCCAGTTATAAACTAGACCAGCGCAATCTAGTTCTTTGTGAGTTGAGAGTAAGTCAATCATTCAGGGGTCAGGGGGATGTTGAATATGAAATATTAATTTATTCATATTTATTAAATGTGCTCATTTGTTTTCCACTCACTTCCTAGCAGGAACACAACTTTCTCTGTCTTTTCCTTAGTTTGTGTGGTTTTAACAAACAACGCAAAAATAAAAATAAAACTTCGAATGATGGGAAAAAACAGTTCCCTGCCATCAATAAGAAAAAGAAAATTCTTAAAAATGACCATTTTCAGCCCTTCCTTTTTCTCATTCTGGCTTTTCTTTTTCTTCCTTTTGGTTCCTTTGATTCTGTTTTTCTTCTTTTGTCTATGTTGTTGTTTAACAGGCATAGAATTGTGTGTGTTTAGTTCTCTTTTCTTTTCTGTCATTTCACAGCCGCATGGATCACACGTCACCTCACTCTTTTGCTTTTTTAATCTTTTTGAGGAGTCAGTTTGCTCTCTGCATCAGCGTCAGTCCCCAACTCTGTTGACGGAATAGTCCATTGCTGTGGAGGGACGGGGAGGGCGAAACACTTTCACATGAACAATCTTATACCATTGAGTGATTTGTTGTTGTTTTTTTAAAACCAGAGTTAAATAATGGTGGGCGTGGAAATTATTTAACCTTTGCCTAGTGGGTAGTTTGCCCCTGTCCCTAAGCCAAACACAGACACAATCTCACACCAATCTGCCATGAAATAAGAATATTCACAGCAGAGACCAAGCAACTCCATGAACGATCGTGTAGTTACTCTAGTGTTTCAGGGTACATTCCACATTTATTCCTTTCTCCAAGGATTAGAGGAACGAATGCTAATCTTAATCAGTCTATTCTACTGTTTTAATTCAGGTCTTTGACATCTTTCTTCTCCTGTCTTTTATTCGCAGAAACATTCATTTGTTTTGTTTTTTTCTATTAGCAAAATAGACGAAGTAAGCTCGAAGCTCGGACAACCCGATAATCTAAATCAGGGGTTCTCAAAGTTTCTGTAGAGGAGAGCCAAATTAGGGACTCTGCATTAGACTGGGGCCCCATTTGGGTGAATAA
Source organism: Oryzias sinensis (assembly GCA_037389245.1). Classification (NCBI taxonomy): domain Eukaryota; kingdom Metazoa; phylum Chordata; class Actinopteri; order Beloniformes; family Adrianichthyidae; genus Oryzias; species Oryzias sinensis. The sequence goes on along the minus strand of CM074508.1, from coordinate 7,725,258 downwards.
AATGGATAAACAGGAAAAGTTGCTGTTAACCCTTGTGCTATCCTAGGCACTTTAACACTGGGGGTGGGGTCATCTAGACCCACTAGACAGAGCTCTGAACCTTTTTTCTTCAATGATTTGTGATCTTCACTGGTGTCCATGGATTACATGAAATCTTTCCACCTTTATCCACCTTTGTCAAGGTAGGGGGAACACCTCAATGGAAGGGGGGGGTCATAGGATAACACAAGGGTTAATAACTTTGATGACCAAGTGTCATTTGTACAGTTAACCAGTTCCTCCAGATGTTTTCCCAGTTGTGGTGGAGGTTGCTGTCCAGATCTTCTGCTCATCTAGTTTTTCTTTGGCTCTGGAGAAACAATGTCAGCTACTTTCAGCATACAATCTTTTTACAAACTCCCCGTCACTTAAGGGCTTAAGGGCTACTAGCTTCTGCCACAGCTTCACTGGATTTAGCCATTTCTGGAAACATTATCTGCTGTGCAGCACAGCCTCTTTGTAGTTGTTGGAGCTGTTTGCTGCGCTCCTCACCGGTAAATTTATCATAGTTTTTATGATTTGTAATACAGTGACGATTGATATTGAATACTTTCAGCATTGCATTTACCTGCTTGCAAATAAGGGACAGGACTTTATCCATGAGGGACGACAAAGTAAGCATTTGACCACTTAGCTTGAAAGCGCCCTTATTCCTCGCCAACACAACGTTTTTCCTCAAAGGAACCTGCTCTGGCTCTCTTTTATTGAGGGCCACAAAAAACTCTTCCCGCGGGGCGCCATTGGCCCCCGGGCCGCACTTTGAGAACCCCTGGCCTAAATAGTCAAACCTCAGTCTGCCTTCATGTTGAGCATAAAGTAATATGGTTTTAAATGGAACTGAAGCAACAGAAGTGGAGTTTGTTACTCCGTCTGTAAGGGAAAATGCTCTACAAATTGTGTTAATAAAGGCCGGTAGCGCCTCCTCGTCTTTTTAAAAGCTTCTCCACTCTTATTCATCTGAAGCCCCAGAACACAGGCGGTTTCTTGTGCCTTAATTTCCCCTGAGATGTCAGACCCAAAGACAGAGAAGCAAAGCAAATGTGAAAATGAGAGGAAACTAATCTAACAACAGCTTCTTTATTGTGAGGCCTCAATGTTAAGCCAAGATTCTTCACCATTAAAAGAAAAGTTTGAATGAATTGCCCTTTTTTGTGACAGAAGTGGGCATCATCACACCTACGCTGACAACTTCTTCAAACATTTCTCTGACATTTTCACATGGTGCAACAATCTGTTAACTGGTAGAAAATACTTAGTAAATCAAAGTCAGGCTCCATTTCTAGTCAGCTTTCAGATGCAGATGAGATCATTTCAACTGTTTTGTTTGACACAAACTCATGTCTTCTTCATCACACAGAGTGTAAAAAAACATTAGAACAAAACTACTCATGCTGGAATCCAAATGTGTTTTCAAGTGTACATAAACCCACAAGACAGTCAGACGATGCTGCGCTGACACACCGAGAAGCAGAAACGGTCAAAACCACGACAAAAATGCAAAAACGTTTTACAATTATGAGAAAAAAAGGCTCAATTTTACAAGAATAAAGTGGTAAAATTATGAGAAGAAATTAGAATTTTGCTTGAATAAACTCAACGAATTATCAATAAAAGAGTCAAGATTTTACAATAATAAGGTTGTAATTTCAGAAGTTATAAATGGAGAATTTACAATTTATACTCTTACTAAGAAAAACAACAACAAAACAAAAGAACCAATATTGTGTTTGGTTTGAGAAACAACAAAGGGTCACCTCAGCATCGGTTTACATATAAGGAAATAACTAGTCTTTTAGTGAGTCAATATTGTTGTATCATGACAACGAGGTTTGAAAAGAATTTACAGGAAACTGGGCGTCTTCAGAAGAAGATTCTTGACCCACAAGCTGTATTTTTATGGTCAGTGCGCCGATTACACCGTCGGCAGTGTAGTTGCAGACGCCCAATTGAATTGGTTAGTTCAAAAGGGGCCCAAGTCCAAGAGGTTTGTGTTTCCAGGAAATGATTTTACTTGCATAGCTTAAAGGGAGGCTAAACCAATGATTCATACTTTACCCAGATTTAGCTCCAGTTCCTAGCTTCCAAATGCTATAATATGAAGCACCTCACTCTTATAATCTCAGAGGACTAGCAAACTAAAGTCTCTGGACTTGGGCCCTTCTTGAATTAAACAGGGGCGCTGCCATATTGGATAACTAGTGCTGCCATCTATGGGACAAAGCTGAACCCATGCAAGAGAGGCCCAAGGCCAGGAATCTGCATTAATGCATTTTAAATGTCAAGCTTAGTCAATACATTACAATGGACTTGGGACTTTTTATACATAATCAGATAGTTTTTCCCTTGAAGACCATAGAACATAGAATATCTCTATTTTGAAAAATTGTGGACTTGGGCCCCTTTTGAACTAAATGATTCAATTCCTAAGACAAACTTAAGCCTTATGACATAGCGTAAATAAAGGTCATGGACTCAGATCACAATTGGGGAATTTTTACAACTTTATTCTCATAAACTTACTTTTTTTTCAATTTTATGACTTTAGACTCGTAAAATTACTACTTTTAACTCGTAATTTTACGACCTCATTCTTGTAAATGTATTAAGTTTTCATCTATGGTGGCTCTAATACTGCGTCGTGATAAATTGTCACTGACTGAGATCACAATTGGGCCATTTTGAATGTTTTGGATGCTGATGGAATTGTTTGTTGGAACATGCAGATACAGGCTGATCAGCTGCTGCATTGGTCTCAGCTACCTGTTTTTATGTGGTCACAGAAATGATCACTCACCTCCACGTGACTGTTCCTTTTGTTCCAGCATCTCCACATACTTTGTACCAACTTCTAAATTCTTTTTAAAGACCCACTCTGATGTTTTTAAGATGTTCTTGTGGCATTTTTCTCATGATGGAGGACAAACGTAAGCTCCAAACAACATTTCTAAGTATTTCTTTATACAAATCGCTGTGAATTAGGAGCAGAGGAAAAAATGCGGTTTTAAAAAATGCATATTGGTGATGTGGAAAATACACTGGAGGGGCCACAAGCTCCCCTCCCTGCCCGGAACAGGCAAGCGGGAAGGGGTTGCTCCCATCAACAATCCCGCCTACAACTCAGAAACTATGTTCTAGAAAACGCAAAATGTTTTCAGGTTTTGGCTGATTAACTAAAGGTTCTGGTCAGAATCATGGATGATGAAGAAAAACCCTGTGGTCATGTGACTTGTTGGTTTGTTGGTTTTAGCTCCATAGTCATTGTGATCTTGGTTGCATTTGGTGTTCCACCTGTGAGCAAATGGGTGGAACAGATAAATCTGCCAGTTCTATGTCCAGTTAAAGCTGCTGGTTGAACAGACTCCTCACAATCACAAGAACATGCTTCAGTGGAGTACAAGTCTACGCCCAAACAAGAATTTACCCCCCAGTGAGAGTGCCACGATTATTAGATTCAAACACAAGAGGGAAATATAAAATGAAAGAAATAAAAATGTTTATTTCTGTGGCAGAGATGCAATGTTTAAGACTGAAGGAAATAGTCCCTCTTTTTTACAACAAGCCTCCTTCCTGGGGTGTTTTTGGGATGGATGGTGATTGAAGAGTATCTATCAAAAACTGTCATTCATTTAGTCCTTTTCATGTTGTTTGTGAGGATAAGGAGATGGGTGTGTGGCTGCCAGCCGTTCAGGGGGGAAGCGGGAAACCAGCCTTGTTTCTGCTTTGACTCTGATTTGCACTCGTTGCTCTTTATTGGTCTATGATTAAATTTTCCACAGAAGCGCTGCAGTCACCTCATTCATCCTCAGAGCAGTTAAGAACTGGTGTTGAGATGGTTTTTATGAACCTATTTACCAGCTTACACACCACAGCTCTCTGAAAACAAGCAAACGTGGGTGGGAGGGACCGAATCCTGTTCTTTTTTTCAGGTGGTTGTCTCAGATATAGATAACAGGTTTTAAAGGTTATGTTTTTAAAGTTTTGTTTTTATAAATATTCTTTTACTACCTTAATTTGAAGCATTCATCGTTTTAGTTGATGAAGATTTTCAATCCCTTTTTCTATTATAGACACATTTTTTAGCTGTACTTTTTGCTACTATTCTTTTAAACTTTTGATGATGAAGCAATTTCTATTTTCTGTCTCACCGTTTTATTAATCATGAAGGGAACATCATCTATGCTCTCACGAGTTCACAGGCTTTGTTTTGTCGTACTGCTCCTAAAAATAAATCAAAATGGATCCTTTGAATTGTCACAGTGATAGGTGTACCCACCCCTCCTGATCAGAAGTCTTCTTTGTCGTACCTCACTTCCTTTGTAAACTAGATGAAGTGCTAAAAAAGACAGGAAGGAGCTATTTCTGTACTCAGATGCTTTTCTGACCCTGAACTTACGCCTGGATGTGATTCTCAAACGTGGCAGCTGCTGCTCCTCGTCAGTTCTCATTCAAACTCCTCAAATCTAGTTTAGCCATGGATGTGATGTCTTAAAAATCTAACGATGAAAAGACCGTTTCTGGTGCGAGACTCGCGTTAGAGAGTTCTATTCCAGGCTACTGGGAGCCCTTAACAATTTAAGTCTACTACTAACAAACCTAACTAAAATTGAGTCAGTGTACTTGACGTTTACTTTTTATGTACCATACACTGTATATAGTTTAAACTTAAGATCTTTTCAGTTTGTCTGAAGAAGTATTTGGTTAGTACACTTCCTACACTACACCTACATGGTCTATAATATACTCGCTATACTTCTACTCAAGCATACCTAATAAAATAAACTTCAAATGTACTACTGCCAATGGTAGTTGAACACCTCATTCCACTTTTCCGTGATCTTTAGGGGTAAAACAATGATACTGATGAAGGATTTCAAACATCAGAGTCTAGAACCTTGTGATTGATGGACTTCTATGTTTGGTGCAGATCTGTGAAGCGTGAGGGCAGTGAGACCGAGGGCATCTTCGAAGGAATTTCTGCTTCTCAGCTGCTTCAAACTTGTTTACAGAAACGCCACGAGCACGCCCCGTTTTTTTTTATCCCAGGATGGAGTTGCTGATGAAGCTTGTTTCCTCCAGGAATATCTACAGGCCTCTATTGTGGTGCCTTTTGTGTCAAACAGCAGACAATATGCCCCAGCAAACCACAAACAGAAGCAAGCAGACACAAGTAAATCAAGAATGACAGAGATGGAGGACTGATGGAAGACAATGAGCTACAGTTTCACTCTTTCTGCTAACTGCTCACTCTCAAGTTCTGACCTGAACAAAATAAAAATCTCTGTTATCATTCTTCTTCTCTTCATGTGTAAAACAAAAAAGAAATACTAAACTAAAAACAGTCTATCTGCAGCTTTTCAGCATCATTTATGGGAATTACCATGTATAAGATACTGAAATATAAAATGAAGAATAGGCTAAATAAAACACTTGTTTTTGCTCCCATCTTTCATGACATAAACCCAAAGATCTGAAACATTTTCTGCAAACACAAACTAACAATTTCACTCAAATATTCTTCACAAATCTGTGATAGCGAACACATCTCCTTTGCTAAACAGATAGACAATCCATCCCACCTCAGGTGTGCCATATCTAGATGCTGATTAGACAGCATGATCATTGCACAGGTGTGCCTCAGACTGGCCAAAAGAAAAGGCCACTCTGACACGACCTGTTCCATTGAGGGGGTCTGGAGATTCAGAAAACCGGTCAGTATCTGCTGTGACCACAATTTGCCTCATGCAGTGCAACACACTTCCTTTGCATAGAGTTGATGTGGCTGAGTTAATCCTACATACTTTCATTTGTATTATATAGCTGCATGTTAGCCACATTATGCACAATAAAAACCAAACAAACATTTTAACAGAGTGCTGTGTACTTATGAAAATCCCTTCAACATCAGTAGAATAACAACCACAATAATCATATTTTTCTGGAGTACAAGTCACGTTTTTAATGTCATAATGTGGCCAGGTGTGCGACTTATACCTTAGGTGAGATTTTTAAGCATGAATAGCATCATATATTTGTTTTTTTTTCTTACAACCAGTTGCCCTTTAGTGGCTGTTTCCCACTAACAACTGAAAGTTGTGTGTCAGTATTTGCTCCTGACAGCAACGCAGAAGAAGTGATGTTCCAAACAAACAAGGAGGAGAATCTGATCCTTCTCCTCCTGAACTCAATCATGGTTTTCTTATTGCATCAAGAAGTTTTTGTTTTATTTTTGTCGTCCTCAGACTAATATTTGATTTGATTTGATTTATTGATTTATTTCAAGCATTGTAGTCAAAGCAATAAAAAAAATTGTTTTACACATATTTATCAAACTCATTACAGAAATGATGAAATGCATAGATTAAAAAGACAGAAAACAAAACAAAAATGTCACTTAAATCACATTTGCTTAATTAAATACAGTGATCATTAACTGAAGTATAAGTAGAGTTTGAATTATTGCTTGAAAAGGAGTGGGAAGAAGCAAGCTTATATAATCCCACCCCTACTGAGTTCATTCATTTGATAGTTTAACAGTGTTTTAAATCCGGTTCTGATCAGATAGATTCTCTTCAAGTAACAAAATCCAGTGCCTAGAAATGATTGATGATCTTCAGAAAACATTCATTCATGATTTCAGTAAACAGTAGCGATACCGATATGTAATAATAATTGATTATAATTAGAACACATGATAAGATTAAACCAGTCACCTGTTGATCCTTAAATCTTCTTATCTTCATATCCTGAAATAAGAGTTTCTTTATACATTTTCTTGAATATTTGAATATTTGAACATTGTTTGAGCTCATTACTTAAACTGTTCCAAAGTTTAGTGCCACACACCGACACACAGAAACTTTTCTTTGTGGTTCTTATCAGTTTGATCTTAAAGTTCCTACATCCCCTCAGTCTGTAGCCTCCTTCATTATCTAAGAACTGTTTTTGGATATTGAATGGTAACAATTTCCAGCTGGCTCTGTATAAAAGTTGCGCAGTGTAAAAATCAACAAGGTCATGCAGTTTTAAAAGTCTAGATTGATAAAATAGATTGTTTGTATGATCAAGATATCCGGCTTTATGTACAACTCTGACGGCTCGTTTTTGAAGTAGAAAGAGAGGATGTAGTGAGCTCTTGGAATTATTCCCCCAAATTTCTATACAGTAGGTGAAATATGGTAATATTAAAGAACAGTACAATAAATATCTACTGTTGTATCCTAATATATGTTTAGATTTATTTACGATTGAAATACTTTTTGAGACTTTAGTTTGTATGTGTCTGATGTGAGGCTTCCAACTTAGTTTGTCATCGATAAAAACCCCTAAGAATTTGATTTCTGTAACACTTTCAATTAAGACATTATTTATTACAATTGAGGGCTCTTTATTTGTGTTGTAGTTTCCAAAAAACATCACTTTGGTTTTATTTAGATTCAAAGATAATTTGTTGTAATCCATCCATAGTTTTATATTATTTAACTCTGTGTTCACCACCTTTATAAGTTCCCTTTGATTGTCTGTAGAATAGAATATATTTGTGTCATCAGCAAATAATATGAGTTTCATAAGCTTTGAAACATTGAATATATCATTTATGTAAATATTGAATAGCAGCAGGTCCAGAATTGATCCTTGTGGGACACCTCAACTTATCTCTTTGGTTTCTGATGTATATTCATCAATCTTGATAAATTGTTTTCTTCCCGTTAAATAGCTTTTGACCCAAGTTAGCACTAGTCCTCTTATCCCATACACTTCCAGTTTGTCAAGTAGGATGTCATGATTTAGAGTCAAATGCTTTTTTTAAGTCAATGAAAATTCCAGCTGCATATTTCTTTTTGTCCAGAGCGTTTGTGATTTCCTCCACAGCGTCAATGATAGCCAATGAGGTAGATCTATTTTCTCTAAAACCATATTGGTTTTCATTTATAATGTTATATTTTTCAATAAATAAAGCTAATTTGTCATTGAATATTTTTTCTAAAATTTTCGAGAATTGTGGAAGAAGAGAAACAGGTCTATAGTTTGTAAATTGGTCTTTGTCTCCACTCTTATAGATGGGAATCACTTTGGCTATTTTCATTTGGTTTGGGAATCTCCCAGTTTGTAATGATAAGTTACATATGTATGTCAGAGGCTTAGATACACTATAAATGACTTTTTTCACCACCTTCATATCTATATCCTCACAATCTTTTGAGTTTTTACTCTTGAAATTATTCACAATTGATATCAGCTCATTTTCGTTCACATCAGAGAGAAAGATTGAGCGTGGGATCCTTTCGATGGGTGGGTTATTGTGTTTGTTAGTTTTGCATTTTGGAATTTCCGCTGCCAACTCTGGACCCACGTTTACAAAGTAGTTATTGAGACCGTTTGCTGCTTCATTGATGTCATAGCTTTGACCCTTCTCATCTGTAAAGTAATCTGGATAAGTTCGCTTTTTTGTCCCATTTTTAATAATGTTATTTAATATTTCCCAAACTCGCTTTACGTTGTATTTATTTTCATTCAGTAGATTATTGAAGTACACTTTTTTACTGTAACGTGTTATTTCAGTTAGTTTATTTTTATATGACTTATATCTTTGTTCACTTTCTCTTGTCCTCTGTTTTAAGAATTTTTTATACAGGTTATTTTTCTTTTTACAAGCATTTTGTAGACCGGCAGTTAACCAAGGGCATTTGGCATATTTGTTCTTGAATTTATAAATTGGACAGTTCTTATTGTAAAGTGACCTAAATATTTCTAAAAAACATTTATAAGCAATATCGACATCTTTCTCTCTGTACACAGAGTTCCAGTTTTGTCTGGATAAGTCATTATTCAGGGCATTCATGGGACAGCAAGTCATCAAACTGGGTCACAGAGACACAGAAGTACCACTGAAAGTGCCGTCATTCAAATGTAGCTCCTGCAGTACAGAAATCAACAATTGCTGTAAAAAAAAACAATCCAGACATGGAGACATGGTTACCAATGCTTCTGTAGAAGCTTTAAAAAAATAAGTAAATCCGATTCCTCAACATCATCAGTGTGCATAAATGAGATATACAGCCAATGCTTCCATGTAGCGATGAGGCTGAACTTGACAGTAGTGTCTCCCAAATGGGAAGGATTGTCCAGTTTATCCATCCATCCATCCATCCATCCTCCTCCGCTTATCTGGAACAGGGTCGCGGGGGCAGCAGTCTTAGAAGAGATTCCCAGACTTCCTCGACAGACTTGGTTTCTCCAGCGTGTCCTGGGTCTTCCCCGGGGCCTCCGCCCAGTGGGACATGCCCGGATCACCTCCCCAGGGAGGCATGGAAGACGTTCAGGAGGCATCCGGACTAGATGCCCGATCCACCTCAACATGCTCCTTACTATGTGGCTCCTATGTGTCTAGTTTAATGAACACATTTTTGGACAAGACTTGAGCATCATATTTGATGCAAGTCATAAAAGGCAGCATCTGTGAATTTGACGGCATTCGGTGTGTATGCAGCATTAGGCTGGGCTTGCAGATTTTTTCAGAAGCGTTGTACTTTTCTGTGCAACTTATACACAATTTTCTTTCTTCTTTTTATTCAATTTTTGCCTCCTGCGATTTATAGTCTGATGCGATTTATACTCCAGAAAATACAGTAATCCAAATATAAGGCGCTCCGGATTATGAGCCACACTGTGGTTTTTTTTAAAGATAGTGCGTACAATGCGGTAACAACAAAGAATTTAAAAAGGTTTGGTTTGAGTACTCTGACAGGCTGTTAAAAAAGGTTTTCCATCAGCCATACAATTGTGTTAAAAATAAATGTGTTGACATTTATTTTCTGCTCCTCATTAGCTTCAGCACATTTAGTGTGAGGGTTTTGCATGACTATACAGAAATAAATGATTTTCATTGACTGATGATGGATGGACAGAGACTTTCATGAAGCTGCCCCATGGAAACCCTTCAACTTTCAACAGTCTTATGTCTCTCCCCTGTCCTCATTTCAGCCTCCCCCACCATCTGTCCCTCTTTCTTTGTCCGCACATCTTCCTGCCTCTGGCTGTCGTTTGCGTTGCTTCTGCTGACTCAGCAGGGTTTTTGGAGCTAATAACAGCAGCAGACAGTTGCATTAATTACAGCTGGCCCTGCAGCGCTCGCCCCTCAAACACAGCCATAAATCACACACAAACAAACTCACACATTGGAGTATTCTGGGTGTTCTGAGCCAGACATTAAACACCTCTGGGCAGCTCAGCTGAGTTAGACGGTGTGTCTCTTTTTTTTTTTTTTTTACAGCTAATAGCACAGAAGGACAATTTATCACCTTTCCGATCTCTGATCTTTTGCTGTTTAAACAGTGTTGGACCGTAGACACATGGAACCAAGATGTAGGTGTGGGTTCTCTGGAGAACACCGTCACACACGTGACCTCGGGTCAAATGGACTGTCTCTAAAACCGTGATCTTGCTCCTAACATGCTTTTGCAATGATGACCATAAGACAGCTGCAGGAAGGTTCAATTTAGTCTTATCCTCAAGAAACAGCAGCAGATGTTTTAGACTGAATTAAACAGACATTTCCCAACACGTGACTAAAGGCAAGGGTGTGTCAAGGGTAGTGTTTTGGGGGAAATAGATCTGGTGTGTAGTGGCCATAGATTAGTTAACCCTAATGAACAGCTAATGATCAAATGAATAAAACAGATGTTTGAAGCACTGTCAAGGCCCGGCTAAGGTGAGGCTCTGGCTTCTGTCTCTTTCTCAGTCTCTAAACCAACATGACTGCTCTCGCAACAGTCTACACCTTCCCTTTCATTCTTGATGACACTCTTTGGTCACACATCACACCTAATATCTACCTCCATTGCAACCTGCTTGCACACGCCTCTTTGCCTCTACACACAATGTTATTGACTGACTACAGATCACAGGTTACTTCTTTACCCAGACCACAGATCCTCTCTCTGGATCCTGTCATAGACCTTCTCCTGATCTACAAAGACACATTGCAGCTCCTCCAAGCCTGAACTACAAAACCTTCATAACAAAAAGTTTAACAAAACCGAAGATCAATTTAGCCTCATTATCATGACAGCAGCAGTTAGAAGTGCAGTCCTTTAAGCTCACTCTCAATTACAACGTTAGACGGTTTTACCATAGGCTATCTTAGAATTTGACACATTCTTCTTGCCTGTTCAAACAATTACTTTAAATTAGTCTTAGATTTGGTCTCCTGATGGAAATGATTTGAGGCCAGTTTTTTGGCTCTAGATTAGATACCAGGACATGAGACCAGTGAACCCCAACTTTGCCTTTAGTGGTAAAAAACAAAAGCAATGTGGGCTAAACAAACCTAATTGTTGATTAAACATGCAGAAGAAGGAAAGATGGTCAATTAAAAAAAGATTTGAAGGTCAGGAGTAAAACAATACTGTCCTTGCAGTCAGTGACTACTGTGGACCATAATGATGAAGTTACAAAAATGCACCCCTGAATAGTTGATGTTGTTGGTGTGAATTTTGCTGACAAACAGCCCAAACTAACTTTGATCAAACTTAAAATCTACTTTTTCTTACAGACCAGGCAAAAGAAATTGTTGATGTGGACAATTGACATTGATTTTTGACCATCTCTGCTTCATTTTCAGGAAGAGCATTAATATGAACTTCAGTCATTTCATTTCTAGCCTTACTCTAACAGCTGCGGGTCAAAGCCAATTTAACTCCAGACTTCAGCATCACAGAGTCTAGTCTAGGGGACCAGATTCTACAGTACACCTCCACCTGAAAGACACAATCCGTTTGTTTGAGGACAGGGAAGTTCAGATCTCAGCCAAAGAAATGGGATGGTTTGAGTGACGTGTAAAAGAAGCAATTTTTCTTAAAGACAGACGTTTCATCTATAGGAATGGATGACTCAACTGCAACCTTCCATCCTCTACAACTGTCTCTTGAAACCCAACCAACTGCCTTCCTCCAAATGAGCAGAAAGGGGTTTGGAGTCCCAACGATTGTTGCCCCGCAACCAAGCAAATGATTCAGACTTGAGAGCACTCAGACCAGACCTGACCTGCGTTAACCTAATAATCTATTGACCTAAAGAATAAGGGGTCATGTCTCCAATTCCTTCTTCCGAGGGGCAAATGAACCAGTTCTCCTCCCAGTGGATGCCAGAACTGAGGAATTCTTGGCAGTTTAGCTCAGACGGTAGAGCAGGTCGTCCAACAACCGAAGGGTTGGTGGAGCGATCCCCGCCCTCCCCAGCCAGCTGTCGCCCCCCAGGCGTGGCCAGCCTGCAGCTCACCGCTCCCTCCAGGGGATGGGTCAAATGCGGAGAAGAATTTCCCCATTGAAGAATAAATAAAGTATCAATTATTATTATTAGAACAGAAAGATAATGAAAGATAAACTAAGTCCAGTAAACAGCTTTTTTTAATCTACCATTTTGGTAGTATCAAACTGGGATAAATTAAAAACTATACTATCTTATCACAGAACAGTGGACATTGTATGTACAGTCAGATATACTGTCTTCCCTCTAGCACCTTCAAGTACAACCTGTTCAATCCATCACACCTGAACAGGCTCTTGTCCCTCAGGAGGAGCAAATGTCAACACCCAGTTCAGAGTCCACAGTTCTATAAAGTGAATCATAGAACCCTATCGGCGGGATCTTATTCATGAGTCGGATCTGAGCCATTATCTGTATCGCGCTTGCATGTGTCTCCACAGCACAGGTCCTAAAACTACAGCCGTAATGTTGAATTCAAAGCAACTGGCTGATGCAAGCCACAGAAACAAGTGGAAGGCATCCACGGCTGAGCCTCGGCTCTGGAGCTGCTTGGAGACAGACATAGACACAGGAAAAGGTTTTCCAAGGTCAGTTTTGCATCATTCCAACCGACCACAAGACTCCCAAGCTCTCCGAGAGTGATGTGAGAAATGCTTTGAATCAAACAGCAAGAGATGCTTTATCTGTCCAAACTTACTCAAACCACTGCATAACTCTCCAGATAATTTAACAGACCATCAAAGATAGTCAATGCTGAAAAAGTAAAAACAGATTTTCACCTCTAATGTTATATGTTTGCATTTTCTTTACTGACTACATTCTTTTCAAAATGTTCCGTTTCTTTGCCATGCATCTGTCTGACCTCTAGCAAACGCCTGGCTCTCTCTTCTTCTGTGTGCCAGCACGTCACTCTGAATGACAGCTTTATTATCTGCTCAGAGACCAGGTTTTGGCTCTCAGGAGAGCTCTTCCCAAAGGGTGGAAGCATGAAAGTGAGATAAGTTTGCAGACCTCAGAACACGGCAGCGTTCTCTGATAAAGCATTTGTGCCTGGAGTCTGTTCAGAAGAAGGGTTGTGGGGACCAGAGCTACAAGCCGACAGAAATGTGACACTAATACCCGTATTTTACATCCAGGATTAGAGCACTGATCCTGCGCCTCCTTTAGTCTCCAGTGTGTTCAGAGTTACACATCAAGCTCCAGTTTGGACATTCGTCAGTGCAGATCTGAAGGACACGAGTTTATAACAATAGCACTGAATCTTCACTTGAAATAACCAGAACATATCTGGCAGTATGGGACGACTGACATTTATTATATTATATATATACTGGCAAGGCTCTAATTCCACAAAACATCTGTGAAGTCCTTGTGCCTCAAATCAGATATAACGGTTTTATTTCAAGAGAAATTGGTCGAATTAAGATTTTTTGCATTGAATTTGAATAAAACAAAATTAACTGTTTAGGACACTTAAGGTCACTGTGCAAAATGAAACAGTATAAAGACTTTAACTCCCCCTATGGTGGACACAGGGCAAAAGATGGACAAACTTGTAGGTCAAAAATGTTCATGCACATTTTGGTCTATATCAGGGGGGTCAAACTCATTTTGGTTCGGGGGCCACATTTAACCCGTCTGATCTCAAGTGGGCCGGACCGGTAACATAAAAGCAAAATAACAGCTTTGTTTTAGTTTTTTACTCAGTTGGAACAAATGCCTCAACCAACATAGTAGCCTGATCACTTAGGGTCAATGGATCTCGAATAAAATTAATCTCAATTAAAGAAAAGTTGGTCTATTCAAATTAATACAGACTGAATATTCTACATCTGACACTGAAGCAATCCAGAAACTTTTCTTTATGGGGAGTCTCTTAGTGGTGCTGAATGTCATATTCTTTGAGCACTGCAATGTTGATGACATTCAAAGCATTTGGGTTTTGCATTCAGCTTCGTGAAAGAGAAAAACTCTGTCCATTTTTCCTGGACAGAGTTTGACAACATTTTGGTCGTTAAGGTATCAATGATCATCCTTATAGCAAGATAACAGCGGTAAGGCTCATAGGGAACCAAGGTGCATCCTACCCAGAGGCAGAGCTGTTAGGTTTCACTTTTGGCACATGCAGAGATATGCTGTTTCACCTGTTTTGCTTTTCCTTTGCTCCCCCTAGTGGCAGAATTACACATTTCGGTTATTTCTTTAAAAAAACATTACTCGCCACAGGAATGGACTAGAAACTTGCTTTCTTTTTTAATCATCCTTATGATTTTTACTCTTCATGTGTGGGCCGGACTGAACCACCTGGGGCCGTATGTTTGACACGCCTTTTCTACATGCATGCTGCAAACGACAGATGTTTGAAAACCTTTTAGAGAAATTCTTTCTTTCCACAAATCCTTCACTCTCAAAGAACTTTTGGGGCTTTAGGTCACATGGGGACCTTTTACCTTTCAAGGTGACGCCCGATCCACAGATGTGTAGATGAGCTCTCCAAAGCTGGTTTTTACCTTCCTTATTAGACTCAGTTCTTCCTTATGGTTTGAGAAGTTAAACATGTCCATCCCAGCTCGCTGCAAACAAGGCTGGAGTCAGCTGAGAGGAGGTGGTCATTAGTTTCTACTTTTTAATGACAGCGATTTCAGCTGCATTGGGTCAGAAATCAGACTGGAAGGGTTCATTGGGGGAGTTAAGGGTGAGGTTAGCAGCTATTTCTTCCAGGATCTTGCAAGTGAAGTGCAAGTTGGAGATGGGATGGATGTTTTTGAAATAGGTGGGATCTGATCCAGACTACTTTTGAGGTACAATGGCAGTTTTGAGAAGGGCGGGGACAACTTTCACAGATGAGGAGTGAATACTGGCTGAGATGAAAGGCATCTAAACGTAATAGTGGGAACAGGAGTTTGGTGGCTGAGTGTTGCAGCCAGCCTGCTACCGGTAGGCCATGAAAGGACGACCGGAAAGTCCTCATCCACATCATGAGTTTATCCAATATGAAAACACCAAACAAATGGTTAAAAATCAAAAATTTACCATGAGCAGCAGGAGCAAAGCGCTCCACCATACACTCAGCCAGAAGTCCAAACACCAATATTTAAGACCAAGTGCAGCACAAGCAGCATCAGCTGGAAAGACAGAAGCTGCGTTTACACGGACAAAAGTAATCGGAATAAACGCCTGATCTGAAGAGCTTTTCAAAGCAGAAATGTGGCTCAGTCCTCAGAAACTGTTCAGACAATCACCTGGATTTCTGTTTCCAGTTGTGTCCCGACAAAATAAAGGCTGATGTTATTCCCACATATTTACATTCAGCCAAGATGCAGATTGCAGATTTTCCCGCATGAATTTATGTTCATCAAAAGTTAATGTTGTTAGCGCGTTTAAGCCTTCTCCTAAGACTTCTTCCAGCTCCGTTCTTCCCCAAAAAAACCACTGACCACACGGATTAAATTAAAATGATGAGCGAACAGGCGCTTCATAATATTCATAACATTAATAAAAGCACGTTTGGAAGATCTTCTCGTATATTGACGAGTTGCTGCATGAATGTAAATGGCAGCTAGGTTTGTTTACAGCGGGACTCATGTCCTCTTCTGGTTTTTCAACACTACTGCGCATGCCCAGATGATTTATTCTGACTGAGAGTGTGACCATGTGAAGGTTCGTTCTAAGTGGAAAAAGTTTTTCTGATCACATGTAGACGGTTGGATTTTAATCCGACCATTGAGCCCACCATTAGCCCTGCAGCTAATGTTGTAGCTTTCTCTTGAGGAGTGCAGAACTCCATCCATCTTCTCATCACCTCCACAGTCTGGAAATCACTGAAATATGAGACAAGCTAAAGAAGTTTCTAACATCAGGAACCAGCAGGGTCCGGGGAGCCCCGTGAAGCTCAGCAGGACCTGGAGATAGAGTGAGGTTCTGACCCGCGACAGCTGCCACATCTGCAGCAGTCTCCTATTTCTTCTGCGAACAGAAAGCCTCACAGCGATGTAGGGATCTTTGTGTGCAAACAATGAACTGCTGTGACATTTACATGGAAGCTGAGACCAATCAAGTTAAACGTGCACGATACAGAGCGTATCGCTATGACAACAGATGGGTGGTTATTTCCACAGCAGCATCAGACGAATCGGAGATGGAAAATCAGCTGTTTCTATGCAGTGTGAACAGAAAAAAAGAAAACTATCTACTCTTCATTCTCTATTTGAGCAAAGAAATGAACATTTTTAGCAGCTCAATGATATCTTAATGAGTAGGTAGAGGCTCTCACACTTTTAAATCTGAGTTACTCAGCTAAAATAACCTAATGGCACTGATCTAAACCTTCAATTTTTTGCATGTTTTACCTCTCCTCCACTTAGTCATTGTAACTTTGGAGGAGCTGGCTGCTACAGGACAGGGGAAGGGTCACAGAAAGGGCTCACAGAAAAAGATCTGCACACTTTGGGGGGGAAAAAAAGAAACGTATATAAATACAACATCAAGGTTAAGTTTGAGATGCATGCTTTTCAACATGAATGAATAAGAATGAATAAGACAATAACACGGTTATCGGTCACCCATCCATCCATCCATTTTTGAACCTGCTAAATCCCTTTTGGGGTCAGAGGGTTGCTGGAGCCTGTCCTAGCCGTCATAGGACGAAGGCAGCACACACACTGGAGATTTTGCCGGTCTGTCGCCACACAATTAGCCTTACACAAACTCCCATTTGCTCACTTTATCACTCAAAGAAATGAAACATTAGATTTAAATTAAAAAGTATCATCAACCGGTCCTACAAAACTCTTTTGCTTAAATTTGAGAAAGACAGGATCACTAAAATGTAACAAACTATCCTGGATAAGTACTACAGGACACAGTTTTAGTAAGTTTATGTAGAGCCATTATGTAAAAGGTACTCAAAATTCTCACGTTGAATTTATTAATCATTATGTTTCATTTACTTAACATTATTATGTAAACTTTATAAATCTTTGTATTGAATTTACTCAACATTATTGTGTTGAATTAATACCATATTTTCCTGACTATAATGCACACTTAAGGATCTTAAATTTCTCCAAACTGTGGGGGCATCCTATGAGACGGTGCACCTAATATGTAGTTATGAGGCATAGAAGAAGGTGTGAGAAATTGTAAAGACATGTGGGCCAAACGCTGTATTGCTGCCATTCAGCTGTCAGCAACTGTAAGCTATCTGTACTCCAATTACCTCAGGAACCTTTATTTTTTTCAGAAAGGTAGGGGTAAACAGAGGAGCATTCTGTTCAATTTGACTTCCAGCAGCAGATCCCATTTAATTTAAAGATACTGATTCAGTTTAAGAACATGATGGTGATTTCTGTTCACAGCTCCCTAACTCATGGTGTGGGATTCAACACTTCCCATGAGTCTTAGTGGCTATGGGCGGGGCTAAGACCCAGGTCCCCACAACAATAGCTGCGGTTACATGGGCAGAATATCTTGATGGTATCAATGGTCGGGTTAAAATTCACCCGTGCACATGGGCACAGTAAACCTTTTTCCGATTAGAACAAACGTTCCCATGGCTCACGCTTTCATTCTGTAGTGTAAAATCACCCGGATGAGGAAATAGGTCCCGTTGTCAACAAACCGCTGCCACAGACCGACAGCATGTGCAGCAGCTCCGTAATACGAGACGACCTTCAAAACGTGCTTTTATTAATGTCATGAATATTATGAAGCGCCTGTTAGCTCATTGTTATATTTAACCGTGTGATCAGTGCTGTTTTATGAATGAAACAGAGCTGGAAGAAGGCTGAGGACAGGCTAACACGGGCTAACAACGTTAGCCTTGATGGACACAAAATCCAGGACCGTGCGAGAAACGCAGCAATCTGCATCTTAGCTGCACATAAATGTCTGGAAACAACAGCAGCCTTTATTCATTGAGACACAACTGGAAACACAAATCCACGTGACACCACGCGACATTCATTTCTGCTCTGAAAAGTTCACACAGACCGCCCCAAAGCCACTGTGAGCTAGCGGCCCGAGCTCTGTTCAACACGGTTCCTCCTGAGTCCTGCAGCCGCTAAGCCAGACCACCGGGACGGCTCAAAGTCTGAATTCTCCCACACATAACAAAACGCACACGTAACAAAGCATCCTCCCCCATTGGACACAAAATTATTAATCCAGCTCCTCTGTTCACTCGGGTGCCAGTGGACTGAGTGAGCGTTGGGGGGCACGAAGCGCTCCTTTCCTGCATCCCCTTCGTGAGGGGTGAAAGAGAGGGGAGAGCCAGAGGGGCGAGAGTAGAGCGGCACTTTTCACGGGGCTACGCAGAGCCAAACACCGTCTATGCATGACGTAACCCAGAGCAGCAGTGACACACGATCGGAATGACCGTTTACATGCTCCACGATCGGATAAACCATCGGTATAACCCACCTATCTCCATCGGAAAGAAATTCTGATCCGAATGAGTCTGATCGGGGCAGAGTATTCCAAACGGCGCGTTTACATGAAGGATTTTCTTTCCGATCAGGCGTTCATTCCGATTACTTTCGCCATGGAAACGCGGCTAATGTTTGCAAAATGGCTTAAGCCCTGTTTGAACTACAACTATCAGCTACCTGGAGGAATAATACAAATGAATCAAAAATAACTCAGATTTGCTCCTGCTGTGTTTTTTAAATACACACTGTGTGTTTGTGTGTGTGCTTTAGCTGGTGTTTTTGCTAGCGCATATAGGAAGGACCAAAGCAGACATAGTATGCGTGTATGTGCTGAAGGCAGCAGCGCTTTCATTAACCCTTGAGCTATCTTAGATGACTACCCCCCCCCTTTCATTGAGGTGTTCCCCCTACCATGACAAAGGTGGATAAAGGAGGAAAGATTTCATGTAATCCATGGACACCAGTGAAGATCACAAATCATTGAAGAAAAAAGGTTCAGAGCTCTGTCTAGTGGGTCTAGATGACCCACCTCCCAATGTTTAAGTGCCTAGAATGCACAAGGGTTAAGCATGTTTTTGGACAGTGGAAAAAAGCTGGAGTCCCCGGAGAAAAGCCATGCATGCACGGGGAGAAAACATGCTAACTCCACATAAAAGGACCCCTATTGGAGTTCTGGTTCAGGTCCCCCAGCCAGGACTTGAATCGGGGGCCTTCTTGCTGTGAGGCAAGAGTGCTAAACACTGCACCACCATGTAGTTAATTTTATGTATCTTAACAATGGAACACCTTTTTGTCCCTTGTACTAAAATCCCCTAAAGTTAACAATAAGCAATGTCATTGTAGAATTCTTTCTGAATTTTATTGCGTGATGCGCATTCGTCAGATGAACGGAAGCTTGTTGGCACGAATGTCTTTTTTCAGATAAACTGTCTTAGCTAAATTTGACTAAACATTTTTAAATATTACCCAGATTGTTATTGTTATTTAAATGTAATTTAACCCTCTTGTTTTTTTACTGAAAGTGAATTAATTCAATATTTTCAAGATAAATACTTAACCTATGAAGGTCTAGCCGGGATTCGAATCACGGCCTTCTCTATGCGGCGAGACTGCTAACCACTGCTCCACCTCAGTAGATAACATTTAAAACATATATTCTTGCCATATGCCAGCAAAAAACTGTCAGAAAAAGAAAGAAAGCTGGGTGTTTCGATCACAGTGACATTTGTTTTGTCTTTTAAACCACTTGGGCAGACTGCCAGTTACTTTCGCTCTGAGTTAGTTTACCTGTTTTTGTTTCAGTATTCTCTGATTATCAACTTGTTTTTTGATGAACACTGATTTTATTACACCTAATTAGTGTGGTGGCATGCCTGCTGGCCTTTTTTGCACATCCTGTGGGTCTAAAATGGTCTGCATGTGCATCGCTTACAGGATCAGCTGTTAATGCTGATATTTCGTTTTCTTGCTTTTCAAAGGAGCCATGAGCTCCTTTCTGTTGTGGGACCTAGAAAGTTCTATTCTGTTCTAGTTTAGTTCAATGAAGAAGCCTCAGTACACATGAACACGGGTTTAGATCGACGTTTCATGACTCGTTAGATATGTCTGTAGCCTTGTGACGTATTTTAGACGGTAATCATATCTATTCATATTTTGTGCATAGTTGTGCACATATGTTTGATTTTGACAGGTATATTACTCCTTAGTGCACCTGAATGCACCACGATTGAAAATCCCACCTTAACGGTGTGACATGGGGGGGAATTTGGAGTGTAAATACAACCACAGCTCAGAGGGCCCCCACCTCTCCATCTGACAAGCACAGCAGAGATCATGGGGGAAAACAGCAACAGGCTGCAGAGTGAGTCTGCTGTTGTCCTCCAAGATCATCCCTCCTTTCTGCCTTCAGCTCTGCGTCTGCACTCACATCTTTCTGTCTCCAAACCAGCGTGAGATCAGATAAAAATGTTTTATCTAAGAGGGGGGTGCAGTCTGCATCTCAGAGGAATCTGAACCGGGAGTGTCAGTCTGTGAAGAGAGCACCCCCACCCCCACCCCCCGACAGGAGAGGAGGAAGGACGCAAAGATATTGCTTTTCTCAGTCCACTTCATCAGATGCCGTCAGATTAATTCGGCCGCCCGGTCTCACAGGATCTTTACATCACAGCTGCAGATCCTCTTCAGAAACTCTAACCCAGCCAGGTCTGCCCCCCCCCCAATAATGAAGGTGAGAAAGTAGCTGAAGGAAGCGTCAGGTATCTGCACAGCTGACAGAGCACTCTGGGGGTTTCTGCGTGGATGCACCCCCCAGCACTTATCTCTTCACAAAGTCAGAAAGTGGGGGCTGAGGGGGGAGTGCAGGTTGGCAGCTGAGCAGAACATACCTGATATCGGTGACACATCAGACGGCAGCACAGCGTCTGCTGGGATTTTTTACACCTCTGTGACAAAATGCATGAAGTTTCTGCAAAAGTTTCGAGGGTTGCACCTGAAGTCTTTAATCTGGATCCACATCTGGATCCGGATCCGGATTCAGTCTGTTCACAGCGGGTAGTGACGGCTGCATCGCTTCATTGTCTGAGATTTAGTAAAAATAGGCTGCTGTCTTTCTGCAAATACACGGAAAAACCCTGATAGCCCTGGAACTAATTCACATCTGATAGAAGACAGTAATTATTAGGTTGGGGGTGTAAACAGATGAACATTTAGTTTGCAGGTTTAATATTTAGATCTGACCTGAATATCTATTGTCCAAACTAAACATCAACAGTGGTGTGAGGAAGTCGTTGCCCCTCTTCAAGATTTCTTATTTTTTCCATGTTTTCCACACTTAAATGTTTCCTACCTTCAAACACATTTAAATCTGAGTCAAAGACAACACAAGTAAACTAAAATTTAGTTGTCATATGATTTATTTTATCATTAATTGAGAAAAAACCAAACCGTTATTGCCCTGTGTGAGAAATGAATTGCCCCCTAAACCTAATATTTTGTTGGGCCTCCTTCAGCAGCAACAACTGCAATCAGGCGTTAGCAATAACTTTCTATGAGTCTCTCTCAGCGCCATGCCCCACCCATCTTTGCAGCATTGTTGTAATTCACAGATATTGGAGGGGTTTTGAGCATGAACTGCCTTTTTAAGGCCACGCCAGAGCATCTCAACAGGATTCAGGTCAGGACTTGTCTTTGTTTTGGTGTTCTTCAGCCACTCCAAGGTGGATTTGCTGGCATGTGGCGGGTCATTGTCGGGCTGCAGAGCCCAAGTTGGTTTCAGGCTGAGGTCACCAACAGATGGACGGACCTGCAGGATTTTGTGGTAGACGGAGGAATTCATGGTTCCATTTATCACAGCAAGTCTTCCAGGCCCTCAAGCAGCCAAACAGCCCCAGACCATCACACTACCACCTCCATGTTTTACTGTTGGTATCCAGTGTTACTTTTACTCCAGATGTAAAGCGATACAGACCTTCCTAAAAGTTCAACCTTTGTCTCATCAGACCACAGAATACTGTTCCAAAGTCTTGGGGACCATCAAGATGTCTTTTGGCAAAATTGAGACGAGCCTTAATGTTCTTTTTGCTCAGCAGTGGTTGGAATTCAGGTCATTTTAGCCCAGAGTCTCCCTGATGGTGGAGCCATGAACACTGACCTTAACGGAGTGAAGGGAGGCCTGCAGTTCTTTGGATGTTGATTCGGGATCTTTACCTCTTGGATGAGTCTTGGCAGCACTTTGGGGGTAATTTTGCTCAGCCGGCCACTCCTGGGGGGGTTCAATCCTGTTCCATGCCTCCTCCATTTGTGTAGAATAGAATCTTCTCCACTCTGATAGATCTCTATGACCTTCTTTCTCATTTGTTCCTGAATGTCTTTAGACCTGTCTTCACTTTGTCAGACAGGTCCTGTTTCAGTGATTTCTTGGTTGGAGACAGGTGTGGCAGCATCAGGCTGGGGTGTCCAGAGGATTTGAACTCAGCTTTGATAAACCACAGTTACCTCATGTTTTCACAGAATGACAATCAGTTTTTCACACACGGCAATA
This sequence comes from Oryzias sinensis, assembly GCA_037389245.1. Lineage (NCBI taxonomy): Eukaryota > Metazoa > Chordata > Actinopteri > Beloniformes > Adrianichthyidae > Oryzias > Oryzias sinensis. Next base: position 7,702,488 of record CM074508.1, on the reverse strand, counting down.
ACGGTTTGCTTTTTTCTCCTTTAATAATAAAAAGAAAACATTTGAAAACTGCATTTTATTGTTAGTTGTGTTGTCTTTGAATCATATGTAAATGTGTTTGATGGTAGGAAACATTTAAGTGTGGAAAACATGGAACTAAACCAAATAAAAAAGAAACCAAATATTAGCTTTTAAACTAAATATTTAGTTTAGAGCTAAATCTTAAACCTCAAACTAAATATTCAGCTCATATGCAGATGAAATTGCAGATAAGCAAACATGAACTACCAAAATAAAGCTGGATTTTCTCTGAGCTAATTCTTGCCAGACTCGTCGACCATGTCCTTGTGCGTTATTGATTCAAGACCAAACATTGAACAACCCAGTTTTGTAAACAGGCTTCCTCTAAGGGCATCGCCACACGTCGCTCTACACTCTTGGTGAACAGTGTTGGCTGGAGTTTGTCTGATCTAAACAATTCTTTCAGTTTTTAAATGCTCACAAGTTGAGGAATCCAGGGACATAAAATGGATTTGTCTGAATTACAAAGTCTTTATTTAAATTTGTTTAGAAGAGTAAGATTTTTGTTAAAAACAAAATTTGTTAAAAAGATTGTTGTTAAAAACGCCATGTTCACATATGGAACACACACATTTACCTCTACCGCCTAACAAATGTTCATGTCTTCTAAACTCTTTCACTTTTCCAAAAAGGTTAACTCTTAAGGAAATAACAAGCCGTTTGGCTACATTGTGTGAAAGTTTCAAGATTGTATTTTCAAGTTTGTTCCCACAATCACAAGTTTTGGACAGCAAGCAGATTTATTTATAACCAGGAAAAGGAGGACTGAGGGAACTTAGTGTTAGACTAGGGGTGTAGGGGCAAAAGTGTTTCCCCCTCAGGTTTTGCTGGAAAAAAACTATGACTCTGTGACAAATGAAACAAAAAATTGGGCGGCGCCACTCTAGATCCTAAACATTCTGTCCATTGAAAAATGTCCTAAAATGTGCATAAAACTTTAACTCTATTTGCATAGAACCATAAGGTCTTTTGAAAAGCCGTATTCAACCTAAATTTGTCAATCATTCCTGAACGTCTATAAGCTTGAATGGTGTTGTCATGGTTTGAGTTTCCTTTGTATTGGTTTTTGCTTTCTGTATTGTTCTGTTTCCTGTTTTATTTTGAAAGTCTCCTGTCTTGTCTGGTTTCTTGAGTTTTACTTCCTTTGGTCCCCATCAGCCCTGATCGTGTCCACCTGTGTCTTGTCTGCCCTGTCTGTATTTAAGTCTTGTCTCTGCCTTCCTCCTGTGTTGGTCCATTAGTATTCCTGTCTGGTGTTCATGCCATGTCTTGCCATGTTCCTCGTTTCTTGTCCCTCGCCACGTCACAGTGAGTTTTGTTTTTGTCATCCTGCTCTGCAGCGCTTTTTGTTTGTTTTTGTGCATTAAAACCTCTAGTTCCTGAACTGAGTCCTCCGCCTCTGCATCTGGGTCCATCCGGCTCTCGAGCCACCCCCTTCACCGTGACAGGTGTCTCGTGCCGAAACTATGCAGACGTTCATAGCTTTCAAAGAGCACAAAGTTTATGAAGGATTTGAGCAATTTCTCATTCATTTCCTACAGGGCATATTGTACTGAATATTTAAAAAACTATACGGTTTATGAATACTAAAAGTACTAGCAGTAATGTCCTGTTCGAGCTGAACGTTGTGCTACCACGATTGATGAAATCACTAAAACTACAAAGGAGTTTTTACTTGCCAAAAAACATGAATCACTATAGAAATACTCAAACACAGTTTTTAATCTTAATTCTCTCAATATATGAATCAATAAGTTCAAAAGGGGCCCAAGTCCACAATTTTTCAAAATAGAGATATTCTATGTTCTATGGTCTTCAAGGGAAAAACTCTTATGTATAAAAAGTCCCAAGTCTGTTGTAATGTATTGACTATGCTTGACATTTAAAATGCATTAATGCAGATTCCTGGCCTTGGGCCTCTTTTGTATGGATTCAGCTTTGTCCCATAGATGGCAGCACTAGTTATCCAATATGGCAGCGCCCCTGTTTAATTCAAGAAGGGCCCAAGTCCAGAGACTTTAGTTTGCTAGTCCTCTGAGATTATAAAAGTGAGGTGCTTCATATTGTAGCATTTGTAAGCTAGGAGCTGGAGCTAAATCTGGGTAAAGTATGAATCATTTGGTGTAGCCTCCCTTTAAGCTATGCAATTAAAATCATTTCCTGGAAACACAAACCTCTTGGACTTGGGCCCCTTTCAACTAACCAATTCAAATGTTCTCCATTTTGAAAAAAATGCTACAAGAACTTGTTAAAACACCAAAAAACGTCATTTTCATCTGAGTGGGGCTTTATACCTGCAATATAAAGCTTCACTTGTATTTCTGTCTGCTCCATCTTTTCCAGAGCTCTTTTGTGAGGCCTCACCCATCCACCTTCCTGTCTTTTCTGACTCCTCAATCAGGTTTCCTCCTCTGGCCACTCGTCCTTCCACTTCCTCTATCCATTTTTCTGCTGCTATCTCTCTGGAATCGATCATGTGGACTGGCACTGAGGCTTCATTATGCTCTCGCTCTCATATTTATTTCATAGCTGGCAGGCTTGAGGGGATGTGCGCCTGCTGGCAAGTGAGAGGGTGAATTTCCACATGTTATACTCTGCTGTGCAGCTCTTGGCAGCTGAGAGGCCAGCAGCCCTGTGAGCACAAACACCATCACAGCCACTTCCAGAAAATGGATGAATACAGAAATCAAAGGGAGCCCTGCAATCTGACAAATGAACTCAAAGCAATACATTACTTTCTGTAAACAGATGATGCGTCAAGAAACACCACCTGTCAGTTGTTTGTCATGCTTAAAAACCTGCAGGTCTGCTGCCTGTTCTGCTTAAAAACCACAAATACAAGAAACATGGGATAAATAATAAGGCATTAGACTACAAATCCCTCCCCAGCCAGCCAGACAAAGTGGGGCCCCATACGGTTTAAAAGTGGGCAGAGGATGTGGGCTCTGCCGTACCCGATGTTGTCCACCGGGCCTTGCCTGCCAGCCCACCGAGTCCCCACTTAAGCCAATGTGGTCAAACATAGATGTGTCCACCACAGAGGCCATGCGGGGCCACATTTTCTGCCCACTTTTATCCATATGGGGTCCACTTGGCCTAGCAGGCTGGCTCTTTTATTATTACTTTGTGCTGATCAAAGGCTCTGAAGTTTAACAAAACCTGTAAAATATCTGTGTCATGGTGCCTTTGGCAGTCTCTCCTCCCCCTCCCTTCTCTGCTCTGCTCTACTGATTGGAACCATCTGTGGACACTCACCTCATCTGCTACCAGCCTTCTTAAGGAGATCCAGCCTGAGCATTCATCGCCAGTTTGATGCTCTTAACGGTGCTTTAGTCTGGTCGCCAAGTTAAGTCTTGTTTACTAGTTACCATGTTACTTACCTCACCTTGTCACTCCTATCTCAGGTTCTTCACCAGGAGTGTCCACCTGGAATCCTCAATCTGACTGACTTATTTCTTCCCATAAATTTGAAATAGACCATTTATTGACTGTGGCTCTTACGGTGTGGTGCACCTTATAGTGCAGAAAATATAGTAAACTAGAAATACCTCATTTGTTTGATATGACTTTCTTGATTTGCCTTTTCTTGGATTTTTGAGCAAGCTGGCTGTGGCTCCGCCCATTCCCCTGTGGATCCGGTGGAGCAGTCACATCTGCCTGCATTTTGCTAGTTGGCATTCACTGTACATGAAGGGCGGACCTTATTACCTTATGGTGATAAAAATAGATTCTTGGGACTCTTATATCTTTGCTTGTGGTTCTTCACTGGATCTGGGTCCCTGCATGACTGTGACAGTCTACGCTGCATCTTGACAAAATAATCCCGTCTTTCCATTGGATTAGCTTTAGGAATCCATCTGATACACCAGATGAATCGAGTAAATGTAATCAGTTCAGAAGTCCCCCACGGCTCGCACGGTGGTGTAGAGGGTGACAAACGTCCCTCCAAACAAGAAGGCTTTGATTCAAATCCCAGCTGGGTCCTTTCTGTGTGGAGGATGGATGGATGGATGGATGGATGGATGGATGGATGGATGGATGGATGGATGGATGGATGGAAGTCCAATCCTCAGAACAGAGTCAGAAGAGTCAGATCTGAGCACAGACTGAATCCTGTCATGAAAATGAATCCATTAATCAGCTTTTCACATGTTTTTTTGCTCAAAGACCCTGAAAAACTGCTGAGTTTGACAGTCAGACTTCAACTGGACCTGGACGTTTGCTGAAACAAATAACAAGGAGTCACTTTTTTAATGCAAAATAGAGAATGTAAACATTTTCAGCACTGACGCAAAATCTCTGCATCTGCTGTTTCCCCCTCCCTGTTGATGGACTTTTCAAAAATCCCCTATGAAGAGGTCCTGGTCCCCTGAGAGAAGTGAGAAGAACGCTGGGGGAGGAGGGAGCGGGCAAGCAGTATGAGTCCTGATTAACCTTGTAAATGATTCAGTTTGTCAGCTGGAAGATTGAAACCCTGCTGCTGTTTATCCAACCTGCATGGATTTAAAGAGTGTCCTTCAGCCAATTACTCATGTCACCACACACTTGCACACACATGCGCAGAAACCTACAGCCTTGGATCAATGCCTTTAAGCTCCAAACAGAGAGGGAGACAGAGCTCTTACTTCTGACAGAAACATCACTGCTCTAGAGGAGATCTACATGGAGGAATGGACCAAAATACCAGCAACAGTTTGAGAAAACCTTGTGAAGACTTAAAGAAAAATCTGACTGCTGTCCTGGCCAATAAATGGTATATAACAAAGTATGGAGATGAACTTTTGTTACTGACCAAATACTTATTTTTCACCATAATTTACAAATAAATTCTTTAACATCCGACAATGTGATTTTCTGGAGTTTTTTCTCATTTTGTCTCTCATAGTTGAGGTTTACAACTCTGTCATCTTTTTAGGCGGGAAAACTTGAACAATTGGTGGCTGACTAAATACTTTTTGCCCCACTGTAGACGAAGAACCTTAATTTGATGCCTAATTAAATTTGATAGGTCATTGTATGAATGTATAACTGATGATTATAATGTTTTTTGTGTATTATTCCTATTTGATTGCTTGAAATAAACCATTTCAAATCAAATCAAATCAAAAACATCAGTGTAGGAGGAGAGTGGGAGGGTCTCTGAATGATCTCATGAACCCAGATATGGAGACGGAATTACCGATGCGTTCACAGAACCCTTCAAAAGAAATGAACCTGATCTCTGAACATCATCCCTGTTTTCCTTGCATAGTAACTACAGAGATATGCAGTCGGTGCTTCCATGCAGCATGAGGCTAAAGCTTTGGCGGTAGCTCCTCCAACACGTGTCAGGGGTGTCAAGTTTATGAACACATTTTTGGACAAGCAGCATATTTGACATGTGTCGAAAGAGACGTGTCAATCTGTATGTTCTTCAAAAAAAATTAAATAAAATCTTTCATTAGAAAAAATAGGCATACACAGTTTTGATATTGTATATGAATAATATATTTATAGTGTACTGCTTTAACTGTCCTGGTCTCAGTGAAGTAACTAAACCTGCAGTTACTCTCTGAAGATCTGAGTAGGATTACAAATGGCATGTAGTCCTTAATATACCACAATTGTCACCCCTGAGCCAGAAACGCTCATGGTTGTAAATATGTGGAACTCTCTGCACTAACATCTGATGACTTTATGGACGATGATGCTGTTTCTTTGATGCATTCAGTGTCTTCCCAGCTGTGGACACCATGATCCTGCTGTAAAAACGTCCTTGGAAAAGGAAAACCAGCCCATGAAATGCTAAAGTTATCTGAAACTAGAAATTTATTGTTCTGAGACTGACTGATGTTTTTGTTTTTTTAACCTTTGTGCTATCCGAGAACACGTCAATTGCTAGGGTGGGGTCATCTAGACCCCATAGGATGGCACAAGGGTTAAATACAAGAGTACCTGTACATGAGTTCATTCATTGAATGTGATAAAAACCAGAGGAAAAGGTTCAGATTCCACGACAGAAGCTTCATGTTCTTCTGCCAAATGTTTCCACTCAGCTGAAAGCAAACCCGTCTGTATTTCAAAACTTAATCAAATGTTTTCCTCATGAGCATTTAGGAAATTAAGGCTGAACGAGGTGAACTGACCAGCATGACTGAGTACAAACATAGCAGCTTCTTCCTGCTGCCAGCATGACACCAATCCAGGGAGACACCTGCTGCACCCCAGCTCATTGGCTGGCTATGTGCTCATCTGTTTGGATAGCAGTCTGCAGGGAGACGGGGGGCACAGGGGGGGGCAAATGACTGCAGATGAATGATGGAAACAGAATCTGACGGGATTTTAGAGCAACCGCGACGTCTCAGGGCTTCTACAACACAGAAGCTAAAACTGAAGGGATGAAGCTCTCAGAGGAAGAGTGGAAGAAGATGGAGGATGGTTTGTTTTTTCTGCTTTCATATGTTGTTGGGTTGCTTTTGTCTGAGGTCATGATACAGAAAACAGCAACACAAAGACATTCCAAGAATCCAAAAATCGGAGGAAAAGAAGTTCAGAGCGACAATATGAAGAAGCTCAGACCCCCAAAAAGCCAAGCTTCTGCTGCTTCACTAGGGGAGGGGTCCGCTGTAGGAGTATCCATTTATTCATTCAGACTTAAGTCCAGCGTGTAAACCCAGAATTTCAGTCTGAGGAGGATGGGAGTCTGACTGAACTACATTAACCTGCAGGATATCCTGCCATCAGCTCATTATGACAGACTCTAGTAATTATGATGAACTCTTAAGCTCCTCAAAGCCCAGTGAAGCTGAGAACGTAGATTCACACCCATTTCAGAGCAGAGTCACACAAACCAGAGGAGTTTCTTACCTTCACAAGACGAAGATGAAGACGCGGATCCGGTCCACACAGGAGGGCAGCGAGGAAAAGAAAAAAAGAAACCTTTAGTTAGATTTACAACAGATGAGAAGTCAGCTGCTTTTGCAGAACTGGTGTCAAGCTCAGGTCAGGTTCTAAAAATGTAACCTTGTCTTCCTGTGACTAACAGCATCTGTTTGATGCTGTTAGGTCAAACGCATGAATGTACGACTAAAACATTTAAAGATGATGATTACTTCATCCCAAGATTCGGCCAAAGCGGAAATTCTGTCTGTGGATTTTAGGAGCTGCAGCAAAACAAGAAGACAAATGTGTTAAAGTTAGCTGGAGGCGGTCCTGATGGTTCTGTCATCTGGGATGAACTGAAGCTGAATGGTGTCAAATGAAGGAAGTTCTGCAGAGGATTTCTGTTGCTAAACAGCAGAAGTCTCCAGGACCTACAGATCTGCTGAGATCCAATGGATTTGCGTAGTGAAAACAGATCCAGATGTTTACAAGAGGAAAACCTATGATCTAGAATTTACACTCAAATTCTCCAGATATATTATGCTGCATCTCAGAAGACCACAAAAATGACCACAATTCAATTGTTGCCCACCCATGTGTTTAAGTGGGCAAGACACGTGAGCCCACTGCTGCCGGTGGTTCCAGGTTGGCGCCATGCACGGCAGCAGAGCCGCCATCAGTGTGTAAATGTGTGTGTGTGAACGGGACTGTGACTGGAAAGCGCTTTGGGCCTTAATTAAGGTGGAAAATCTAACACCGTTTTCCATTTCCACAATGTGTTCACGTGAGATGATTTCTGTTTTATGTTCTGTAGGAACATTAAAGGAACCTCTTAGCCACACCCCCACCCATCTTCATGAACCAACCATGTCTGAAAAGTCCTGATCCACACATTTCTCCGTGCTACAATCATCGTCTCAGCTAACTGAAAGCTGGAAAACACAGTTTTTCAAAAGGATCCCTGAAAGAGAAAACGGCTGATAATGGGAGCAAAAGAGACGCTCTGTCAACTGGATTCCTATTCTAACCGTTTCCAGCTACTGTTGGGCGGAGGTGGGACATGTCACTGGTCTGTCAGAGGGCTTCCAAATCAATGGCATTCACACATATAGACATTTTCATCTGGTAACTCAGATCTGAATTGGTTTCAACATTTTACTTTTTTTTCTTTTTCAATTCTGTTTTATACATTTGATGCAAGCTTTAATCTTAAAACTGTCAGCATGTTGTGTTCTTAGCATAACAATGTCTTTTTATAATGTTGCACAGATGTTTATACTGCTTTGTACATGTTCTGCATTTAAATTAAGAACATGCCAATCACACTGACTTTCCTTCTTTTTACTTATGGAAATCTTTCCATGTTTTACAAATCGATGCTTTTTTTTCATGAAATATCTGCAGTTTAACAATTCCAGAGCATTTCAAACTGGTTAGCTCAGTGTTGGTTTGAGATATTTGAGTATAGTAGCAGCACTAGATTCTGGTTTTTCCATTGTTGGTTTTATAACCCAACCGTTAGTAACTCTGACTTAACATTCTGGTCATTCTAACACATCTTTAAGCTAAAAGCCTTTATCCGTTAAATCAGGGAAAACTGATAACCCAATCCTGCTGGGTCATGATAACCCAGTACTGGGTCCATTTCTGACCCAGCAAAAGAGTCACCATAGAAAGCAATTTGTGCTGCATGCTTCATCTTGCAGGAAAAGAGTCCCGCCCCCTGCAGGACGGGCCTGGGAGTTCTGAAAGTGCCCCCCAGAAGTCTGGAGAGAAAACAACGAAGTCTCATGGCAGCTTTTTAAATGCTGGCTTTGCCTTTTCTGCTCTGCCTGACAACTTGAAGATGCCGTGGAGGCCGATTGAAGCAGTTATCTGATGACTCCTACCACTGATGGAGAGGATGATCCTCTGGGCTGGTGGGAGATGCACAAGATCAGCGTTCCACAAGTAACTAAGAGAGCGTGTAAGTGTCTCTGGATGACAGTCACAAGTCCCCCCTCACACCGTCTGTTTAGCAGTCGTGGAAATTTACTGACTTGAATTCATAGTTATCCCATCGTGGGATACATAAAGTATCACTCATCACACCGTTCCTTACAAAAAACACACAAATGCACATCCATTCACGCACGCACACACATGCACACACACACACACATCCTCATTCACAGACGATTCCACAAATTTTCCTGAAAATATATTTGAATGTATTTCAAAATCCTTCAACCACAGAGTTCTGACGTCTCGTAGCTGAAACCACTGATCAAATGTCTGATTGTTGGACTCTCAACCACCAGCCGCCCCGCCCCCTTTCCCATCGCCTGTAGGCCGTAGGTAGAAAGTCGATAGCATCAGGCCATCAGAGTTATCAGTCATCGCCACACGGCGGCCATCTTTCAGACCTCCGACTGAAGGTCAGACGCACAAGCAGCTGTTTGCAGCCCCCCCACTGTGAGCTGGACCGCTTTGACTCTTAACACTTAATGAAAAAGAGAAAACTGGGGCCGTTTTTGTCCACAGCTCTGACATGAACTCATATTTAGTTTTGAATTGCTGCATTTACAGATACAGTCATGTATACCTGAAGTCTATAGATCGCTGCAAGATTCCCTTTTAATCAGCCTGTTGTTGTTAACTCAACAGCACCCCCTTTGCTCAACACCTTCACCAACCCACCTTTGTGTTCATAGCCCTCATTCAAGTGTTTGTTAATGTCTAAATAGAAATATAAGTATGGCTAGAACTGAGATGTCATCCTACATGATCGAGCCTCTTGAATATCATGTGGATGAAGCTCTGAATTGAAGATCTGGAGCACTGCAAACAGAAACTCATCTGAGCATTTGAATGATGCTCAGGCGATGAGCAAACGACCCTCTCTGTCACTGATCCTCAGAACTCACGAGGAAACAGAACAGAGCCCGTCGCTGGCCTGTGAGCTCAGAGGAACCTGATCCCACTGGCAGACGGGACCAAATTAAAATTCCCTCTCACAGCAGTCAGCATCCCCGTCGCCATGGAGACAGACTCCTGTCTGAAGTGAGAACATCTCAGCAGGTTCTGCTTGTGCAGCAGAAGACGATTCCACTTGATGCTGCACTCTCAGACAGAAAGGAACATTTTCTGTGAGGAAATGCTCACGGTGTTCTTAGTGTACTGTAGAAATGTTGTAAGCGTTTTTTCACTACATCTGCTGAACCATTATCTATACTTGATCTGGTCAAGATGGCCCATTTGCTGCAATCAGAAAAATAAAAATGAAACAATGATTGAACTACATTTACTATCTATAATGTTAGTTTGAAATAACGATGAACCCAAATAATTCTTCATGTAAAAAATAATTTTAAAGACGTGCTGAATGTCATTACAACAGATATCTGAAAGCAGATGAATGAGTTGTAAAATGAAACAGAGAAAAACTGTTTTCACAACATTTTCTTGTAAAATATGAAATTATTTGTTGCTTTAGAATAAATGCTCAAATGACAATGAACGACATAATTCCCTATTTTCAAAATGCTATTGTGGATTGTAAAAACTTAATGTAGATATTTGAATAAAATGTCTTAAGGAATCATGAATTAAATAATAAATCCTTATTTTGATGAGTTGAGGTTATTTATTCTATTTTTTTATGTATCTCTGGGCGCTGCTGGTACTTTAAATCTTTCACTTTCTAGCAGATCCTCTCACATCATCCATACACATCCCACACTTTAGTGAGGATTGCAGGAAAAATCTGCCAGAGGAAAATTATCTACATAACCTAGTTATTTAAAATTTACCTCACATGACAAAAAAAAAACAAGAAACTGAAAAAAGGAATGATTATCACAAACATCCAACATAACGAATGGGAAAGTTATTTAAAAGAAAAACAGTTTCAACTCGGAAGTTGTCTTTTTTTCTTCACCTCTCTTAAGCCTCAGTCACATGCACCATATAGGGGGTTAACTTAGACTGGGGCGGTGGGGTTTTAGGTGGAGGGTGGGTCCGCAGGCCTAAAGGAAGCAGTTCCATTGAGACTCATTCAGCCACCTTAAAGGACCTCATGAAAATGGGACATACCATTGTCATGCATGTGTTTTTGCTCTACAGGCTCACTGAGTGGTCTACCACAGTGGTCCCTAACCCCCGGTACTTGGTACCACGCCGCAGACAGAAAAGAAAACGCATACGCTAACTTTGATTATTTCCATCCTGATACTGAAGGAAGTTTTATTTTGGAAAACTACCAGATTCTGTTCATCACATCTGTCTGTCTTGACGTGTCGTGACTTTAAGCAGCTGCTTAGACTGCTAGGTTTTACAAGAGTTTTAAAAAGACAGATAAAACAAGAGTGGGTTGAAGAGAAATCCTGTCTGATCCCACACCTTTTTACAACACCTGATCATCTGCGTATTTCTTTACATTTTTGTTCAAAACATTCTCATTCCATTCTGCATAGCACCGATGCACATGTGACATTTCTAGCCTTGTACAGTTCCATCAGTGACATATGGTAGGTTTTTTTGAATACATGGTAACTTTGTTTTGTTTTATGAATGCCCTGCTTTTTGAAGTTCAGCTCTTATTTTAACTCATAAATCGTTGAACATGTGTTGTATGTTTATTGGATGTAAGTTATTTCTGGCTTTGAACATGGTGAGTGCTATTTTAAGTTTCACTAGTTCCCATAATTTCAATAAACCGCGACTTTAAAATTACTGCGTTTGTATGTGTTGGAGAAATGTATATAAGTTATCTCCTATTTGCTTTTATGCATCACCTAGCTATATAGGTGATATAATCATGTTTGCAGAAGTGTCTGTGTCCAAGTTTGTTTCACAGGAAGGTGGAGGTGAAACCCTTGGGGGAAACCCCCTATCTTTGCGTCTTCCCAGCAGAGTACTTGTGTGTTAGCTGTGTCTAGAATGAATCGAAGGACGCTCTGTGTTAGTTTATCCGTGAGAAAAGGCTTTGCAGGTCTGAAGATGATGTGGGAAGACTGTAAAAGATTGACGTGTCGTAGTTCATGTTATCTGATAGCGCTTTAGCTGTGTTCTGTTCCCCCTCCTTAGAGCTCAGCACATGTGTAAATGGAAAACCCAACAAACTTAATGAAAGGGGAGGCGACAGAATATGCCCCAGAGTGGAGAGAGATTGTTTGCTGGGTGTGATCTCTGTTCACTCTCCTCGTAAAGGTACCTTGGTCTGTTGTCGTTCTTTCCTTACGTAGTTATTCTGATGTTGGAGGTTGTTTTAACCCAACAGTATGTGTCCCATAATCCACTCCATGAAAAATTCCAACAGTTTTTTTGTAAGATATACAAACACTGTAGATTTGTTATTTAAGTATTTCTCCAAGCTTCTACACTGTACTGTAAGTATGGTAGTATTATGGATGCATATACTAGTACATGTGCTTTGTGAGTGTATTACGTGTTCTTCCCAAAACTGCTATACTTTTAGCAAGTTCAGCTCTGACCGGCTTAATTTGTGGCTTCCAGTTTATTTTTTATTTTTCCATAATGACTCAGAGGAACTCGATTTCAGTCACTCTTTCCAGAACATGAGTATCTATGCCAACTTTGATTTCTAAATCTGCAGGAATGTGGTGATTTTCAAAAATCATGAATTTAGTTTTGTTAACATTGAGTGAGACTTTATTTTAATCAAACCATTGTTTAAATATCTATATTAATCTTTACAAACCTAACTCTGTTTTTACTAACTCAATCCTTTGAAACTGAAGCACTTCGCTCAGTGAGGAAACTGACTTCTGAATGTTTTACACATGGAGATAATAAAGTCACAGTGGATTCATCTTTCTATTTACATTTAGAAAACACCAGTTTTACAACGGTTGTGTTGTTTTATTTTATTTAATTTATCCTTCACACCGCAAAAGTTGGACTCAGCTGAAGTTAGCGTCTGGTTGTTAGAATCCACTTTGACGTTAAAGAGAAAATCTTCATCACAAAATCTAGGTTTAAAACCACCACAAACATTTGACAGAGAATGAAGATTCAATCAAATAAAGTTGATGATTTGTGGAAACTTGTAAAAGGACATTTGTGAATATTCCTACAGCAAGGGTGGATCAGGCTTCCATCTGTTAGTCGTAGTTAATCAGCTAGAGTTGTAGTTAAGCAGCTTTACTGCTACCTACAGGACAACTGCCACTTTGAAGACTTTCAGTCGAGGTTTAGACCCCACCACAGTACGGAAACTGCACTAGTTAGAGTCTCTAATGACTTGTTATTGGCCTCAGAAAAGGGACTACTTTCTATTCTGGTCCTGTTGGACCTCAGTGCAGCCTTTGACACTATCGACCACAGTATTTTACTCCATAGACTAGAGCAGGACATAGGGATCAGAGGATCTGCTCTCCAGTGGTTTAAATCCTATCTGTCCGATAGGTATCAGTTCGTTAATGTAAATGGCCATTCCTCTCAGTGCACTCGAGTCAACTATGGAGTCCCACAGGGCTCAGTCTTGGGACCGATCCTGTTTACGCTTTATATGCTACCCCTAGGAAACATAATCAGGAAACACAGCATTAATTTTCATTGTTATGCCGACGATACGCAGTTGTATTTATCCATGAAGCCTGACCAGAATGACCAGATAGAGAAACTGAACGCCTGCATCAGTGACATCAAGACCTGGATGACAATTAATTACCTCCTCTTGAACCCAGAAAAAACTGAGGTCATTATACTTGGACCTAAAAACCTCAGAGATGCTCTGTCTGCTCAGATAGTCTCCCTGGATGGCATAAGTATAGCCCCCAATTCCACAGTTAGAAACCTTGGGGTTTTATTTGACCAGGATTTATCATTTAAGGCTCACATATCTCAGGCATGTAGAACTGCCTTTTTTCACCTGCGGAATATTGCTAAGATCAGAAATCTACTTTCTAAGAGTGATGCTGAAAAACTCATCCATGCATTTGTTACGTCTAGACTGGATTACTGTAACTCCTTGTTAGCAGCGTGTCCTAAGAGTTCCTTAAGAAGTCTCCAGCTTGTTCAGAACGCAGCAGCTAGATTGTTAGCTGGAACTAGCAGAAGAGATCACATCACTCCTGTGTTAGTTTCACTTCACTGGATCCCAGTTGATTCTAGAATCAAGTTCAAGATCCTCCTGTTAACCTACAAGGCCTTCCATGGAATGGCCCCGTCCTATATTAAGGACCTCATAGTCCCTTACCATCCAATCAGAACACTTCACTCACTAATTGCAGGACTGCTTGTGGTTCCTAGAATTAGTCAAAGTACGGTTGGAGGTAGAGCGTTTAGCCACCAAGCCCCTGTCTTATGGAATAAACTCCCAGCTCATGTAAGAGAGGCCGACTCAGTTTCTACATTTAAAGTTAGACTTAAAACATTCCTCTTTGGACAGGGTTATTGTCAGGCTAGCTAGTGTTCAGATAATATTTAACTCACTGTTAATTTGTTTAAATTAAACTTAACAATAACAATAAAGTTGTTAGTAGGCTGCAAGACGTTTGAAGCTGGGGTAACTATGGTGCACTGGGGTTCTGTCCTCTTTTCTTTTCTACTTCTACCCCTCCTCTCCTCTATTCTTGATCATAATTTATCATTTAGTTCTCCATGTCTCTGTTTGCTGCAGTGATTCATGTATTGTCCCTCTTTCCCCTCCTGGGGAGTGGGAGTGCTTCCAGACTCCTGTTGGCTCATCCGTGCTCCAGTTCCTGACCGAGTACCTCGTCTCTGCTCCTACTCCTACACCTGGCTGTGGATCCTGTGCCTGGCTCGTCTCTGCTCTGTACCTGGCCGTGTACTCCTTCATGTGGACACCCCTGAGGTTTCTTTGTTTTTTCCAGAATCCGTTTTTTAGGAGTTTTTCCTTACCGCAAAAGGGGGTCTAAGGGCAGGGATGCCAGTATAGCTTAGTCAGTTTGTTAGTTCAATTCAATATTTTCCTGTTGAATTCTATGTATTCATGATCCGTTGATTTTATGTTTAACTTTTTAAATTGCCTATACGAAAGCCCATGGATATGACTGTTGTTGTGAATTTGGGCTACAAATAAAATTGAATTGAATTGAATTGTTAAGAAAGGTGTGAACAGAAAATGTTCGTTATCTGTAAAAGGAAAATTAAAAGTCTACTGATGTTTCGAGGTTGTTTTAAATAAGCGTCTTGTAATAGCATTTTAGTTTGAAAAATAGGTTTTCAGAAACTGGACACTCAAAAATATTGAAGGCAAACTTCGGCCTGTTCAGACCGGCCTGTGAAAATATTGTCTGACGTTAAATGGAACGTGGCCTAAAAAAGTTTGAAGACCAGTAGATTCAGCCCAGTATGGATTTATTTTTGTAATTCTCCCTTTTTGTATAACCTGGTTGTGGCTTTTAATTTGAAGGATGTAAGGACACACTAAACCGGAAGTCTGTATGCAAGCAAACATGAAGGCTGCATTAAAAAAGGGTTAAAGGTTTAAAAGAAGCAAACGTTTACAGTATCTGTCGGTATTTGCTTGTTTTGTTGTACGCTGAGGACCCCTTGAAAGATGACACATCTCAAGGGGCTTATCCTTCAAACAAATACATTGAAATTTTATTGTTAGATAATTGTGTTAAAAATACAGTTACATTAGTTGATTTACTTCAGAGGTTAAATACAAGTAATGTAACGTCAAGTAATGAATAAAACAAAAGGGTTGAAATGGGGAATACAGCGGTGAGAGATGTAAAATATATCTGTATTTTTGGTAGCTCTTACAGTGTGTTCACACACACACACACACACACACACACACACACACACACACACACACACACACACACGGTGAAATAAAGGCTTGTGAACCATCAGTTTGAGAGACCATCTTTTCAACCAGGAAAGCTACAACCAGTGCTCTGATATGTTGTACGGGTCACCTGCATGCCCTGTACAGGTTTGCTCACGTTTCACCAGCAGACAGTCCATAGCGCTCTGTAAGGTGCAATCGTGACTAAACGTGTTACGTAAACTTATTGAGAAATGAAGAGGACAGAGGCAGGAAAGGCGACTGTGGAAGCAGGTATAGGCCAGACGTGGACACGTGCACTTCTGGCCGTCAAACAGGATCTGAGTCACAGTCAAGCGGGATGAGCCGATACTGCAAA
This sequence comes from Oryzias sinensis, assembly GCA_037389245.1. Classification (NCBI taxonomy): domain Eukaryota; kingdom Metazoa; phylum Chordata; class Actinopteri; order Beloniformes; family Adrianichthyidae; genus Oryzias; species Oryzias sinensis. Next base: position 7,686,442 of record CM074508.1, on the reverse strand, counting down.
GCTTGGAGCATTCCATCTTCAGTTATTCAGAGCCTTGCCTTTGTTCCCCAAACCAAACTTCTCCAAAACCATGTTATTGTCACACACAACACCACACTAACACACTCAACAATCAGCCTTCTAACAATGAGAGAAGTGTTTTTGCAGACATGCCCGTGCACTGAAGCTCTCCGACCGTCTGAAGAGCCGTCTGCACCCTTAATGAGGCTAGAATCATCCATAATTAAGGAGCAGAACTCTTAACCCAGTTACAGGAGGGGGGGGTCCTTATTAAACATCAGAAACCAGCCAATTAGAGGGCTTCAACTCCGACTGATGAGAGACTGCAGGACGAACCGATGCCTGAGCCGTGTGTGTCAGAGAGACGGCCATGTTGACAGATAGAAATGATAGCAAACCCACTAACCAACCAACTAAACCCAAATGTTTCCAGTAGACACTACTAACATTCACAGGAAGGGATCCGGAGACCAGTGACCAAAGAGATCTTTCAAATTAAAAGCTCACCTGAACTGTAGTTTGGATGAGAGAGCTTTTGTCTCTGACTGTGTTCAAATTCCCACCCTAACCCCAAACTACTACAAAACTATACAGTGTGTATACTGTGTGGTGTCCTGGATTTCAAAAGCAATTCGGAAACCATGCTCACTAGGTTATTTTAAAGGCAGATATGACGTGATCAGTCACACAAACTTAAAATCTAATTGCTATAAGCGTTTTACAACGATTATTTATGAGTTCACTATCTTCTAGAGATAAAACAGTGATGATTTATAACAAAAATAAATGTAAATACATTTTTTTGGCCAAAATTTTTCAAACCCAATGCACTGTGGTCCATATTTCCCTAGTGAGCATCGATGCACACTGGTTTTTCTGAGAGACTTCTGAGAAATTTCTAGGGCTCTGGATTTTGGAATTGTAGATCAGACAACTCTAGAAAATGACAAACACACTATATGGTGGGTAGGAAAGGAATTTGGACACAACCTATGTTTCTCTGGTGTGGTGCACTTGCTATGCAGATGGACTTTTGACAGACCAAAAAGAAGGGAACGAAAGTGTTTTTTTATTAGGATCATTAAAAATGTCTGCTGGTGTAGTGAGGAACTTTTCCCTCTGCTTGTTTTTATTCATCTTGGTCAGAGCTCATTTTGTAAAACAGCCCCAGCCAATGAGCAGCAGATGGAACTTTTTTGAAGACAGTTAGGTCTGCTTAAGTTCCTATGGGTGTTTGAAAGCAAACCAAACCAGCACTATCTGTTTTGTGTACATGTCGACAGATGGACATTTTTGCAGCTAGCAGGTGTGTTTGACACTTGGGTGTGTGTGTGGACAGGCTCCGCCCTTTTTTGTACTGCATTTGAGCCTTACCATGGTGATTAACAACCAGTAAACTTGTTGCTTTATGCTGCTTCATGGTCTTATCCCCCTTCCCCTCCTACTATCACCCTCCTTCCCCCCATCTCTCTAACGTCCCTCTCTCTTCTTCCCCTCTTTCCTTTTCCGTCCGGTCCAACACCAAAGATCTTCAAACATGTTTGAAATTAATAAAGTTTGGCCCCAATTACAAAAGGGGTTTATCCAGACATACCTTTGGTTTGTCTGAAGATTAATAACCCCTCTTGTTAAAGTAAAATATGTCCAACACAAGAGGCCCTCAGCTCTCATCTGTCTGCCCAGCTGTTGGACAGGACAAGTTAAAAAAAAAAAAAAAAAAAAAAAAAAAAAAAAAAAAAAAAAATGAAAGCAAACCAAACCAGATGAGGAGGGGAGTTGGTATTCATCAGCGGTCCCTCTCAGTTGCATGTCTCATAGATGTAGCATCTTCGAACAGCTGCTCTAAATTCCTGTCATGAAGGCGACTAGTTTCAAGTCCATTACGATTTAGTTTTCATGATGTGATGAATACGTTCTACCTTTCCAGCCTCCCAGCAGCGAGTCAGAGGACCGCGGCTGTCTGAGCCGAGGCGGCTGGAAGCATTCAGCTGAAAACTAAATTGAGGCAGAAGCCGACATTTTGATGTTTTGATGGACAGCTGAGGCTCACTGAGACGAGTCGCAGGCCTGCCGACTTCATGGGGTGTTATGAGAGATGAGAAACGGCTCGCTCCAGACCCCAAAAGCTTTTATTAATGATGGAAAAAGGAAAATATTGGATGTTTCTGCTTTCCTTACTTTGTAAAAAAAGAAGTGAGTTTTTGTTTCCACAATGTTTCATCTTCAGCACAGAATGAAAGAGAGCTGTTTTCACACCTCCGTGGTTTTCAGCTGCTCTGCTCTCATGCTCTTTATTTTTCTCTGTATTTATCTGTTCTGCTCTGCATTCGTTTGTTCCTCTCTGCAGAGTGTTGGTGCCTGCGGTCCTCACACCAAGCACAAGCGCCTTTTTACCACGGCACTTTAAATTTCACGCTGTTGTGTAACGCGTCTACTTGCTGTGTGGGTGTGTGCGGCTCCTTAGAGGCGATGAAGAGCCTCCTGGGTTTCGCTGCAGGTCCAACAGACAGACCAGGACCAGTTCTGCTGAGCTGACCTTTCAAACATTATGGTGACACTGCCTTTCTGTTAAAAATAAACTCTATAAGAATGTTTGGAACTTCTCAAAAATCCTCTTTCTTTGTGGGGTATGGTGGGGGTTTGCATGTTCTCCTCATGCATGGGGGGTTTTCCCCAGGCAGTCCAATAACCTGGCTTTATTTGACTGCTTCTGACTTCTCTCTGAAGTTGACATCGGGCACATGTGGAACGTTCAGGAACGCACTAAAGCTGCATTCTTGAATGCGCTGTAAGCATAACGCTGAGCTCACACCGGCGTTAAATGAAAAGTCAGTGTAAACGCCTGTAAACCTGAGTTTTGAGCTTCAGAACTCTTCCCATTGTTTTAAGTCCGTTATGCGAAAAACAGCTTCATTTCAAGGTTCAAAACAGTTCATTGAACGCATTTTCAACTGCTTGAAGGTCAAACGGCTGAACTTTGACCAATCAGAGACTGGTGTGGTTCACTTCTATGCAAAATGGACCAAGAAGAAGAAAACTAAAGTAACCACAGCTTTGGTAGTGAAATATGAGGAGCATCCTTTTCAAAACACGGAAGTGTCAACTGCTTGAAAATTCCAGCTGAAATTCGATGACACCAAGTCTTTCATTTATCAGAATAGAGCTGTGAAAGAAAAGGCCTGGAGGAAGATTCACCAGCTTTGCACCTCCACGACATTTCACACCAAGCTTCTTCCAGCTGTAGGTGGCGGACATGCACTAGTAAACAGTAAAAAAAAGAAGTAGCTCCCTGCTCCTCTGGTGTGAACACCACATGCTTAAGGCGTGTTCATCAAACTGGGTTATTGCATTCTTGAACCCTAAACTGGTGTGTACATGAAAATGCTGTCCACAATAAACTGTCTACATAAAAACTCACTGTAGTTTACTACAGCCACTGGAATTTCTACATTACCCCTTACTTATTGTAAGTAGTAAATATTCAGTACTTTGGTTACCAATGACTCCTACCTCGCTACCTCAGAGGTGAAACCTTCACTAAATAAAATAAAATACAAATAAAGAAAGAGCGGATGTCATCATCGCCTCAATGATGACATCAATCTACAGCTGGCCTGGTTAACGTGTCACAACAAACACTCAAACCTTTGCAAAGATGGATGGCTAATGTGTGTTTGGAGAGTGTGTGTGTGTGTGTGTGTGTGTGTGCTTGTGCGTGTGTACGTGGTGTGCTTGGCGCAAGGTGTGTCTGTGTGTGTGTGGTGTGCGTGCATGTCTGTGTGTGTGTGGTGTGCGTGGCGTGTGTAAGGTCTGTGTGTGTGTAAAGGCATGTGTATGTCTGTGTGTGTGGTGTGGCGTATATACAGTGTGTCTGTGTGTGTGTGGTGTGCGTGGCGCAGGTATGTCTGTGTGTGTGTGGTAAAGTGTAAGGTGCGTGGCATGTGTGTGTGCGTGTATGTGTGTGTGTGTGTGCGTATGCGTGTATGCGGGTGTGTGTGTGTATGTGTGCGTGTGTGTGTGTGCGTGTGTGTGTGTGTGTGTGTGTGTGTGTGTGCATGTGTGTGCGTGGCGTGTGTGTGTGTGCGTGCACGTGTGCGTGCATGTGTGCGTGGCGTGTGCGTGTGTGTGCATGTGTGCGTATGCATGTGTGTGTGCATGTGTGCGAGTGTGTGTGTGCGTAAGGCAGCATGTGTGCGTATGCAGTGCGTGTGTGTGTGTGTGTGTGTATGTGTGTGTGTTGTGTGTTAAAGGTGTGTGTGTGTGTGTGTGTGTGTGTGCGTATGTGTGTATGTGTGTGTGTGTATGTATGTGTGTGCGGCGTGTGCGTGTGTGTGTGTGTGTGTGTGTGTGTGTGTACTGTGTGCGTGGCGTGTGTGCGTGTGCAGTGCAGGCAGGCATGTGCGTGTGTGCGTGTGTGTACAAGGCAAAAAGTGTAAAGGTGTGTGCGTGTGTGTGTGTGCAAGTAGCTGCATCATACTGCAGATTCTTTGAGTGGGGCTGTCTCACTTTGTGATGTCACAAATGAGGACAGCTCCACTGTTTTGTGGGTTGGGAGGCTGTGGTCAGAGAGCAGGTTGTTTGTTGAGAGGTAATAACATTATAATACACTCAAAAAGTGGATTTTCCTTGATACAGGCCTCTCAATGTTAATATGTCGCAGAGAGAGGGGAGACTCCATTGGCCTCTCTCTTCTTCATCACTGACACAACATCCACTCCTCTTCCCACTCCAGCACAGACCCACACTGATGCTCTGAGAAACGCTTGTAGACAAGCCACACTAAATCTGGCATTCAGTGTCAATCTTTTAGAAAAGGAGTTTCCAGTCTTTGTCCATATCTGGTGGCAGAGGCATTGGGTTTTTCTTAGACTTCAGGCGTTAGTTGTATGAAGAGCTCCCATCCTTTCTTTCATCAGGAGACGTTTTTTTCCGACCTTTGCTGAGAAAGGCCAAAAGCCTTTGACAACTAGAATGACTTTCAATTATTTTCATTCCAGATCATCTCTATGTCTGACTATATCTGGTTACTATGGCAATGTGGAGCGACCCATTCTCATCTGCTGTCCGGCCAGCCATCTCTGTTCTGCTTCTATCCTTTCAGAGCTGAATACTGATCTCTTTTGTGGGCTATCAGTTTAGAAATCCCCTTCGGTTCATGCATGAGTCACTTTGACTCTTCAATCACTAAATTGGCCCCTTTATGAAAATTAAATGGACTCTGTTGGTTAATTTTCTGGACAGACAGCAATTAGTGGAGGAGGTGCAACCCAGCCCAATTTCCTTTTGAAAAGTGATCCAGATGAAGCAAAAAAAAAAACTATTACTTCATAATGTTTTAGCCAAAACAAAAGGATACGTGCAACATTGCATGAATAAGAATCTTTGGTTACCCTTTAGTTCTCCTTCAGATCCAGATTAATATGCTGGTTGCTTTATTCCTGTTGGATGGACGGCAGATCCTTCTGACAATGTTGACACATCCTGGGTCAACATTAGGATGTAGAGAGGCTAACTTGGATTCAAAGATGTGTGTTTAGTGAAAAACTGAATTGGATTAAGTTAATAGTGAGGGCAAATGATGCAGAGTTAACAATCTGAAGGGCGGTTAAAGCTATTCTTATGTCTGTTTTCAATGTGATTTTCATTTCTATTATTTTCTACTCTGAAGAATCCATGGGGTCAAATTTGGCCTTTTTAATAAAATGTTATTTTAACGTTTTTATTTTTTTTCATTTTTTGGTTCCTTTTAACTGCTGCTTCCCAAAATCCCAAACAATAACCAAACTTGTTAAAATAACTATAAAAGCCTGAAACAAATGCTGCTGGATTCTCGCAAATGCAATCGGGGGTTTGAGAAACGACCAAACATGTCTGTTCTGGCCCCAGTGCAATGGCTAAGAAACAAAAGAAAAGATGCATTCCATAAAGTCTGTTTTAGTTTGGTTTTCATTTTTGTTGTTGTCAGAAATTAGACCGAGCCCATGCATTTAGCTATAGCTGGTTGCTGCACATTTGCCTTATATCGTGTTTATTTTAAATAATAAAGTTTCCAGTCATTTCCATCCACATTTAAAGAAGACATAAGACTGTCTTTAGAATAGAAATGTTCCAAAGATGTTTGTCAGGGGATGGATATGTAGGAGACAGCAGACAGTGAGGACCTGTGGAGACAGATGAAAGAGTCTGGAATATTAGGCTCTTGTAGAAAGTTAGCTGTTCACGTCAGAGAACAAAAGTCTAAAACGAGACGTTCTGATTGAATTTGGTTCTAAGATTGAAAGTAATCTGATGGACAGGAGAAGCTCTGGACTCATGACAAAAAGTATTTGTGTTGTCAGTCAAGCAGATTTTATAGATATTATTTCACTTGCACGATTTTTGTCAAAACGTTTCTGCAGTTTTAATAACTGACTAAAGTTGTGTCACAAAGATTCGTTCTGCTGCTCGTAAAGGGTTCTTTGGAGAAAACTGCCTGAAAAACTGTTCAGTCCTTTTCTTAATGGGACATAGAACTGTTAGAACTAGATAGTAATGTGATTTAAATGTGAGTGCTCTGCCTGAAGACATTTGGAAAAGTCTGATAGAAGCAGGTCATAGGCTCCCATTAGCTTACAATGGATTTCTTTCTTTACTGTTTGCTTTGATGTATTTTACCGTTTTTAGTCTGACATTAACTTTGATTGATTTGATAAAAAGCAACAATGAAAAGATTAGATGTGGAAATGAAGTGCAGGTTAATTGTAGATTAAAACCAAGTTCCTCCGGCCGTTTGTTCTAATGAAATAAACCCCACTTTGAATGGGAGACGCTGGAGTCCGTCATTGATCATTTGAGCCGCCACGTTCAGAGGTGAAAATGATAATTATACAGTTATGTCCTCAGAACAAGAGCTCCTGATTGCAGGAGCCCCACCAAATGGGAAGGTAATGGCGACGCTCTGATGTCAGAGCTGCTTTAAATACGGCACTTTGTCTTCTAAGAAACCATTAGAGCTCCGTCTGACTGACACCACTTCAATCAGCGTTTAAAACTTATTCTTTAACAAAGTTCAAAAAGAAGACATATGTATTATAGAGTCCACTTGACTGTATTCTACTCCCTATACTAACATTTCTTATTATAATCTTTCTTTATGATTATGTTATCTCTCGTCAAGTCTCAAAACTCCTTCTGTCCATCTGGTTCCTGTTTAATTCTCCAGAAGGATCTCAGAAGATGCGCTCACATCTTTACTTATTATTTTATATTTTTTAATAAACCAGAAATTTGGATCCACAAAGATTTAAGTTTCTTCTTCTCTGGGGTGGAGATAGATTCTCTGAGGACCCAATCAGAATCCTGAGAACTATGCCAGTCTTATTAGGTTGGTATCCATTCACACAGTAAAAGAACAAAAGATCCAAAACTGCAATTCCAACAGCTGCCTCTAGCTCTATCCAGGATGAAGCAAAGCAGCCGCTCCAGTCCTCTGACTATCAGACATGATAGCCTGCAGCTCCTCACTGCACCACGATTACCCAGCAGACATGCTCAAAGTTTTTCATCATTCCTGCTTCTTCAGATTCATGCTGTGGTCGTCTTTCTCTCCTTATAATACACTGACTAACCTCACAGAACTCTCTACCTTCAGTTCTCTTCTTGTCTTTGGTCTGTCAGCATTCATTCTGAGGTGAAGTGGACCAGAGTTCACTTGTTTGGTCTAAATCAGAGGTCCAGGTGAACTTTCAGAACTTCAGACCATTGGGTCTCCTGTCTGGGCCCCATTGAAGGAAGAGACTCCAGACTCGGGGTGGAGCCTCAGGGTAGTGTTGGATGGTAATGGAATATTTCTGGGACAGGTTGAGAAAGGGTTCAACAGTAGTACTGTACAATATCTGGCATTTAAAAAAAAAAAACACGTGGACAACCCCCCCCCCCCCTTTGAAGCTACAAAACAGCCCATCCTGTAATGAAAACTGGGATATTAAGATACCAGAATAAACATCTACATTTATTTTCACAGCTTTAGCCTGTGAAAGTCTGAATTATAAGCTCCAATGAAGATGAAAAGTAAATCCCTAAATATGTCCCACACCTAGGTGTTAAAAATTTGTTCTCCGCATTTAACCAAGCGGTGAGCTGCAGACACAGCCACACTCAGGAATCATTTGGTGGATTTAACCCCCCAATTCCAACCCCTTGATGCTGAGTGTCAAGCAGGGAGGCATTGGGTCCCTTTTTAGCCTTTGCTATGACTCGGCCTGGATTTGAACCCACAACCTTCCAGTTACAGGGTGGACACTCTCCCACAAGGCCATTGAGCTGGTCAGTCACTGAGCTAGAAAAGATTATAAATGAATTAAGTCTGTGGTGATCCCATCACATGATTGAAATCGGATGTTGTAGCCTGATCACGGGTCGGACATTCAATTTTTTCTTCGAATAATCACCACTTATTATTCCAGACATTGTGTCAGTTTGAGCAGCAGGCGCACAAAAAGAGTTCAGTAAAGCTGGCGAGATATTGACAGATTCAGACATCCGGGATCAAAAACTCTTTAAAAACAGGTTTTAAACTGACAGCAAGTTTCTTTCTGGGCTTGTCTTAATGCAAACAAAAACCCACAAAGGCATTTTAACAGAAAAAGTGTTTTTTTTGTTTCTTCTTAACCAAAACAGCGCTCTCCTGCTGCCAACAGAGACATGCAGATTGCAACTAAGGATGAAGGGGATTTAACCCTTTTTTATTTCGATCGGGACTCGGTATTGGCAGATTCTTCAAATGAAATGACTCGGAATCAGATAGGGCCCCAAAAGACCTGACTGGAAAATGCCTAAACAGAAGCAGAGACCCGTGAAAACGACGTATCTGTTAAAGTTACTGTCACTTTGTTAAATGTTTAGAAGACTCAAAGAGAACCAAACTCCAAAACAACTGCAGCCTTGATTTCATACAAATTCCTCTTAAGTGGTGAAAATAGACACAAATGGAGACCTACAGACACTTTAGATACAGCTACAACAACAAGAAGTTACATAGTGATATCAGACAAACACCTGCTGAGAGTTGGGATATGGACGGCGGTTTTCTAACTCCTAGCAGAAAACCGCCGTCTCACTCTTCAACAAAAGAAACAGCTGCAGCATGAAGTCCAGCATGTTTGACGGACCCTGCGTGTTTCAACCATTACATATATATGTAATGGTTGAAACACGCAGGGTCCGTGTCGTCAGGTAATCAGCAGGACGGTATTTTGAGCCCACTGTGGTAGAGCAGCCTTCCCTGTTGGTCACATGGTTGACCATTTTTGGGGGAAAAAACGTAAGTGAAATAAAAGTAAGAGTTTTAAGAGATAAACTAATTGTCAGTGTAATGTTTTGACTGTGGTAACTGAACCCCATTAGTAAATGACTGCAGTGTTTCCAACCACGGCCCACAGGGAACACAGTCATGCATATTTCCATGATGCCCTGCTGTAAACACACCGGATTCAGACCATCATCCAGCTCTGCAAGCCCCCGATAAAAGCAGTCATCCAAATCTGGGGGGTTTGAGCAGAATGGGACTGTAAAAGTGCAGGACTGTGTTCCCTGAGGTCCAGGGTTGGGAAACACTGGATTAGAGTATAATTAAATTGAGGATGAGAAAAGTTGGGTTACAACGGAGATCGATACAGGGAAGCCTTGAAATTTGTTTCCTGATGGACAACAGATGCATTTAGCATCAAAGTTTAATCTCCCCTCAGGGGAAGTAGACTTTAATTGGATTAGCATCATCTTCAAATGTTTGCTCATAAAACTGCTGGACCCTAAACCCATTCTAATTATAGCCTCTGACTCGGACTATGGATCACATAGATGGTAAACATGACTACCTTTGGGTTCATAGAAGTGCTTAATAAAATAAAAAAACATTCACTCTTAAAACTTGCTGAACATTTGTTAACATGAAAAAAGTACATTATCAAAGAAAGCTTTCACTTGGCAAACTGCAGCGTCCGTGGAGGTCAGAGGTCACCTCAACATTAGACCTATTTCTAAGCTTGACTTCATAGTGTGACTGGAATTGAATTTTAAGATGTGAATTCTTGGAAAGGCATATTATCTTACTTTTTATGCTTTATTAAAATGGGCTTTATGAAAATGTGACATTAAACTTGTTTTTTTTAGAAATGTTTTTGCAGCGTATGATTTACGTTATCGTGGCCTTTTATCTTTTTGCGCCACAGATCAAACTTCAGCCTGAACAGGCTTTTTTAACTGGTCTTTTCCCCTGCTGTAGACTCTGGTGTCCATCGCCAGCACCCCAGGTGTGCCCCCCCTCATTCTCAGGAAGGAGCTGGAGCTTGTTGGAAGACTCTTTTTCTATCATTGTCTCTGACCTTCAGCCGAATCCACAGTGTCTTCTTTGAGAATCATCACCTGACTCTGCTGTGTTTCTCTGCACTTGTGCATCTAAACGTGACTATTGTCAGCGATACTAAACTTCTTGTCCTCTATGAATTAGGTCCCTGTTACTATGGGAACTGGGTTCCCAAATTTTCCATGCAATTCAGACAAGTGAGATATCAGTAAAATGCTGCTAACATATCCTGTAAATCAGTTTGCAACATTGGTTTGACTTGTAAATATACAATGAAAATGTTTCCATAAAGAGGCTGCTTGGTTTGATAGAAATGCTTAGACCCTGATAACAAGTTCTCTACTTCTACCTAAAGTCCATGAACGTGCCTGTTGGGTAGAGAAGCTAAAGTGAGACCCCCAAACTGGCAACCACTCATGACGTAAAAATGAATTCCACCAAGTTCATGTCTGTGTACAAAACATGATTGTAAGAATCAAGAGAAGAAATCTTTTTGAATCCATGAACCATCAATCATGGGTTGGAGCCGTCCTTTTCCCTAAAGGGACATTTCACTGACCTTTAGTGGTGGGCAAAGTCAAAGTTGTTGAAATTCAACTACAAATACAACATTGACGTAAAGTCAGGGGAGGCAGGTGAAGAACAGCCTTATCAAATTATAGCTTAAAAAATGCATAAATTAAATAGGGGGAATATGCTGATTTATCAAAAATAAAGATCAAATATTATGTCTTATATATTCTATGATTACTGTTTCCTCTGTGGGTTTTCAACAGCTCTAAAAAAGAATCAAATTTAGAAATTCCTGTTCAAATACTCGAGAAAGCGGCAGGTGAGGCACCGACCACCCATGCCTCCCCTACGCCCAGCCTGCACTACCACACTGACCGGAACTGCAGCGGACGCAGGCGCTTTACTGTTTTGGTCTTTCTATTGTCGTCAAAGACGCTTTATTTTTTTTTTCTCGCCAACTGTCTGATTCCATTGATGCCAGTTTGTCTGGCATCATTTCCTAAATGGAGGATTACGTGTCTAAACGCAGGAATTTGTTTAGACACGTCTCTGGCAGTGATCTCCATTAAGACAGAGACAGGGAGGGATATGTATTCAATATTTATTCAATGTATATATTGATGATCTTTCTACTGAATTAAATCAGTACTAAACTGGGTGTGTAGTTGGATGTCAGATTTTTAACCATCTTATGTATGCTGATGACCTTGTCATTTTTAGCCCGTACAGTGCGGGATACTTTTAGAAGTTTGCTCTGACTATGGCAGAGACATTGATATTAATAACAATCCTTCTAAAAGCAAAATAATGATTGCTAGGACCAAAGACGGCAAAAATGTAAACTTTCCTGTTTTTAAGCTTGTGGAAAGCCTTTGGTACAAACTTCAATATCAAATATTTTGGACATTTTATTACTGATGATTGGTGGGATGACAGAGATATTCAGAGACAATGCTGTAAACTCTATGCTCTGGCAAATATGCTGATGAGAAAATTCAGCATGTGTTCTCTTCAAGTGAAGTGTTTAAGGCTCACTGCTCACTGAATTCCACACGGCTCCTCTGTGGTGGACTGTTGGTCGTGGGACATTCATAGTGGTCTATAACGATGCCTTTAGGCTTCTGCTGCAGGGGTCCAGAGCCAGCCAGCTCTTTGTGGATGCTCACATCCCCACCTGTGAGGCACTACTACACCACCATACCTACAGCCTCATGGAGCGCCTGGACAGATCTAAAAGCACAATTATAATATCTCTGACTGATCCGCGAAGAAGCTCATGCTGCTACACCTCCGCCTTGAGGAAGGACTGGGCACAGAGATTAGACTCTCTTTAAATGGTTGGAAATTTAAAAAAAAAAAAAGGGAAAAAAAGAAAGGGTAGACTTCTACAATCAGGTTATCCAGATGTTTCTTTAGAAGGAGCGGCACACAGACTTCATTTAGAATTAAAGTAAGTCAATGATAACAAATTTGGTGATTTCTTTCTATGCAACAGTTTGTAAACGGAAGAAAATGATAGAATGACATTTTCAACAACACTTTACCTGTTGCCATTCAAATGGGTAATAAGCTACTCTGTAGGGTTCAGAACTAAGACCTCTGTTTCCCCAGAGTTCTAGCCACACTACAACTCCCAGCAACCCCCAGTGAGCACTTCCAGGATGCCTCACACCAGACTTTCATTCATTCATCAACCACAGCATACTTAAGCACTGGACTGAGTGAAGCTCAGTGCGAAGTATTGTTTGTTCACTCTGCATTCCTTACCCTTGACCTGATCTTCTGTTTCCTGTTTCCTCCCTTGTTTTGATTTGGTTTGCCCGCCGCCGGCCCGACTCTCGCCTGGATCCTGACTACCCCTGTATCTTCTCTGATGCTGCCATGCCTGTTATTGACCCCTGCCTCCCTGAACCTGATTTAATAATAAAGCTGCTGGATGTGGACCCAGCCGTCTGCCTGTTCTGTGACAGTGGGGTTCATATGTTTGTAATTGTGTCTGATGACGTCAGCGCCTCACCAGCCCTGAACCTCACCGTAGGATACTTTTGTGTTGTTATTAATAATGTTTCTGTTGTGATGATGATTTGCTTTCTTTCTTGTTGTTGATGGTAAACAACAACAGGATGGAAGATTGCCTGAAGTGCTTCAATATTGTTAAAAAAGGTACAATTGTCCGATGGCTCATTTTTGTTGCATGCTGGGCCTAAAAAGCTCTGCAGGTTCAGGTTAGAAGCTGCTTTTATTCCTCGCCTCTGCCTATCTATTGTTGTTTGTCTCCATCTTCCTGTCCTCTTTCCTCAATTTGGATAGTAGTTTCCTCTGTACCCTGACTGTTTTCTCTCACCGAATTCTGTCTTTCCACCGTCTGGACCGTGTCCTGTGAGGGTTAACCATAAGATAAAGAATTATACCATCATCATTTCAAATGTCCATATTTATATCATTAAATAATGTACTTTTTGTGAAAAGCAGATTTTTAACAGAATCAGACAACATTTATGAGTGAGTTGATAGATGTTGATGAAAATGTTAGATTACAACACGCTAAAAAGTTCCTCTGTCATTTCTCCTGTAATTTAACTATGACTCTGTAAGCTACTGATGGCTGTCAGTTTCACTGGTACTTTGATAAAACCACAGCAGCTCTGAGTCACAGATGCAGTGATGTCACCTGAAAGTAACCACGGCTGGGGGCCGTCATTAACTCACAAACAGACACCAGAAATCCCAGCAAAATCTGCCAGAAATGAGCCACATAAATCACATCCCAGCAGCACAGTGAAAGCTGCTTCATCAACACTTCCTTTTTTTTAACCTGTCCAACAGCTGAGCAGACAGATGAGAGCTGAAACACTAGGTGTATATTTAAATAAACCCCTTGTGTAATTTGGGCTATACATCAACTTCATCAACACTTCCTGCGAACAGCGACACCTGCTGCAACCGATTGGTTCTCCCAAACAAAAAATACACATTTCACTTCCTGCTTTGTAACAATCATGTGCATCCGCAACCAAAAGTGACTCAAGTGAAATTAGAGCGCCTAAATGAAGTGCATGATGGGAAGACATTATGAGAGAAGGTCAGCAGAACAACGTTCTGACTGTGAGATGCAGCCATTGAAAGCAACAGACAAGTCATCGCTGAGTGGCCGCTCACTAAGGGGCTTTTTGGCTACTCTTTAGTGATTTTGGTTTTTGTGGATGATGTGTTTCCCCACCAAAATCCTTCTTTTCAGGACTGAGTCAATTACGGCTTGATTTTACAGTTAGCTGTGCTGGCTGAGCTCCTGCTGTGTGCTGAAAGAAATAAAGCATACCCTCCTCATATTCGTAGAATATGCTTTTGAGCAATTACTAAAACATTCATATAGATGTTTAAATTCAAATGTTGTTAATGACTATCATCAATGTTGTGCCAGCCTTTAAACTGAAATACTTTAAGGCCAGCACAATCTCGGCTGTCTGTTTTCCAGCTCTCACTGCACGGCGTGCTGCTGATTACCTGGATCAGGTGTGCTCATTCAATCAGAAAGTGGAGACGTCTGATGAAGCTAATCAGCAGCAAGCAGGGCTTGGAGAGCTGGAAGCAGACGGGGGGTAGATCTCCACCAGCAGATTTGGGCAGCCCTGCTTCAATGTTTTACAGTGCCAAAGCTTCAGGGAATGACCTGCTAACAACAAAACCCCGTCTGGTGGTCGCCAGAGTCTGGCTTTGCTGAAGGTTCACCCTCAGTTAGAAATAACCTGATCATTTGAATGCGTTTGATAAAATGTCAATAAACGTTTAAGTAGAAAACAAAACTTCTCGCGAGATGACATACGGAGTTCAAAGAGTCTGACCTGCATGTGGAATCAATAAATCATAATATCTAGTCCGTCACTTTATCTGTTTATCCAGCCGTTTTCTAAACCCGCTTGTTCCTGTTCAGGGTCACGGGGTTGCTGGAGCCTATCCTGCTGCTGTTGGGTGAAGGTGGGGTCACCCCCAGTTTGCCAGTCCATCACAGAGTCACGCAGAGACGGACAAAAACTCAGATGTGAACCTAGGGGACAATTTAAAGCAGCATGTTTTTGGACTGTGGGAGGAAACCCACGCCTGCAGGAGGAGAACATCCAAACCCCACAAAGAAACACAACTGGGATTTGAACCAGGATCTTCTTGCTCTGAATCTGACATTCTAAAGACCCAGAGGCCTAGAAATTTCCCAGAAGTCTGCAAAAATCTAGTGTGCATCGATTTTACTAGACTGATGAAGACAGACCACAATGAAGGATTTTCATCTGAACATTTTTCATTTGAATGCATCTTTATAAACCATCCCGGTCTTTCATCCCCAGAACACAGTATATTTATAAATAGGTTTTCACTTTGGGATGTTTTATTTGGTATTTGAAAAATAAAAAAGAAGTAGTGAGCACTGTGTCCAAACTGTATTAGACCCCCTGTGTCCACCCCCAGTGACGGGCTCCTGCTGGCTGAAGGGCACTACAGGCTCTCCCCCTTTTTGTTGAGTTTAAGGCCGTGTCACGCAGCCACTACGTACACGTTTTCACTGAATGACATTTTGGACTTTGCTGATACATGCCTTATATACGTTATTCATGTGTTTCTCGCATTAATGTTATTTATATTCAATTATTACGTAAATCTGAAGCCATGGTGAGTGATTTCTGAAAGATGCATACGGAAATTTGTGGCTTTCCAGTACTAACCTTCTTTAGAGACATGTACCACCAATGTGTAACTATTTTACTGCGCATACGCCGCACATATCATGTCAAAATTACGTAAAATTATGATTCATGTTCTTCGTTGATTCCGTTCATCCGTACTTCTTCCCTGGTTTTAGTGTGGTTGTTTCATGACTCATCTGTGAAAATATCACGTAAAGACCACAGCCTTTCTCACTTTTTTCACGTGCCTAGTTTACATCTGTGCAATATGCTCAAAATGTACCTAGTGGCCGTGTGGCATGGCCTTCAGGGAGAGGGGAGGGAATTTGGACACAGCCCATGTCTCCCTTCTGGATTGCTGTCGGTTGCCATGGCAGCGCTTACATTCTGCTGGAAGATTACTTCTTGGAAGTCACATCCACTCAATATTTTCACTTTTCATTCTATCAGTTCCTTACTAATGAATTCAAGGTATCATTGTTATAAATGTTTATTTTCTTAACTTAAAAGCATCTGTGCAGCATCAGATGGAAGAAAAGCAAACTTGATGATTCTAAACTGTATCGTCTGTTATTTCCTGCTGACTGTCACCTTTCCTGCTGTGTGGAATCCTGAGAAAGAGACTGATGGTGTTTGTCTCCACAGTGGGGAAGGTCGCTTATCTTCTTTAATCTGTTAGAGGAACGGTAAAGTCGTGACCTGAAAAACTGTGTCAACAAGTCATTTACTGCTCTCACACACAGACACCCAGAGTTTCCAGTTTCTTTCCTCACAGCTGTGCTGCGGTCATCTATTCTAAACCAATTAATGTTTCCTCAGCTCACACATCCCTCTGCAAAGCGGCGCCTGCTTTCGCTCCCTCTCTGCTCCTCCAATTACTCTGTGTGCATGCACGGCAGACTCGGCTTTAAACGTCTTTTTCTGGGAAAACAGTGGTAGAGTGAAGGTGCTGCACCGCTCTAATTCTTGTCAAACAAACGGATGGAGATGCAGCAGAGACTCGGCATCATTAAAATCCTGAGGCGCATCTCAAAGGCTGGTCCGTTTCTCTCTGCTTTTCAAACCAAAACCTTCATCCTGAGTTCAAAAGAAAACTTCATTTCTGAAAAAGAAGTGGACTTCTGTGTTGATATGAGGATGTTGTGTTCTTCTCCCAGTTTTTGTGTTTGGAGAAATCACTTTAGAAGTTCTGATCTGTATTGAGCTAAAAGATCCAAAGTCAGAAAGATAGATAGATGGAATGTTCTGGTGGGTTATTGATTCAATGTTCTGAAATATGTCATCATTCAATGCAATTCAGTTCAATTCTATTTCATTTGTATGGCCCAAAATCTCAACAACAGCCGTCTGGATGGGTTTTGTGCAGATAAATGTAGTAAAACATCAAATCAAAAGGATCATGAACACAGACTTCAATAGAAAGATTCTAAACTGAACTAACTAAACTAAACTGGCATCTCTGTC
The DNA here is from genome assembly GCA_037389245.1 of Oryzias sinensis. Classification (NCBI taxonomy): domain Eukaryota; kingdom Metazoa; phylum Chordata; class Actinopteri; order Beloniformes; family Adrianichthyidae; genus Oryzias; species Oryzias sinensis. The sequence continues at coordinate 7,669,447 of CM074508.1, read as the reverse complement.
CTGAGACCCTCCTACTCGGTAATGAAGAACTCCCACAAAAAACAGGAAGAAACCTCAGGGGTGTCCGTCCACATGTTATTGGCTTCATGTGACAAAGCATGTTTGAGGCCACAAAGAGAATGAGAGAAGGCCAAGATGAGGTCATCTCTGGACATGGATGACTTCTTCATTCCCTGCAGCCTTAAAGTCTCACTCTGATGAGCTTTGATCTATTTTGATGACATTCCCGGTGGTCCTTCAATTTATAATTATGCTGTTTTTAGCCAAAATATGAATAAAAAAGTGGCAATTTCTATGAAATGGCTTCTGCAGAGCAGCAGAAGTTCATTAGAAATTCAGATCTGAGATGTGGGCAGGACGGTTGGTACAGAGCAATCCCACACACACACATACTGCTGAGAGCTCTCTGTTTACATGCTCTTATGCTAGCTTACAGCCCCTCAAATCCCCCAATTTATCATTACCAGTGCAACAAAAACGGCGGAGCCATCCAGCCGTCCAGTTTGAGCCAGATTCCAGACGATGAAAGCAAATACATTCATTCATGGATCTATTTGACTACAAGTGGATGCATCTGAATTTACTCCTGATTAACAAATATTTGACTCAGTTTTGAGATTAATTTTTCTTATACATGTCTTCCATCATGAGAAAAATGCCACAAGAACACGCTAAAACCCCCCAAACCAAATTTTCCTCAAAGGGGGTCTTTAACTACTGCGTGAGTCTTACCTGTAAAGTTTCTTTGCAGTTTTTCTTTCTTGGAAAGAACTGTTTGAAGGACACACATTTTTAACAATTTAAGTTTCACAAACTATAAAGATTATTTGCATGGAAAAATGGTTAATATCTAAGATAATGTGGAACTGGACCACAGAGGGCTTCACACGGGAGATAAAAATTACATTTGAGGCAATTTTGACAAGAAACCAATTTAGATGAGCTGATAATGGGAGAGGTGGTCTCCCATCACTGCAGTAAGTACAAATCAGAAGGAAAATGGATAAAAATACATAATGGTTGTCTTTTTCTAAGTTAGACTTTATGTTTTGTCATTGATCCTGTGTTTTTATTGCTTTGAAACATACATTTTTTTCTTTGCAGTGACCCTAAAGAGCTCTTTATACCCAAAAGTTCCAAAAAACCGAGACATGTAAAAAGAAAAGTCATGTTTAGGTCAAACGTTGTCTTTTTCTTCTCATTTCTTGTAAGTTCTGGTAAAACGGACATCTAGTCTGGAGAAACCATTGGAGCCAGCGGAACCGGAAAAGTTTGAATAACTTTAGATTCGGTTGTTTTCTTCTTCAGTCAGATCCTTGAGCGTTGAGAGGAGCAGTGAGTGTGTTTGTGCCTAAACCCTCTACATACTGCTGTTTCCCTTCAAACTGAGGCTGACACTAAAGTCTGACCCTGGCATCTTTAATCTGCTATGTTACACTGACAGATGACGGCCGACCACGCGACATAACGCTTTTCTGTCGATAACGATGATGGAAAATGACAAGAACAAAATTCAGTCCCAGTTGAAATCATTTGGAGTTTATAGATGAGGGGGAGTTGCGTCATGACGTCTCATTCCATTTCTGTTTTGAGAAGTCAAGCTGTCGCTAAAAATCAGCAAGTGTGGGAGAGTTTTAGTAAATGCTTTTGCTGCCAATGAACTGATCCTAGAACCCGGACTCTGGAAGTATCAGGCATAAGCAAAGTTTCCTCAAACAGTTTTCAAACTTTGGTGCTTCAACAGAAACTCTTTCGATCTCCTGCTTTTATTTCTTTTAGTTTTGGGCTTATCTCTGTGCAGCTCTTGAATTTGTCTTTCTGTGTAATGTTGCTCCTGGCATCCCATCATCAAACTCTTGATCATCACAGTGAGCTGAAGATGTTGAGGTTCCCTTTGGGACCAGAATGGATCTGGAATGAATCCTTCAGAGGAACAGTTCATGGTAGGTGTTCTAGAGATAGAATGGACACATTGAGACGAGGAACAGTGATGGCGTTGGCAAAAGGATGCCGAGGTTGGAGATACCAGGAAAAAGACCTAAAAGGAAGACCAAAGAGGAGGTTGATGGATGTAGAGAAGGAGGACATGATGCTGGTTGGTGTGGGTGAGGAGGATGCAGACGAGATGGAGGCGGATGCTTCAGAAGGAAGCAGCAGGGGAAAAAACTGTTTTCTTCTCTTGGTGGTTGTGTAATGTGACTCATTATTAAACTGAGAGAATATTCAAGGGATACAAAAACTTCACAATACAGTAAGATACAATTGTTGAATCCAGCTCTAGCAGAGTCGAGCAACACAAAAAACTGTAGAATTGAAAAAGGAGAGATGTCTGCTGAAGGTCTGTATCACGAAGGTCTTTGGCTGGTTGTTAATTAAGCTAGAAAATGTATGTTTGTTTAAATCACCATGTTTAAACGAAATCCAACCGCCAGCTACACACAATAGACTCTCACATTAATTAATTTTCAGCACAACAGTTGATCTGTCACCCTTCTCTCCACGCTCTAGAAGAGCCACCCTTCTTCTGCAGAAAAGTGATGATAATGAACCTAAAAAAGGCCGCTGTTACCAGTGAGATTATGAGGATCTCACCACACAAAGACAGTTTCTGTAGTTTGGTTAGAAAGGGCTGAAATGCTCCTGTTGTTGTGAAACTTGTCACCCAAAACGACAATGTTCCTGAACCACATGTTGGATGAGGGCAACCCACCACCACAATCTGGTGAAGCACAAGTGAAGTCATCCTGCCATCTGCTAAACTGATGGATGGATCCGGTCATGATCCTTTCCACAATCTGACACCAAAGGTGTTTTGTGGTTAACTTTGGAATGTACCGTTCACTATTTATCCCAGTTGATCGTTGATCAGAGTTGGCTGTTTTATTTCTAAACTTTGTCAGGAAAGAACTCAGAAAGGAATAAAGCCTTACTCACAACTGCCCCTGTGGGTGTCTGTGGGTGACAATTGGGGAATTTTGTATGGGGCAGGTGGTTCGTTCATGAATCTGTGCACATTTGATTTTCTACAGGCATCCTGAGAGTGACAGGTCGTAGAGAACACTTGAGCAACACGTAGAGGAATAAGGGTGAAGTAAGTGAAATGCAAACACATCGTAGAGATTTTTCTCTTTTGTTTGATACCCCAACCCTGTGCACTGCACAAGGGGCCAATTACTGCTGCTTAAGCGAAAGGTGCACCTGCCTTGTGTGCAGTCTGACTGTTAGAAATGAGATGGAGGGCTGTTTGTGTGAGCGTTATACTTACAAATCACATCTTGTGCGTGTAGCATTTGTACGCGGTTATTATAGGGGCCAGTGGGCAGACCTTACTAATGACTAGAGTGCAACATAAGGGCACCGTACCATAGCATCACCCATACATCATAGGTGATTGATACTTACACTAACCTTACAACAACTTAACAAAACATTTACTACACACACTATGGTGGTACAGTCTATTTTCATGACGTCCCTTGAGGTAGCTGTACGAGCCTCAGGGAAACTGCAAGACACGCCTGATCTCCCCTTGACACATGGCTGCTCCTTTCTACGACCCTCCACGGACCTGGACAACCCAAAACCCACAGCACTCATACAGGTTAACCCCTGTAAGGCCCATTTGACAAAGCCATAGGATGTTTTCACTTTTAATGTTGGTGTTTGCCGTAATCTGATTGAAAGTGAAACAAGGCCACATCGTCAAACATCCACTACTGTTAAACTGTTAGATGATGAGTTTGGTCCTTAAAATGTCGGGCATTATCTGATCATTCGTGCGGTCTATTTCTGGAGACACTGATGGACCAACTGTCTTCCCTGCAGACGCAGCTCCACCTCTGCCTCCATGACCACGCTCCCCAACACTTTGTTAACAGAACAGAAGATGAGGAAGTCTGAACATGCCCCGTACTTTTCTCCATCTGAACTTGTTTAAAAACCTGCTAACCTCCCCCACCACCGTAATAACACAGCTCACCACAAGACTGAATCTAAACCAAAGCCACTTTGTGAGTTTTTACAAGAACAGAGGAAGTGTCAGAGATGATTCAGTTTCTCTGCAGGTGTCTGAGTCATCTTCTGCTCTCAGCTCAATAATTCAGCCCTGCGTCTCCATGGACGCCCAGCGTCTGTGTGAGCAGGCTTATCCCGGATTCACTCTCGACTCTCCAGCGACTTTCACTTAAGCAGGCTGCCATGTTGATCATGTAACTGCTCGGGTTTGGGCCAATCCTCCGTTTGCTGCGATGCAACACCAGTGAGCAGTAAGCTCAGAGAATATGTCCCTATAGTCTGAGGATCATGAACCCAAAGGCTTTGAGTTGGAGTTCAATACCAAACTCAGCACGTTCTCCTAAAACAGCATCTTAACTGATGAAACCAAAACTATGTCAACAAAAAAGTCTGTTCAAAAAAGATGCTTCTACTAAACCTGTTTTTGTAGGATTCAGCTTCAAAACGGGAAAGGGACAAAGGTTTTCATAGACAGCAAACCTTAATGACTATATGATGTTCTCCAGCCACTCCATTTCCACGCCTCGTCCCGTCCCATCCCGTCCCTGCTGCATTGCTGTTGGGGCTGACAGAGGCTAACCTGGCTACTGCTAAGAGAAGGCAGGGTACACCCAGGACAGGTGGCCGGTCTGCCGCAGGGCCACACAATCACACACCCAAATACACACCCTCATTCACACCTAGGGGCATCCATCCATCCATTTTCTAAACCCGCTTTGGGGTCACGGGGGCGCCAAAGCCTAACTCAGCCACTCGTGGACGAAGGCAGGGTACACCCTGGACAGGTCGCCAGTCTGTCACAGGGCCACAATCACATCTTAACTGATGACACCAAAACCAGTGACAATTTAGAGAAATCCTTCCACCTATGAAGCATGTTTTGGGACCGGGGGAGGACGACAGAGTGCCTGGAGAAAACCCACGCATGCACAGGGAGAACATGCAAACTCCACACAGGGAGTTATGGTTAGGATGATCCTGGTACGACCATTTTTCTTACCCCACTGTCAGATTTCTCTGGCTTACATAAAAACGATCTGACAATGGGGTGAGATGGTTTGACTTCGTTCTAAGGGGCCTGTCTGTGGCAAAGAGAAAGTTTCACGTACAAACATGACAGAATGGACTACCAACATTTAGTTCTCATAGCACAACCAGCACCTAGCAGGTACTTTTCACAACATTCTTTACCACACGACCAGGAACAAGCATTAAACCCCTCCTGTTTTTCTCTCAAACTGACAGAACATGCGTTCCTCAGATGAGTGATCAGCAGGGGGCAGCAGCTACACCTAAAGGAGCAAAAACCTAACCAATAAAATCCCCAATAGCTAATGAAACTTCACTAGAATCAAATAAGCAGAACTGAGTCTCTTGTAGACCCCCAGTGCCCCATCAGCTGGTAGATACCTTACTTAGTCCACGGTTCAGACTTGTGTGCAGGTTTCAGGGGGCTTGAGAAAATGAAAAATCTGTATGAAGGCCTGCATCTTACCTTTGTCACCCTTGCCCATGTAAAAAGATGTGCAAGAACAGTCTCTCTCCGGGCGATTACCTTTATATTCCTTGCGGGCCACCTCCATGCCCCGTACAGGTTTGACCTTTTCACCTGCAGTATCCAACCGTAGAGGCAGTTTTGACTCCTGCAGCGTTCACACCAAACATGATGCATGCATCAAATTCTCATTGGACGCCTCTCTTTAAAATCGGGGCGACTTTGCTATCCACCCTCTATGTTGGATTTGGACTACACCCACTGATGGAGTCACTGAGCGCGTCATCTCCTCAAAGCTGTGTCCCAGATTGTTTGACTCAGCGCGTCATCCTCGCCAAAGTTCCGATTTTTTTCAACGCTTAAATCGCACCCAACGCTAAAATGGCTGCAGGGGCTCTGATCGCGTCTTTACATTGACTTAACATTGAAACTGGACCTGAAACCCTGACGTTAGATGTGACTGCAGCTTAAGGCTTTATGTACCGGACATCATTCCCATACAAAAGTTTAAAAAAAGTTCATTCTGTGATCGGTGATGTGGTTAAAGAGGATGATTGTGTGGGGGCTCATGCTGATGCTTCATGTTTGTAGACTCATCCACAGAAAGCATTAATGACTTCATGATGAGGCAGTATTACATTTGATTCTGAAGGATGAAGATCAACAGCTGAACTGAAGAGGCTTTCTGATTTACTTTTAGCTTTCATAGGCTTTAACGCAGGTGGGGGCTCCTTAAGGCAGCACCTCCTTAAAGGCCTCACTTTAAGTCTTCTCCTGGATTCTGATGAGTGCTTGAGTAACAAATGGCTTGAAGGGATCGCAGTCGCCGCGGGGGAAGAGGAGGAGCTTCCCAGAAGAGCAGCAGTCTAATGGAAGTGAGTCCATTTCCCCATCCACCTCCATCTATTCCCTGTATCTGCTGATTTTGTCAGTTAGATAGCAGGGACAAAGCACATGCATGTTGTTGCAGCCTCTAGTGAGGAATTATAAACCAGTAGAGAAGTTATGCCCTCAAAGAGAGCTGACATCCCACGCAAGGGGAACGCCGACAGCACGGACAACACAGCATTCAAAGCCAAGGTCAACTAATCTGCAAACATGGGTCTGGCCTCTGAAGCTCTCAGCACAAACATGGATCCACGTCAATGCTGCTTTATGTAAATCCCAGCTGCTGGTAGTGGGAGGGGGGGAGTGAGGTCATGCTCTGACCCCATGAGCCTTCCCAGGAGTCAGACTTGTAGCTCAAACAGTTTTGTGCCCTGAGGCTGACTTCTTCCTTTCTGCCTCTGCTGGTTTTTTATTGGGAAGCTCCATCCATCTATCTCTGTGACCAAGATGTAAGAGCCTTTACATTTTGTGTTAAAAAAAAGAATTCTGGAGGCAAGAGACCCACAACATTGCAGTTAAATGTTTATGATGAGGGTATAATACACTTTTAAAGACCCAGTTGAACCTGGGCGCTATATCCACTAAGGTCTAAATGAGGAGGCTGCATGGGAGGTGGAGGAGCTGGACGTTGTCAGTGAACACAGCAGCTCTCCACCACCTCTTATCAACCTTCCAAGCCACTTGAAGTTTCTCAGAGCTTTTCCTCTCATCTCTTTCTCTTCCTTTAATTTCCCATCATCCTTCTGAGCCTGTTTTCTCCGGCCTTCCTCAACACTTAACCTCCATGGCCGTCTCTCTGTCTCCATTCCACCCTCATCCTAAGTTTGGGTAGAAGGGGTGAAGCTGTGCCGACTCTGGCCATGTCCTCATCAAGTAAACTGTCCACTTACTGCAGAGGTGGAGAGATTTCTCTGATGGGGTTCTCAAAAATGGCCTCTAAAATACAGAAGGCAATCTTTACACCCTTCAAAAGCAGTTCCTGGCCCAGAGACGCCCAGGTTTTCTCTTTCCAAAGGCCGGCCATGTCCAATTAACTCAATGGTTTTTGAACTCTTGACCTCATCTGCATGATGGAATCTGGATACAATTAGCACCTGCACAGCTTTCCAATCTGCAGAGGGCATGGAGCCGCTGACAGATATTAATCTTTCTGTATGTTTAGCATAATATCACGACTCTTTCTGATGGCTCTCCTGATGACGGTATTGACCCGGGATGATTAGCAGCAGCAATCATTTGAAGGCTCAACAGAATGAGGCACATGGAGCCTGACAGCGGAAATGAGGGAAGGGGGCCTCAAAGCTCTGCAATCAGTTTTGATTTCACTAACAAGGGCTGATAATTAAAAGAAAGTAGCGGTGCTGAAGCAGCATTTGCATCTTTGCAGATGATGCGGCACTAGATAGTTGTCAGTAAGCATGGGACCACCATCTTTCTTTAGGTGGAGGGAGGGGTCCATAACAAATGCAAAGTAAGACTGAAAGCCTCTGTCCCACTGAATCCTGAGATTCTCTGAAGCAGAGCCCCTTCAAGCACAGCAGGACCTACTCTGAAGTTTTGTGAGCCAACAAACTCGTATGACAATGTGCACAAAAAGAGAAAGAAAACTAGGAGAAACCTTTTCTGTTTTTTCTACAGCATCTCTAGATGTCTGTGAAAGACTTTACACATACTTTTCTATTTGTCAATATAATCCTTTTAACACCCATTGCAGCTATGTTGTGCTTGATAAGACATATTTGGCAAAAGATATATGTACGGTGGTATTTCACTACCATGGTTCACCTTTAGCGGTTTCCGTGTTTGGAGCATTTTGTTCAGTGCAATAAATCAGGCTTTTTCTTATTTTTAACACCACATTGTGTTCAGGGTCTTGATTGGCTTTTGAGCTTATCAATCAATCTCCTCTACAGACGGTGTTTAGGTTATCAAATCTAAATAAATTTACATTTTTGATCAGATCTTTGTTTTCATTTCTGTATTCTGGACTTATTTTTCTTTGAAGATTTGAACTTTGAGCGTTTAAACAAGAGAGAAAACTGTGATAATATTTATGTCTGTCAGAGAAAAGTGTGATAAAGTGTGTAGCGAGAGGCTTTATAGCCTTAAAGTCCCACTCCAATCATCTATTGATCTATTGTCCAAGTGTTCCCAGTGGGCGTTTGTAGGCAAAATCAAAAAAATGACTTAATCAAACATTCACCTCTGAGTTGTGGGCCGGACTGTTGACGCAAAATAAGACTGCACTTATTTCATTCACAATGATTTGAATAAATAGTTTTCTTCTTAATTTTCTTTATACAAAGTATGTCCCCCATCATGAGAAAAATGCCACAAGATCCTGTTAAAAACAACCAAAATACCGTTTCCATTGGGTCTTCAAAACCTTTATACTTCCACTTTAGAACGTAACCCTGTGATGAAGACGGGAAAAATATGTTCATCACTTCAGAGCCTTTATGCTAATGAGCTTAGCCTTCTAAGTCTCACTTGTTGACATCGATCTAAAAATGACCCGCAAAAGATGAAATCTGCAACGTAGAACAACAAACGTCAGTACTATAAAATGAAAACAAAGATCTGATCAAAGATTTATGTAGATGTTCTATATGGGACAAACAGCAAGGAGGTGATTGATTGACAGCCAATCAGGACACAGAACAGAATGCGCTGTTTACTGCAGATTTTCTAATCTCAACTGTCTGTATGCTGATCAGAAACTTTAAAATCCTTTAAAATGTGTTTTCTGCCAACTTTTGGCCATGTTGGACCTAAATACAGGGAGGGAACTTGTTGGGCCCGACTTTTGACATCTCAGGTCTATACAACACGAATCCAGACAGACCTTTGGACCACATGATTCACAGTCACAGAATTGAGCTCAAACGAGGAGTGAAATAAAAAAGAAATCATTTCTAGATGTTAGCTAACCAATCAGAAGGTAGAATTTTGCCTCATTTTTGCTTCTTTTTGTTCTTTCATCATCTTACAGACGATGAATAGATAAGATGGCTCTGAGTGACCAACAGGAGTTTCACTTCCAAACAGAGTGATCCAAAGCTGCTGAATGCTAAACAGCAAACTCCACCAAGAACGTCCAAACAGACCCGGGACTGCTGTTCTCATTTTCCTGAGACTTTCCTTATATCATAAATGGCATAGTCGCTGCTCTTGAAGAGGTTTCAGAGAATTCTGACTGGATTTAGGCTCCAGCAGCTCTCTTCTCCCCTCACGGTCCTTAAATCAGCTCCATGCTCAGCCCTGCTTGCTGTTTTCCCACCCGTCGCCCATGCTCAGACACAACACCTTTCAGCCAATTCCAGCTGGTTATTTATTCAAGCAGTGACTGCTTTAAATCCTACAAACTCATTTTACTAGCTTTTCGCACGAGAAACGGTTAGTTCACAAAGTTTGAACTTTAGCACCAATTTGTTCCCATTTTAGCAGGAGAAAAAAAACCTGTCCTTGTTTTTTCGGTTCACTGCAGCAACAAAAGAAGAGAATTTCCTCTGCAGCAGAGCAGAAAATGGTTCCTGTGAAGCCACTGGCGTTATCAGAGCGGTGTGGCCCCAAATGACGCTGCTGCTGCTGATAAGCCAGCAGGCGGAATGACTTCCTGTAGCTGCAACAATTCTCAGTCAAGGAGATCCCACAAAAAGTCAGACACACACACACTGTGAGCCCAAAAGTGACCACCAGCTGCACGAGTTTGATCAAACTGACACTGAAAAAAAGCGATGGGACGAGAAAACGCTTGCCTATGACTCATGACACTGGACTCCGTTGACTGAGCAGATCTGATAACACAAGTGGGGCAACAAGGTATTTAGTCAGCCACCAAGTGTCCAAGTTCTCCCACTTAAAAAAGGGCCTGAAATTTTCATCAGAGGTACAACTCAACTATGAGACAAAATCAGAAAAAAAAAAAATTGAAAAGTCACATTGTCTGATTTTTAAAAATTATTTTGCAAATTTTGGAAAAATAAGTATTTGGTCATTAACAAAAGTTCAACTCAATGCGTTATTATATACCATTGTCCTGTAAGTCTTCACAAGTTGAAAAAACTGTTATTTTGGTCCATTCCTCATGCAGATCCTCCTCTAAACCAGTGATGTTTTGGTCCATTCCTCCATGCAGAATCTCCTCTAGAGCAGTGATGTTTTGGTCGGTATTCACTCATGCAGATCCTCCTCTAGAGCAAGTGATGTTTTGGTCATTCCTCCATACAGATCTCCTCTAGAGCAGTCATGTTACAGTCCCATTCCTCCATGCAGATCTCCTCTAGAACAGTGATGTTTTGGTCCATTCCTCCATGCAGATCTCCTCTAGAGCAGTGATATTTTGATGTTCACCCATGCAGATCTCCTCTAGAAACTGATGATGTTTTGGTCCATTCACTCCCTTTTGAGATCTCCTCTAAGAGCAGTGATGTTTTGGTCCATTACTACATACAGATCTCCTCTAGAGCAGTGATGTTTTTGGTGCATTCTCCTGCAGATCTCCTCTAGAAACAGTGATGTTTTGGTCCATTCACTCCATGTAGATCTCCTCTAGAACAGTGATGTTTTGGTCCATTCCTCCATGCAGATCTCCTCTAGAGCAGTGATGTTTTGGTCCATTCCTCCATACAGATCTCCTCTAGAACAGTGATAGTTTGGTCTATTCACTCATGCAGTCTCCTCTAGAGCAGTGATGTTTTGGTCCATTCACTCATGCAGATCCTCTAGAGCAGTGACGGTCCATTCACTCCATGCAGATCTCCTCTAGAGCAGGGACGTTTTGGTCCATTCATTCATGCAGATCTCCTCTAGAGCAGGGACGTTTTGGTCCATTCCTCCATACAGATCTCCTCAAGAGCAGTGCTGTTTTGGGGTCATTCCTCCATGCAGATCTCCTCTAGAGCAGGAAGTGTTGGTCCATTCATTCATACAGATCTCTTTCCCCTAGAAACAGAGACGTTTGGTCCATTGCCTCCATACCAGATCTCCTCGGTTCGAGAGCAGGAAGTGTTGGTCCATTCATTTCATGCAGATCTCTCCTCTAGAAGCAAGACGTTTTGGTCCATTCCTCCATACCAGATCTCCTCCTAGAGCAGTGATGTTTGGTCCATTCACTCCTTGAATCTCCTCTAGAGCAGTGTTTTGGTCCATTCTTCCATGCAGATCTCCTCTAGAGCAGTGATGTTTTGGTCCATTCCTCCATGCAGATCTCCTCCAGAGCAGTCATGTTTTGGTCCATTCTGCAGATCTCCTCTAGAGCAGTGATGTTTTGGTCCATTCCTCCATGCAGATCTCCTCTAGAGCAGGGACGTTTTGGTCCATTCATTCATGCAAGATCTCCTCTAGAGCAGTGATGTTTTGGTCCATTCCTCCATGCAGATCTCCTCTAGAGCAGGGACGTTTTGGTCCATTCATTCATGCAGATCTCCTCTAGAGCAATGATGTTTTGGTCCATTCCTCCATGCAGATCTCCTCTAGAGCAGGGACGTTTTGGTCCATTCATTCATGCAGATCTCCTCTAGAGCAGGGACGTTTTGGTCCAACTTTTTTCTTCATTTTGTCTCATATTTGAGGGAAACTTATGATGAATATTCCAGGCCTCCCTCATCTTTTTAAGTGGGAGTACTTGCACAATTACAGGCTGACTAAATACTTTTTTGCCTCACTGTACATATTTAGAACTTAAGAGTTATTAAATTATGTATAAAAAAAAGCTTTTGAGTAAGCAAATGTGCAGCTAATGTGGGTCAACAAATAAAAAAATGGAAAAATGAGTTAAGTTCAAGGCTGATGTGCTGAGCATCAGCTCCCTCCCAATCCCAGTGGGTTCTCACATTGTGATGTCACAGAGCGGGGAACCGCCCCTTCTAGGAAGAGTCTGGACTGCAAGCACCGCCCCCAGGCTAACTAACCCACGTTCTCTGTGGAGCTAGCAGTGATCTGCTAAATATAGGCCGACTCGGGCTTGGCGTCATGAGTAGTGACACCCACAAAGGAGTGAGGCGGAGCTTCCAGAGATCGAGTCGTCTTACTTCCAGATAGGAAAATGAGCCGGATAATATTTCATTAAAAAATGTTCTTTATTGTGCCAAAGGTACTATATGATCATATTTATGGCAATAGTTTAATCTGAAAGGCTTAAGAAAAGCTCGATATAGACCCTTTAAAGTCATGAACATTTGCATTCTGCAGTCTGCTGGCCCTCTTCCACCCAGCTCACCTCATCTGCGTCTTAAGGCAGTCACATCTTTCTGTAACACAAAAATCTTTCCTCACATTCCTAGGATTTCTCTTTGGTAATTACGTTTCTTCCAAATATTTATTGATGTATATTACATTGATTAAAATGGCAATTTAGGAGTTTAGGAACATACCGATGGAAGACAACTGTACATCTGTTGTTTTTCTTTATGATGCTTATGTTCTTCCCCATCGTTTGATTTGTGTTGTTTATTCCTCAATCATATCTGCAGAGTAACATAAAAGATAAGCACAAGAGTCCAAAGACGTTTTTAAGATGCTGATGTTCAGGAGTTTGGCTTAAGCAGTCATTAAACTGGGAGTTTAATTATGATGAAGACAGAAGACGGGTCCATCTCCCAACCTTAATGAAAAAACAACAACCTACACCTGAAAACGTTTAACGTCTCTGGCTGAAGACGGAATAATCACTAAAGAAAAAGTAGAAACAGGAAGAAATATCATTAAAATGTTAATCTGCTGAAAAAAGCTAAATAATGCAAAAACCCTCTAAGCTCCTTTCAGTTCTTAGATCTCAAAAAGGAAACATTTTTGTAAGTTTTGAAACTTTATTTCAATGAGCTTAAGAACTGTTTTTTTCTAAACCTTTCAAAATAAAAATAAGCCAAAAAACTATTAGCATGAATCTCCTAAAAAGGCTAAAGGACGCTAAAAAATGTACAGAAAACTAGGAGATCAAAGTGTAAATGTTCACACCAAACTGTCTGACAACAACAGAAATGTACATAAACATGTTCTTCTTTTATTCCGATGGTCTGAGGTCTAGAGATGTTTGTCTGTAGATGTCATTAGAATGAACGGTGTGTCTTCTGCTGCTCTGACGCGCTGTGATGCAGCATCACACCCAGCCCAGACGCCCTCCTTCACCAACAGTGGGCTCTGCGTATGAAACACGCTTTTGTTGACGTGTTCCCTCCTTAGTGAGTCAAGTAATAACAGCTCAGCCACATCACTCCATCACTAGAGAGCTGTAACGCAACAGTCAATGGTCACTAAGACGGTTACACTCTTGAATATTGGTTTAACAGTAACATGTTGCTCCACACATTCTAAGACTCACACTGCTTTTACTGGAAATGTCATTTTGTGGAAAACCAGCCCGCATCACTCCTCCTTCATCGTCCCATCCATCAAGAGCCCGACGCTGCCACTTCAGGGTTGATGTGCCAAAACTCACAATCCTTAAGATGAACTTGAAGGAGCATGGATACGATCGTTGAACTTCTACGCACCTTTAAACCTTTGCAGCTGCCTCCATTCTTGACTAAATTAATATCCTACAATGTTGACAGCTGGCTCAAAGGCAGAGGAAGGATGGTGGATCGACTATTTTGTTAGAAAACCTACATTGTTTCATATCAACAATCTCCAGAGGTCCATCTAACCTGTCAGCTTTATCATTATTTTTGTTTGACACACCTAGAAAAGTACCAACAGCTGAAGTCTTTACGTTGCATTATTAGGAGCCAAGAGAAAGACAGAAAGAATTGGTTTCCCTGCATGTGTCCTCCTTTCATTTAAGAGTATTTCAGAGGATTTTGAACAGTAAAAAAGTAAAAATATCGCAGTAATTGATTAATTACAGAAAATTGGCACATTATTTTTTTAAATTGCATTAAAGCGACTTTTAATCTATACCATTACTGTTTCTGCTTGGTAAACAAAATAAAAATAACATTTTAGGCTTTTACTTGTTATGCTATGTTCATGAATGGGTTAAACGAGCGTTCTTTAGCATACGCTGTCCACACTGGACTGTCGCTGCCCGATACTACCAGAGTCCATGGCCACAGTAGTTGCCATAGTTACGATGACGCCCCATATTAGTAGTGTGATGTGCCTTCTTTGCATAAAGGTGTTTGCCTGCAACTGAAGCAGCTCCATTTAGGGTCCAACCACGCTCATGTCAGCCGGAAAGAGGCTTGCCTTAGCAAAACTCTTTTCCAAAGGAAAGACGTTTGTGGTCAACATCTGCATTGCACAGAAACGTCTTCCTCCTGTTTGTGTTTTCCATTAGAGCACTCTGGAAGGCATGTTTTAGTCATGATCTGTGGTGAGTTTTGCTTTCCGTGCTTCCTTCTCTCTCTCTAATCATCATCATTCCCCCCACCTGTGGGCCACAGTGTTTTGGACGGACACTTCCTCACCCTCTTTCCACTTTGTCGTGCCTTAGCTCACACTCCAGCATTTCACAGTTCACATAGTCTTTCTCGACTGTTTTATGACCCTTTTTCTGTCCCTGATTTGGTCTGTCCCCTGTGCGTCTCGATCTACCATTGAGTTTTGTCTTTGGATTTGTTTGCCTCCCTGAGTGGATTCCTCCTCGTTTCATGGCATCTCCACTGGGCTCCTTTTCCAGTGGGATCTCCATCTTTCTTATCGAGGACTTTCAGCTTGAGAAGAATCTGGATTATCTTTTGTTTGGAGCTGGAAACATATTAACTCGGTTTTGAAGGGAAAAAACAGTGGTTTTGTTTTAATATTGGGCACTAAAAGCGTCTGTTATATCCATCCCCTCCACCTGTTTTTGGTCCACATTGGTTCACTTTCCCTGACAGGTTTCTTTGTTGCTTCACAATTATCTGCACCATCAGCAGCCTCAGCTGTGGCCAAAGCAGATAAAATACAGACAAAAAGTTATTTCGCTGCTTTTCCCTCAGTTGCCAACACTTGTTATTGCAGTAAGCATAAAGTTGCAGAGCTGTAACCGACACTCCACCCTGAGAGAGAGGCCGGTATTTCAGTAAAGAACTTGATGAAAATCTGGAAGGCACACAGATGAGTTTCCTGAGAGGAGAACATTCAACAGAACATTAAACGTCCTTTCATGTACAGAAGCAACGGCTTGTAGGTCCTAAACGCAGGTTTGTTGAGCCTCCAGGTCTGCCTGTTTCAGTGTGGGTCCTTCACTGTTTGATGCAGCCATGCGTGTAACATCAGTCTGTGAGATGGATCCTTTCATGAACCCCCCTGCAGCTGCAGCTTATTAAATGTTCATCATCAGTTCATCTCCTGTGTCTTCTGATAACTGGATACTCGACACATTGAAAGAAATCCACACTTTTTTGGCGTGCGAGCTACATTTGAGTTTGTGTGTGTGTGTGTGTGTGTGTGTGTGTGTGTGTGTGTGTATTGTGTGTGTGAGATTACCATTCACTTTAAGTTAGACATTAAAGTTGACAACTTCTACTACATCTTCAAAAATACTACGTTTATGTATTAGTAACTGAAAAACACAGTAAGAGTACACAAATCTTTACGTACCAGACCTTGAAAGCTTTGTGAGTGTGAGTATATTCTGTTTGCAGTAATACATAGTTAGGACAAGCAGAAAGCAGCGACGATCACGCTTCATGCTCTGCTGTAAACTGTAGTTCCAAAGCGCGAACGGTGACCCCTTCTCCGTGGGGGGCCTCCAGAGGCGTGTGCTTCAGGACAACACTGATCCTCGGGTGGGTGCCGCGGACCCGGCAGCAGGCGCCGTGGCGGGACGGCGGGGTCAGACGGGGCGAATCGGACTGGCTTCCGATAGAGGGAGAGGGTGCTCTACTGTGACAAAAGCCTGGATGGTGTGAATGCTTATATCCTGCTTTAGCATCACTTTCAGACTCAGAAACAACTCTGTGCAGCTCAAGCACAAGAAAGCGTCCTGAGACAAACGTCTCCCTGTCGGAGTCGAGGAAAGACTGAGATGAGCTGAACCTGCAGAGGAACTTCAACACCATAGTCAGATCTGCCCTTATGGGTGGATTCAGGCTGTCTGCAGGGGAGAAATGGGCCGACCTGTAAGGGACTCTCAAGGGGCCAGCAGAAAATATCAAAGAACCATAGGGCAGAAATGTTCATGTGCATTTTTTATGGCTAACGTGGGTTGAAAGGACACCGTAGGACAGCACCACCTGTCCATCAAGTATGTGGAATTTACATCTCCCTTGGGAATACTTCACAATACATTTACCCCACACACACACAGCAAAGTTCACACAGAATTTACCCCGTCAACAATTCTCATTTAAAATGATTTCAATAGAGAAATCAGGGAGAATTAGTCATCAAAAGAATGAGATACAATTCATTTTGACTGAGAATTACAAGCTGCTATGGTGACATAGACTAGAATCTTTAGTTAGCATGAAAGTGGGTCAAACACAAGATCAAATGGGTCTTATTGATCCGGAATTGTTAAGGGAGCAGCCTGACTGTCCACATCCCGAAGTAAAGAGTCAGTGCAGCACGCTCTGCTGACAACCGTCTGAACCTTTTAGTCAACTGAAGATAAAAGTCTGAACTCTGCTGGTTGTTGGAGCGGGACAGGGATCTCCAGACTACATTTCTGGCTGTGAAGCTGCCCTCTCAGCCCAACCTCCTCAGAGATGTGTCATTTCTGATTTCTGCCTCACAGGTAAAATAAATGGTAAAGAAGAGCTGGAGCTTTTTTCTCACGATAAGCACTTAGAAACTTTCTCTGAAGAAAGCCCTTTTTCCTCCTGGAAACTCCAGCAGCTCTCTGTCACATCCACCTGCCTGACTCAGCCCACACCTGCAGCCCTGCTGCTCCTTGGAAGGCCTCCCTCGCTGTTATTTCTGACGTGAGATGGTGACTTAGTGTGGCAGGACACAGTGGTCGCAGTCACTTGATGCTGCCAGCGCTGCTGACCTCTCATTTAGGAGGGTCCCCCTCACCACAGGGGGCTGCTGTTTCCAGTTCAGCCCACCCCAAGCCTTTGAGCTCTGGCTTCAACAGAGCAGCCTCAAAGTTCTGTGACTGTCAGTAAAGCCAGGTTTAACCGTTCAGCTGCCACAAAGCATAACCCCCATAGTATTGATCCCCATTTGTGACACTATATCATTTGGATGGAAGCATTAGTAGTTCCCAACAAGAGAGAAATGTACTAAGGGTATCCATGCTCAGACTATGCTGCATCAGCCGTGTCCACTGTGGTGTTGGGAAGTTGTAGATAGAACAGCATGGTGTCTCAATAGGATGCTTGTTTTTAAAAGCCGCCTCTACTTTGTGTCTAAACTGTTAAAGACTTTTTAGAAAATGCAAAAAAAATAAAATAGTTTTTTTCGTTAGTTTTATATAGAGAGGTGGTAAACATCACTCCAGCAGAACATGCTGCTTATGTTTTTAAAGAGAGCTTTTACTGCTTCTTTACTCCTGAATTTAAAAGCAGTCTTCTTCATGTTACCCTCCTGTCAGCCTGCAGGAACCAGACTACACTGAAGTGCCTCTGAGCATTTCCCTGTCTGGTCTAAATTTGTTTCTACAACATTAAATATCCACAAAAGTCAACTGAGTGTTGTGACAAATTCCTCTTTTTGTACACACACACACACACACACACACATATACATATGTGTGTGTGTGTGTGTGTGTGTCTATATATATATATATATATATATATATATATATATATATATATATATATATATATATATATATATAT